>JAKNDB010000079.1:0-600000 GCA_024305405.1 Dirofilaria immitis | reverse complement strand
TGGATCTTGACTGGCACGATTGGTTTCTATGCGGCATATTCCTTTTATGTCGAATTTATGCGGCTGTTAAGATTGATTAGCACAGGAAACTGATCTAAAATTTTGCAAATTATTATATAAAATTAATGTCTGCTTTTTCCCGAGACATGCTTGATCATTAAATCTATTTCGAAAACTGCACAGTATGCAGTTATTGCTATGTTGATTAGGGTGAAGCAAAATTGCAGGGTGAAGAAGATATATTCAGTATGCTTGTGTAAAAATCAAAAGGCGTGTTGTGAAAAAAAAAAACTGAAAATAGACATTTAAAATTTTTAATGTTTTAGAAGTTTCCATTATATTATTATCATGATTACTTTCTGTATACATCACATATATTTCATTTCTTGATCGTAATGCAGCCCGCATGTGTCGTCCTGCCAGCTATTTGATCTTCTGATAAGAAGTTAATTGTTTGAACACCATGCAATATATTTCTTGTTAACTTTTTGTTAACTTAATCTGCATTACTTCTATACATTTCAGGTTTGACTTGCAGATGTTGCATCCTTTGTATATTTAACGCTTTTTACAATAATTATGAATGTAGGAAAGAAAATTTCAAAAATATGCGAGAGTTTTGTTTTACTCTCTAAAGCATATTATTTATCATCAAGAAATAACGACATTGTTATAGAGATTTATAATGAAGAAAGCGAAAAATTGATAGCATAAAATTAAGGAATTCTGAAGATTAATGTTGTTTTCTTTCATCAGCTTCCATATTTTCTTTCATTTTTGCTCCATTTTTTGTTTTATAATTGTGTGTGTATGTTTCTTTTTTAAATTGGTTTTGTTTAAAAACTACTGTTGTTTTTCGTATTTAAAGCAGTTTCTCATTTCTTCTTTGTATGTTTCTCTCTCACTTTATCTATTACTTTTTTGTAACAAATCTGAAAAATCCAGATTTTGATGCGGAATAATATCAAGTAATTCCTGATTTCTGTATCTCCCTCGTTGATTTACGGAAAGCCTGATAATCTTATATATTTACATTTAGCTATAACTTTGTATCATTATGATAATTAATGCTAGAATTGAAGTTTCGGAATGTTTATATTTTTAATACTGGGAAAAATCTAAATTTTAAATATAATTTTGAATTATCTGCATCTTTTTAATTTATTTGTTTGGAACATATCTGATTCAATGTCCATTTGATAAAAAGGATTTTAAACTTTAGCTTGTCTGGTTTGTAATGTATTTTTCTTTAATTGTTTTGCTTTAGGGCGAAAGTTAATTATTTATGATATAAGTTGTTGGTACAGAAAATTAGCAAAGTTGTGAATTACTTGCAATAATGCATTTTATTTATATATTTTAATATTTGTTAGACAAAATTTTCAGTCATTATTTGCTTTGCAATACCACAATAATTACTGTCATGATTATTGTATATGTTTAGTGAATTGGAATGAACAAGAATAACACTTCTTATTTTTATTGAGAAAATAAGGATAAAAGATTGAATTTCTATTAAATTGATCGATGAAATTGCATTATTTTGTTTGAAATCAATATGTTCCATACCTTTATTTCAAATTAATTTTATATCCTTTTTTTTTATTTAATTTCATGATGAGATTTGAAAACTAGTTGTTTGACAATTCAGATCAATTTTTGATTGTAAAAGTTGTTAAGCTATGCGAATTTTCTGTTTTAGGAATAGTTCTTCATATGTTTACTAAATGAAATAATGATGTTCAGAGAGTTGATGGGAACTGAATTTGCTGGCGGTGATGATTCTTATGGGTTTGATATTCTTCGTGCGCGATTACTGTTGATGTTTGGTGGACCGTTCGGTTTCCATCTTTTGTATTTGCATGAGCCTCTCGAAGCCTATGTATATTTTGCAACGTTTGGTATCTCTCTTATTGCAGTATTTTATGACGCACTAACTTTGAATAACAGAGTTGCTGCACGAAACAAAGAAATAAATATGTAAGTTTGATCAGTTATGAGATTATTATGTAGAGAATTATTTTACAATTTACTTATAAGTTGGCTAAGATTCATTGAATTTGGGATGGAATTATGATCATTAGTCCCAATTCTGAAAATAGTATAGTTCTGATGTTTTGATTGTTTTAAAAGAGAGAGAATAAGGATGAAGAAGGATCTCGGTGAGAAATATTAAAGAAAAGTTAAGTGAAGTTAAATTAGAAAAGACATATCCTGATGTCCGATCAATTTTAAATTATAGATTAAGTGAATATGTGTCATTTTTAATGCCTATTTTTCAGTTGATCTTTTTGAAAATCGTCTTATTGTTGCATAGAATTATCAATATACATCCTGCATAGTGTTGAAATTCCAGATTTGTTTTTGCTGCTCTTTTTAAAAAACATTTCTTTTAAAAACAGTGTATCTTTATATTTCTCGACTTTATGAATGAATTTCTTCTAATAGTTTCTACTAAAATAGTTAATCTGCTTTAATAATTCTGTAAATATATATGATAATGAATGCATCTAAAGTTTATATGGCTTGTAATTTTAAGTCGAATACTTTTACATTATATCTTGTTGAATTTTAATTTCAGTCATAAATTTTTGCTACAAATTGGCTCTTAGGAGCATAATTTTAGATGCTAATTTTTACAATAATATTTTAGTGTATGTGGTATAAGTTTCTAGAAGTCTGTTCTCTCTTTTGTATTCATTTATATCTTTTATCTATTGTAGGGGTCGCTCAAGGATGAAAAATGCATAGTGAAAAACAATCATTAGAAAACTTGAAATCAATAAAAGATTAACAATTTTGATTCATTAAAAGTATCAAATGATTTTTCTATATGTTTCAGAAAAGGCATCAACGGTCGAAGAAGGAAAATAATATCCACATCAATTATTCGTTTTATTGCACAGTTTCTGTTTGGTTGTTGGATTGGATTTCTGTTTTGCTTAGCAATTGTTTTACTTTTTGGCATTGGATATCGTATTCTTTTAGCATTGTTTATAGCTGTAGGGGTCGCTCAAGGTTGTTAATTCTACTTTTGTAAAACAGTACTATTAATCAAAACTTTTTTATCTCCTTTCTTATCACGTGTTATTTTCGATACGAAGACTTCATAATTGTGATAAGACTGTACAGTCGACACTTAGTGTTTCATATGAATTTTGGAAGTTTTAATTTTTAGTATCGGTCAGGTTTTATAAATTGATTTACAATATATCGTGTATTCGAACGAGTGATTAATTTATGTCTTCTATAAACTATTGCAGATATTGATATGTTTACTTAAATATGGAATAGAAAAGTTTTAAATTATAAATTTTATTTGATAGAAAATTTGTTTACAGGTGTCTATGTTGTTGGGAATTGTCGAAAGCAACAGCGTAGCTTAATTTATATAGCACTTTCGGCAATTTTTTCTTCTTTAATAGCGGTTAAAATTTAATTTATATGTCATGAAATATATCTTGAAATATTGGGTTTTTGAAATTTTCTCTATAAGTTCAGTGAATTTATAAGATGACCATATGTTATCACATCAGTTTCATTTTAAAAGGAAGGAATTCACATTAAGTTGGGAAGTGGTCAGCAATTAAATGAAATGATTTAGCGACAGCAGTCACAAATGTTTCTTTACATTCATTTTGATTACGGTAACGTTACTGTCAGTTGATACGCTATATTGAAATTATCAAGCAGTATTACTGATTATTATAAATGCTAGATCCTTTATGAAATCGTTTCAAGTTGTATAATGTTGTTGAGTGTAATTTTACTCTTGAAGATTTTTCTTGGCTTATTAGTGTTATTTTATTGAGGCTGAACTAATTTTCAGATTCTCTTATTCGATCTTTCATTGTATCGGACGATTTTCTTTACTTCACTTTCGGCGACCTTTGTTGGTAATCGTAGTACACAGTTTCGAAATATCCAAAATTCTCATTTGGGACATATTTTGTATGTTTACTTCGAGTATTTATTTTATCGTTTATTTTATATTACTCTAGCATCTCCTCTTCATTTTAAGAATTAGTCTGCACATCGTATCTTAAGATCTTTGGCTTTTTCGATCAGAAAAAGTGACATGAAATTTTATGTGAAAAGTTACCCTCTTTTGTTTGATGCACCTTCTTTTAGAAGAGTGATAATAGATAATATCAAACAAGTAAGCTTCATGTTAAGTAAGCTTTGTATCATTAAATGTGGAAGTATTATGTAATGATTAGGGATGTTTCCCAAGAATTTCTATTAATTTTAACTAAAATTTAATAATATTTTGTGCGTAGAGGAAATATAGATATTTTTAACAAGATTTCTTGCAGAAATAATTTAGACGGTACTAATTAAGTTTTGTATTATTCATTGTTGTCATTAAAGGATAATGATATCACCCTTCGTTATCCAACATTCTTAATTCATTGATTTTGCTCTGTTTATTTATTATTTTTATATTTGTTAGGAAGTGGAATCAGCTCCTATTTTTTTTATTGGGTCTTTTAAATATCTGGAGTTATTTATTTCAGGTCCTGTCACTGATTCATTCTTTTATCGTGTTTATTATTTTGATTAGCTTGATACGTGTTGTGCTTGATAGACGAATCTCAGTTGTTACGGATTCTTATTCTCGTGTTTCTGCTTCGCTTGGTTCTATTATACAGGATAAATACTTCCGTATTCCAAGCAAAGATATTTTCGAAAATTTTACACGTATTGAGTATCAGCAATCGCAGCGTGTAACGGTAAATTCAGTCTTGAATCAATACTGATTTAAATCTTAAGGTAATTTTGAGAAGGTTTGTTTCCTTTAAGAAATCTGATACAGTGATGTAGGAAAAAGAAACATTTAGTTGAATCAGGTTTTTGATTCAGGATTTAAATTTAAATTTGAATTTATAGGTATTGAACATAGGGACTACCCGAATAAATCACCGAATTGTCCGAGAAGAATTGTGCATTTTCGATTATTTGACTGTATTAATTATTGATTTTATGCGATATAGCACAGTGCTGTCAAAAAACGAAAAAAATCGAGATCGAGTGCGTTACAGCTAGCTGTATGGAAAACATTCATTTTGCATGTTCGTTAGTTTATAATTGTTTTTGCAAAAAATATCGCCTCAGATGTGAAATGCTGAATAACAATAATAGTTTTCGATGAGAATGATAATGTAACGTTTTGTTGTCTAAAAGAGCTGCATTAAAATTATAGCTTTTAAAACCAGTGTGGTAATTTTGAACTACTTCAAACTGATTACACATAGTTTATTTTCAGCCTATTTAATTCCCAAATATATTAACATAGAGTTAAAATTGTGGTATGAAATAATGTAGTAAACGAGTTTTATTCCACTATTTTTATTAATCTTTAGCTTTTTTATTGCACGTAAGTATATTTGATCATTTCTCTTATTTTGTCTAATAGTCGAGAAAAGAAATATTCGTATGGTTTATTTTTCCTATGAATTGCCCATGTGCTGTTTTGTTTAGACAAAAAAATTCTCTAAAATGGTATTGCGAATGTTAATTTTCATAAAATTTGTAGTACATATCAAGTAATTTTTTCATTAGAATAACAAAATTGGCAAAAATTTAATTCAGTGCGTTTCTCATTGCATGCGAGTAATCTATGATACTAATAATTCACTTTTTGTTTTAATTTATTCATTAATTAAATTAATGGCTAATAGGATGTTCTTTTTATTCAAGTTTAGTAAAGTTGCACTGCAATAAAAAGTCTGACAATTATTAAATCTTTCAGAAACTCTGATTCACCAACAAATCTTAAAATTGGGACATAGTGAATGTTTGTTAATCCAGCCAAAAATTATTCCAGCCCTCTGTAATTTCTTTCAGTCTTATTATTGATTCGTTCATTCATCTCGCATAGTATTTGATCGTCGTTCCTCTATTTCTAATCTATTTTTCAATATCTTTACATTCTTTTTATCAATCATTGGCTGTCATTTATTATTCTCGTATTACACGTATGGTTCTCTTTTTTTTCTCTTTCTCTTTATTCATAAAATACTCCAACATAAACTTCTATGTTTCAGTATATTTCCCATCATTGCTAGGTATAAGTATTTTTGGTATAGAATTTTTTTCCTATAGATATTGCTACACGTCATTGCATTCTTCAACAGTAAGTATTGCTATATGGATTGGAGAATGTATTTTCGATAAATTGTTTTGATATATTGAATTTAAATAATTTTAGGTTAAGTATTTAAATATATTAGAAAATTCAATAAATCATTAAAAGAAATCAACAATAAAATGTGTCAGTTTTTTCTTACTTTATTAACCAAATGCTGGCTTTTTTTGTTGAATGAAGAATTCTCTAAATTGATACTGTAGGAATTAATAAATTAGCAAATTTTAGTGAAATTTGTAAAACACATTAGATCAACAATAACTATTGTTATATGAAGTAGAGAATATCGTTTCGAGAATTGTTTCGACATGCTGGAATCTAAACAATTTCAGTTTGAGTATTAAACACATCAGATAATTCAGTTATTAATTGATTTGAGGATTGTCGAAATTGTTTTTGTTCCAGTTGCTGCATTATCTTTTTGCTTTTTGAGATCTCATTGAAATTAATGATTTTATTGCTGTTGATTTCTTTTACTACCATTGCACATTAAGGTTTTGGATGTAACACCATATGCTTCGGATGAAAAAGTTCTACAGGAATGTTCGAAATATTTGAAAAATAAAGAAGTAATAGAAGAGACTGTAAAAAATAGCAACTATTGGCAGCATAAAGCGATCACAAAAGCTTGCGAACTCTTACATGCGGTGTTAAATAGCCGATTGGTTTAAAGTATGTTTCATAGCTGATTCTGAAACGTTTTTTTAGTTGTGATTGACTATCTCAAAACGTTTTTAAATTTTTATCTTGGAAGTATAAAAGTTGAACTTTACTACTTATGAGAATCAAATCAAGAAGAATTGTTTTCAAGAAGTTATACAGGTTATTGTTTTTCGTTAATCTCGATATGATCTAATTTTTGGGCCGCATATTTGTATAGTTTTTAAGAGATTTACGATGTACGTAGATTAACTTTCTTCAGCTTTTTATTATGAAATTCATGTCTGCTCTAAATTTGCACTTAAAAATGCCGCAAACGATTTAGTTTTAATTGTGTAATTTTTATGGTTTTTTTTGGTTCACAAAAATTTGTTCAGAGGTACAAATATGAATGTCGCTTTTCTAATTGAAAAGATGGTAGAGATAGGATAGCAGATATGAGTTGTTAATTTTCGTTCGTGTTTGTACATGTCCTCCAAAACATTTAGTTCGTATGGTTGAATGAGCTTATTAACTGGATACGGTAGAACCCATCTGAGCATATTTCACCAGTTATATCCATCTACTTCTTCATATCATACTATTAAAATATTAAATCAAAATAATTGGAATATAATGAGTGAGATAATGCCTGATATTCATTCTTCTATTATTTTTATTATTATCTGATATTACAGGTACTACTGATGTATTATTGCTCGAATATATATGTCATGGATTGATTAATCGTAACTCATTGCGCTTTATCCTTCTTCACTGTCATCTTCATATCCCAATAAATTTTGGTATTGTCATGTCTGCAATATCTATTGCTGATGGTGACATTTCCGATGATACCACCATTACTTTTTCTGCTATGGCTTTCCTTCAGATTCAGTTTAAGCATCATTTCACTCCCTTTCGCTTCGTTATTTTTATGCATTCATTATTTGTCAAGGACATTATTGCTGTTGATCATTTTTGCTCATATTTATGTTCGGTAAGTTCTTTTTTGTTTTCGATGATAAAAATTTTTTTAGAGTTTATGAGATTTTCCCAATAATTTTACGATTTTTTCCCCTCTCACGGAACTAATGCTAAAGTATTGGGGTGTTAGTTTTTTTCTTTCTTTTTTCACAGCGGTATATATATTGGAAAAGTAGAATGGTTGATCTTTTCATCATAATGATCGGAAATATATTGAGCATTGAAAGATAATTGGTGCGATGATTCTAAAGAATCGATATTTATCATACATTAATATTGCTTGATTTAAACAATATAAGCATATTTGTGTATGCGTATTTTTTCGTGTATTTTGAAATAATGCCATTTAAGATAAACTTTCCAGTTCGTTTCATATAGAATTAAATAACTTTTCCCAGAAGATTTGACACTAAGCATAAAGTTTTAAAACGCTTTTTGGAATAAAATAATAATATTTGAAATGTACTGTAAGAATGGGCATTTCATTTTCTCTCATATTTGATTTATTGATTGTTCGGATTGAGAGAAATATTAACTCTTATCACTTAAGATTTTCGTTTCACTGCTTATTTCAAGTTCTAGTCTGATATTATCGCATAGTTTTTTACGATTACGTAATTTATGTACTGTCTAGGAATTTCATTGAAAACAGTACCTCTTATTTACAATTAATAGTGCAATGATTACAAGGATAATTTTCAAATCTTTTATTTAATAAGATTCCAGAAAGCATCGTGTAAATAATACAGTGTTATCTGTGTGAAGGTGACTGCTAATTCAGTTTATCAGTTATTATTATCACGAAATCTGGCGTGCTCCTAAATACTATAATAATTTATGAATTGCATATTGTTATTGCTACCATAAAAGATTTTGAAATATATTTGAGCCGTACAGAGATCGCAGTACTGTGTAAACGGTGAAATTTTATATGCTTTGGGAATAATTTTTAAGGAAGTGAAGCACTGATTGAAATATTTAAATTTGTTTGAACTTTAATTTAATCCCAAAAATTGTTAGTTCATTTGTAGCATTTGCAGGAAGTTCAACATCTTTTAACTGCTATAAGCAAAAATGACTAAGCGATGTGTATGTATGTAACACTGTTCAAACAAATGAGTAAAATAAATTTTCGAAATGGAGAATGGATGAAGACAGACAGACAGGAGAAGTTTTCAATTGTATGCGAGCATAAAAAGGACAGTTGTTTTTGACGATATGAGATGTTTCGATCGATCTTTGTTACTACTAGTTGAGTCTAGTAGTTAGTGATCGATAAGAAGTGAAGAAGTTTCGACTAGCCAGAAATAATTATTAGTAATTAGTAAAGTAATAATCGATATTTGTGGTTGCTTGATTCATCACAATATGATGATGTGTTACAAGTAAATTAAGAAGGCTTCGATATTGTAATTTGTCACAGGTATGTGTACCTAATTTTTATTTACTTGGTGTAATGACTGGGCACACATTTTAGTTTGTTAAGATGGCGAGATGGAATGAGACAGTTGATTAGTTAGGTTAGATGGATGGATGAATGGTGTGTTTAGTTGTTTGGTTCATTCTTTTTATTTTTTTTCGTTTGTTTTTATTAGTGTTTGGATGAATCATTTTGGGGCATTTTAATTTCTGTGCAATATTTTTGTTTAATTCTCAACCCTTATTCTTTTTCTTTTCCATTCTTTTCCTCCTTTTTATCTCCATCTCCGGTTTTGCCATATTTTTATCTATTTCGAATTTTGCATTAAAAATTCAATGTGCACTTATTTCCTCTTTTTGCTTTGATATTTTTCACTATACATTCTTATGAGTGTATAGTGAATTAGTCTATAATATTTGTTATTTAAGGTCTACAGATAGTAGCAATGTTGATATTATGCGATGTTGAAATTGGATAGGATGTATGTTAGCTATTTCAGAAAGATTGAAACAAATTGATTAAATCATTTAATTCATTATTATTGTTCCTTATTTAAGCTTAGAAAGAATAGCGCAGTTAGAATAGATTATATATCAACAAATATTTCATGTCATTTGGTAAGTATTGTCACTACTTATATTTGAAGTTAGGAATGTCCTAATCTTTTTATGATCCAAACTATTAAATGTAAACATTTTGATGCAAATCTTCCGAGTAATTTCAAGTAAATAAAGTTTGTATAATAATGAATTAGTTGTGCAAGAAAATCATGAATCAGTACGTGAAATTTTAAAATTCTTTACTTTCGAGTTTGAAATTGCTTAAAATTTCTTAGTTTAAAAGTGCTGTACAAAATGGATTGTTTGTACATTTTACTATCTTTATGAATGTTTTGAGTTAATTAAGAGCATACGTTTTTATGATTATTTTTGATAAGACCTGATAAATTGACTTAACAATAATCTATTTTCATTGGATTTAACTAAACATAGTTATTAAATTGTACGATATTTTTCTAATTTGTTAAAATTTGTTAATTTAGTTTATCACTTATGAATGAATTTATAGAAATTCAAGTGCTTGTATTTTTTTTACTTTTTACCACGCTTTTATATTTCCATATATTATGATCAACTAAATTCATCTTATCAAATTGATCTTTTCGTTTTCGAAGTGATAGATGTTAACGTGAATTTTTTTGTATCCTAATAACATGTAATCGAAATGAACTTTTTGTTATTGGTTAAATCAGGTCATTTCAAATCTTTCTTTGAACATGAAATAAATTAGAAATTGGATTATTTAGGCTCCTTTAAGAGTATTAAAAAAAAAAATAAATAAGGTTTTTTTCTTTTTTCTATAGAAGCAAAACTATGCTAGAAAATTTAGAGGGTTATTCTTAATAGTTTAAGGAAAATGGTTTCTTTAAACATATATGTGTGTGTATGTATATGTATATGTGATGTGATATGTATTTTGACAATGCCATCTCACATTCCCTTCATCGTTTCTTTTTTTTCACTTTTTCTTGCATCCTTTTCGATTATAGTTGAATGCATTTTACACTAACGATATATATATATATATATGTAATATGATATATGGATTTTTATGTTATCTTCGTTTCACTATTTTCTTCCATACATAAGAAATCTATTTTAGGATAAATAGAACGAGTATTAGTAGTAGTAGTAGTAGTACTAATAGTGGTAGGAAAGAGTTCTCATAGAATTCATTAAGTTTTTCATTATTCGGACATTCGCATACATGTTAAAAATATTTTGTAAATTTTGGGTTTATTAAATTCTTTTAATTTTTTTTTTAAATTTATATATATGATTGTGGTATTTGTTAGAAATCTAAGTGTGCATGTATTTAGATATGACAGTCTTGATAGATCATTGATTGATAAAAATAGTGATAAGAATATGATTATGATAACTGCCAGAAATTAGGTCTATGTATCTATTCAGGTACAGTGGCAGAGTTTTGCTCGGAAATTAATGTAAAATAACATCTTTAATAGAATCAATGATGATAATTGATGAGTGGTTTATTAAAAGATCCCTTATTGTAAGGAATAATTATTTCTCGAAATTTATGCACTTTTATTTCAAATGCTGCGATTATTATTTAACCAGAAAAAGATTGACCTTCTGTTTATAACGTAATTTTACGTGAAATTTTGCGACATTTTTATATTTTAGCTTTATTAATATTTTTAGGATATTTTTATCATTTTTATAGTATTACTTTTCCTGACGTTAATATTTCCAGTAATTCAAAATTTATCCTTCTTCGTTCCCATTTGATAGTCGAGAAATGTGTACTTTAGGTTTATTACAAGCCTCTCATCAAACAAACTGGCATCGTTTTTTACTTTTTTTTTTGGCATTAGAGGTAGCAATGAAACATGGATGTATTTGAAGATTTCATTATGGCTGAAAGAGGATGCATTTTATTTACATTTGCTTATTTTGAAGATGTAACTATAGTCCATAGTCTATACTTATGTGGTTTATTATTACCATACGGTAATGGAAAGAATAGGAAAAATATTAAAAGAAGAATGGATGAATGTTTTTTTTTTGGATAGGAAAATTTTTTAGTATCGCTTTTATTCACCGATTTTTACTCATAGATTTTTTTTGTTTCATAGATAAGAAAAGTTTTCTGCTACGATTCATAGACAGAGATGTTTATGCATATTGTAAAATTATTCGTTCGGAAAATTCTTTCGAAGCTTAGATTTTAAACAGCGATATTAATCCTTCTGACAGTTTGTTTATGAATGGCATTATTCATTTCTCTTCTTTTTGACGTAAAAATTATTCGATGCAAGGATTGCGGAGATCTGTTTATTTGTTAAGTTCAAGGATATTTTTGAAATTACAAGTAACTTATTCATGCAATTAATTTTTTAGATTAAGTGACTAAAGTTTAAAGGATCTTAACTATTTCAAATTATTGATAGATTTTTTTTATATAGGAAGAAATATTGCTGCTACTGCATGTCAACCTGGAAATTATTGATGTGAAAATTAAAGTCATTATCATTTTGAATCAGACTAGAATTACAGATACTACCCAAGAATTATGAGAGTCCTTTCTCTTATAGCGAATAAATAATGTTCGAGACCAATCTAATCTATAATTTCTTTCATTTTAGATTTTTTTAGAAATAGAACTTGATTCTAAAAACGGCTCCTCTCTCATTTTTGTTTGTATTCGTTTAACAATTTCTCCTTTTTTAAATATTTTTGAATTGATTTTTACTCCATTTTGAGCCCGTCATCAGTCGCCGTAAATTTTTCATTTATTGTAAGCACTTGTCTGTTATCATGTACTTCGTTTCATTTCGCTTGTCACATTATTTGTTTTACAGAACTATACAATTTATATACGAGATTGCCATCGTTTTCGCAAATTATTTTGATAAAATGATGAAATCGTTCTTTGTGTCCTGATTTTATCAATTTCTATTATTGATATCTGTAATCAGTGTCATTATGCCATTCTTTATTTTAATCTGCTGCTTTTTCTTTATTTTACGCTAAAATTTTAATAAGAAAAAGACCCTTTATGCTTGCTGATATACATCTTCAAATGATTTATGATTTTAAATAATAATAATAATAGGGACTGATAAAGATTACATAGCCCGGAAAAAAGTTATATATATAACTTTTTTTTTGTTAGGATTACTTGTTTTTCAGTAATCGCTTGATTTTCCATTCGGAGTGCTATGACTTGTAGTCACCCATCTTTGTGATTAATTGATATTACTTTTTTGGCCCAAAATTAGATGACGTATAGGACAAGTTTTGACTGAAAATACGTTGTAAATTTTTTCTTCTTTTGTATTTAGTGCAATTTGATTATTAAAAAAAAAATCTTTGAATCAAGACGAATGTATTGGATAGAAAATATTAGTGTTTTGCTTTGCTCTTTCCTTATCTTACAGTTTTTTTTTGTTTCAATTTCAATTCAAATGATTGATAAAGCAATGTAATACTAATAAATAAAAATCTTTATTGATCATTCATTTTAAGAAATATATTTCTTCGTACAAAAAGTTTGGGATTTAAGGAGCAATCAGAATATGATTTTAATTCCAAAAATTTAGATTGTAGAAATGTTTAGCAAATTAATCAGTAATTAGATTAAATTGGTAGAGAACAATTTGGTGTAGTTTCATTATTAGTGCATATTCTCCTGCTCAAAATTAGAATGATTAGTAGTTTTTGATATGATTTGTTTTAGATATGAATCCTATTTAAGCCTTATTTTTCATTTCACAACTTCTTACAAAAAGTTTTCCGTTTGCTTCTTTTTAATTATTGTATATGGGATTTTATTTATTATCCTTCATTTCGTTTTGAAAGAAATGAAATAAGCACTTACTTAATTTTAACCATCTTTGAGTATTTTTTTTATATTAGCTGAAGAAATATTTCTGAACGGTGTTTTTCTGGTACATTATCTTGACATTTTATAAACTTGATAAAATAGTAATTTAGCCGCGATATTTCAATAATTCTGCATTTATCTTGAAATATAGACTGTTCATATATTGATAATTATTACTAATTAAAGCTAAAAATTTTTTCGGATTTTGGTATTTATAAGTGTAATCATATGCGAAGAAATATTTATAATCTTCAGTTTTTAAATCCGCTTCCTTAGCTTTGCTAAAGTTTAATAGTAACATCGTACTTATTATCATTTTCCAAAAAAAAATGTTTCTGCGCAACTGATGTTTAAATTTGAAATCACTTTTTCTGAAGTCATCAAGATATATCAATCTATCCGTTAGTTGCTTTTGATTAAAAAAAATGTCCTGCAACATTGTAAGATAAAATCAAATATGTATTGGAGTATGTTAAGGATAATATTATAATAGTACTGAATTATGATAAGAAATAGAATTATATAATATCTTATGTTTTGTTATTTTTTTTTTACCAAAAATAGTGGAGATGTTGATGTTACTGAAAGATTGTTGTTGCAAGGTGTGTCAGTAACAGTTGTCGGAAAATACTGCTGAATTTTTCTTTTTTTTGAATTTTTTAGAGTGATTTAATGATGAAGGAACGTTATGTGTCCTAAGACACAATATTTTATGATTACTTCTTAAAATGGAGTGTAACTGAAGTCGTTTCCTTCTGGCTAAAAAAATTTGTGATTGATAGGTGTAGTGAAGTTTTTTTGTATCCTTATAAATAAATATAGATTGAAATTTAAATAATGATATTTTTAAATTTTTATAGTATTGGTTAGGAGATTTCAAAATAAATTTTTAATTTGGAGAGATGAAAGGATTATCGCTAAATTGTTACGATTTATAGCCAATCGTATATTGCATACTTAAATTTAGATTTAATCATTTAATCCTTGAAAATACTAATTTATCAATTATTTTTATACTAGCGTTCGGATTTTCTTTTTATCATTAGATATTTCAATCAACTTAGCAAAATCAATATAATTTACCAGAAATTTTTCGTTTATCTTGTAATTTTTTTTAAAATCTTTTCCAAATATTCTGTCTTTCAGAATTATTGCAAACCATCTAGTTTCATATCTCAAATTGTTTATTTTATCAGAATTGAATTTCAATTATTTCGAAATTAGATTTATATATTACTTATCATGAATGTTGTAATATGTTGCATATGTACAGGATATATTCATAAGTAAAATATGTATCGGTTTAAAACTATGAAGTATTTTCAAGTTATCAGTAGTGTTTGCTGAATAATTTTTGGTCGAACTGAAAAATTAGATATATTTCTTTACTGAAAAATTTAAATCAGCATTTCTTATGAGGAGCCGCGCAATAATAGGCATACTCATTGAAGATAAACATCGGTAAAGATGAAAGGTTGAACTGATTGATTTACAATCGATTGCTAATTAGTAAATCTTTTGGCTTTACCTAAATTGACCTATATAAGAGATATATGTAATGTGTATGTGTGTGTCCGTTATGTGTGTATGTTTGTGTTGTGTGTGTGTGTGTGTGTGTGTGTGTGTGTGTGTGTGTGTGTGTGTGTGTCGAAAAATGCAATAAATTGTAGTATTTGGCGGGGAAAATAGAACAAAGCGAAGGATACAAGAATGAAAATTAGATACACATGTTCTATCGACTTTTAATCTTCGTAACATCTGGCACCTCCATCTTGAAGTATTGCAAATTTAAGTGATGAGGAAGGATAATGATGGGAAGGGACGAGAAATATTATCGGTCTTTTGTTTAAAATTTTCCTCACTTCATTTACGTCATATATTTTAGAAATCTGCAAATATATTGTTTAAGTTTAGGATTTCATTCACTTATATCATATATTTGCAAATTTGTTGTTAAATTCTTAAATATCAATGGATTGAAATTTGATGAATACGAACGAGAACAACTTTTCTCTCATCAGTCTTATCATAATTTTCGACTGTGTAGAATGTTAAGTGATTGCTTATGCTCTTCATGTTATGTTATTAATGAATAGGAAAACCTGATTTTCTGAGACATTCGTTTAGAACTGGTTGATTTGCTGATAAGATGTGTTTGTGGTAACGGTTCTTATCTATCTTATTTTTTCTAATAGTAGTTTGATAGTGAGCTGATTAAAAATTAAAAAAGAACAAAATAATTAACTTATTCGGTTGGATTTGTTAATATCAAAGGTGGAAATAGAACTTTTAGGCTTTTAGAACTCTTGTCTATGTTAATTTGTTATACTTTATTTGAAAAATATTTAAGCCTATATGTACATAGATATATATATATATCTATGGTTATATATAATACTGAAGTGAATTTATAGAAATGTTTCATATATAATCCTTCTATTATCCTTGATAAGAGTGAATAGTGGTTATTCGATCAGTAATAAGGCATCATCTCTATCATAGTTTGCTGTCGAAATGTCAGGATTACTAATTCACTGAGACGAGCAGCAAAATGCATCGTTATGTGTGCAGTTGGTACAGCTGTCGTTTGAATTATTGATGTATCATTTGTTGAATAGATTTTTAGCCTGAATATAATATATATACTAAATATTTAAATGAATGTTATCATGCAAAATGCATCGTTATTGATTTGATATTTTTAGTAGAGACCAATTATTAGATTTAAATATTACAATAGAAGAGATTTGAAATTTCTTAAATTTCTTTTAAAAATTACTTATTGCTATTGTTATCTTCTTACAAATATACGATAAATTTTTCATATTTATTAGCTATTTATATGTACGTTTATATGCATGTATTTGTGTTCTTGAAAAAGTATAGTTGAATGAAAAAAGATGAAGAAATGAGAAATAATTGTGTGAAATGACATCGCATAATGTATAATTATCCGATCTACTTCCCATTATTCTTTTATTCGTTCTCTTTCATCATTATATATATATATATATTGGATAGATATAAAATTTAAGTAATGCATATGAGACAATTTAAATATACATATATTTAAATTATCTTATATTTTTTATTTACATTCTTTCTTCAAGCTTTCTTATGCAATCACATTTGCCACCATGAAAATATTTATCATTTGATGATGAATATTGCTTTGGCTATGATGGCAATAAATGATGGTGGAATAGAGCTATTAAGCTAGCTAGCTAGGCCAGTCTAAGCTAGGCTAGGTTATTCATACGATGTGTTTCTTTCAAATTCCATTCGATAAGCATGACTAGCTATTTTTAATGCATTACATATTACCTGTATATATATATAAATCAAATCGGATCAACTTTTTGTGTACTTTCATCATCACACTTATTAGCTTTACTGTTTGTTTAGTATTGTAATATACTATAAAATTGAATTAACTGATTTGATTTGATTATTTAATTGACTAATTATTAATTTACTTGTTAAATGATTGTTAGATAGGAGATTTATTTTTCCTTTTTTTCCCCTTATTTTCTTTTGCCTTTTTGGTACCAAACGATGTATATAGATGTTACCTATGACTTGTATTATTTTATAAGGTCACATAGAAATGGTAAATGACATTGATGACCGGTTTAGGTATTGTATATATTGATAGTGCGGGAGTTTTACGAGGCAATTTCAACTCAACGAATCTCATGGCATTGAAAACCGCCCGATTTTCAATGCCTTGTTCATCGTCATTATCAACAACATCAACATTAACATCATTATCGTCATCATTATACTGCGCACGTTTTTTGCTAAAATTGTTTTTGTGAAGTATTATTATTGTAAAAATCATTCTTATTTTTGCTTTCTCCAACAACAGGCATTATTTTTATTCTTCGGTAGTACCAGCAAGTAGTAATTGTAGGTGGTGTTATTGTTGTTGTTATTATTGTTATTGATATTATTGTTATTGTTATAGCAACAATATAGGCATACGATGAGCATATGATAAAATTTATACCAAAAAAAGATGGGAATGATTGAGAGGACGATAGGAGAGAAACGACAGTGTAGTGATATGGTGTTTTTTTTGTTTTACTATGACTAATAGAAATTTCTATTTGTAGGATTTATAAATTTTGGTTTTTTTTTTCAATTTGATTTGTTGTTAATATGATTGATTTATCTATTTTCGACTTATCAGTGTATTTATTAAACGAAATATTGACTGCTTATTATCCGCTTTTTTTGATCATTTCAATCGATCAATTTTGATCGACTTTATCTGACGATGGAATGAACGAATACTTAGCTAGCTTTTCTCTCCCTCTTTCTTTCTCTTTTACCCTTACTCTTTACTCTCCCTTTCATAATGGCCAGTTTATTTGATTGAAGCTCATGAGAATGGCAATGACAATTTGAAATAATAAAATAATATCATGAAATCATCATATTTATTTATTAAAATGAGTCATAGCTATCATTGACTATTTGAGTGTGTATATTTATGTTTATGGTATGTGTGTGTATTTCGGTTTTAATCACAATATTATGTTAGGCAGAAATTGATTTAATGTACGAAGAAGTCCAGTGATTTTCAATGTGTGTTTATGTTTTGGTGTGTGTCTGTGTGTATACATATTGTGTGTGTGTGTGTGTATGTGTTGTATGTGCGTATGTGTGTATATGTGTATATGTGTATGTATATTAAAAGATAATATCCATTTAAATGATGGGCGACCACGTACATGCATATCCAAAATTTCGTTGCATGGTGGAAATACCATTTCCAAGGTCGATTGGAAATTGACTCGATTCATCTGAATCAGATTATGGATGAATAAATGAATGAATGAATGGAATAGAAATGAGCTTTGAACCAGGGAAAGATTAAATCTGGGTGATGATGATGGTGGTATATTTGTAAAGTTTTCTATTGTAGGTGATGGAGGAGAAGGATAATTAGGATAGTGGAAAATGTTAGATTATGCTAAGTCTGGTAGTGAGAAAAGATATTGGCTAATGACTTTAATTTATTTTGTCTCATAAAAGATAATAGTTCATAGTAAATAATGGACGAAATTATGAAGAAATATTCTGGAGAAGGTTCCTATCATTTAAAGTGATCGTTAAAATTTTAATCTTTTAGATGAAATCACCGGTTGTTTATTGTCCTTCTTGTCTTAGTGAGTCGCATACCATAACTTATTTATGACGTCTGGAAGGAGTATATCTTATTATTCATTGACATTATTCAGCGATGTTGATAGGTTATTATATTAGTTGTTGTGCAGATAAAATTGGTGGCTTTCATTCTTACAGCGAAATTCATCTCAGTAAGCTAGTTTTCACAATTCATCGTAATTATGTATTGTGTTGCATCGCTGCTGCGTTGTTATCTATTTTTGGAAAATTTGGTTGCACGAGTCATATGTGACTTGAAATTTAAAATAAATTCTGTCTCTTTCGTCAGTATTATTGTCTCTCCTGCTGACTAATGTGTAATTTGCACTTCATGTGTAATTTGTTCACATATTGGGTAATTAAGATTAGATATTTGATTCACTATCCTGCATTGGTATACATATACTACTATCTTCAGGACCAGCATTTATATTTACATAGGATGATGATGATGATGATGATGATAGTTAGTTTCTGGATGATTATAATTTCTTTTATAATTATCTGGAAACTGTGAAATTAATTTTATACTTAGAAAATAGCGTCAGGGACAACGGATTAAATTTAGCAGAAGATAGTAGGGCTAGGCAGAGAGAGAGAGAGAGAGAAGTAGATGCGAACAATTTGCGAAAATTAATTTTATTGTTTCTGTTACAACATAAATTTTTTTTTGTTTTTCCTTTTTTAAATTGCATGGAAGAGAAGGATGGTAGAGATGTAATATTCTTTTTTCATTCATTTTCTTTCGAGATTCTTAATTTTTTTAATACAATTACGTATTTTTTAATTTTAGTAAAATTCCAGAACTAAGTAAGACAATTTTCTAAATTCTCTTAGTTTTATTTCATTTGCTTGCTTTCCTTCGTTTACTAATATGTAAGAATTTAATTTAGATGCAATCTCTTCCTGAAATATAGCTTTAAGATGGGAAATAAGGAAGTGATTAATTTTAAAAGATGTTTTCCTTCATTTTTCGGTATCTAATCTTATTTTCTTCAATTTTCTTCTTTGCTTTACATCAATTCTATTTTAGCTCAGTCAGATTGATGATGAAGTAGTTTGTATTTATTGTAAAGCTAGAAACAGATATTTCATTTTATATATCTGTGAGAAATGTGTAATTTGTGATGATGATGATGATGATGATGATGATGAGAGAGAGAGGTCCAAAAATAGTCTTGATGTGATGAATATGTATAGATTTATAATAGTCAGTATTAATACTAGAGATAATAATATTGTTGGGAATTCAAAAGGTTAATGATATAGGAATCGAAACGAACTTTTTAATTTACTTTCTCATATTATTTCAAATTTTCATTGATAATTTAAATGCCTTTCGAAATTTTGGTTTTGATATACTTCTCTCTTTCTCTCTCAGTATAAATGATAGGTATTTCGGTGATGCTATGATTTGAATGAAATATACGACGAATTAACTGATGAATATGCAAATGATTCGATAAATGAAAACACTAGCATTTTCTCTTTGATTCTACTTAGCGAAGCTGCATGTACTTTTTAAAATAAATAAAGTAACAAATTTATGTTTATACTAATTTTTTATTTCTTTTTCAGCCATTTGTGCTTCACTGAAACATAAATCGAAATAGTTGACGTAAAGTTTGGATCTAAATGGTTGCAAGTTACGTGTTTCCACATGGTGCTACATCACCAACTACTGAAGCTACACTTATTTTATCTTCTTCTCCGTCATCTGTTGCTGCAATTGAAAAAACGAAACAGCGTCAACAGGTTATTGATTATTTTCATAAACTTATCATTTAAGCTATGATATATACATTATTATGGATAATATTTGGAATAAGTGATGTTTTCCTTCTGTAGGATTGTAGTGAAGATTACATTTAGTGTTACTTCTTAGAATCACACTAAAGATTCTCTAGCTGGATGTTGTTATTTCGTAATATTTAGTGTTGTTTCGCAGCGTCACACTGAAGATTCTCTAGTTAAATGTTTTCATTTCATAATTTTTAGTAATTTATATCCTTGATTAGAACGTAGTCGTGTTGCATGCTAAATAATAATAATAATATAATACTTGATAACAATAGTAATAATGACGAAGATGATAATGATGATGATGATGATGATAATAATGATGGTGATGAAATGTGTTGTGTTGTCAACACATATATATATATATACATATAAACATCTATGGTGTTGATATATGTGTATAGATATCGTCATCATGTTTATATAAATGTGTATATTTCTGTGTGTGTGTGTGTGTGTATATATGATGTGTATGCGTTTGATTCATACTATTTCGAAATTTTTGATTGAGAAGCTTTGTCTGCTTGTGAATTTGACGTTTTCGCTTTTTTTTTGATGATGAAATACTCGAGGGGTGATTGAAATGGATGGAAGTTTATTGCTTTTGGGAAAGATGCAAAATGACTTTGTTCCATTGACATATTCTTCTTTTTCACACATGTTGTTGTTGTTGTTATAGTTGGGAACATGATGATAACAATGATGATATCAGTGAAGGGGATATCGGAGAAGATAGGACAGAAGATAGGGAATGAGACAGGTTTGTAATGTAGATAAAATAATATGTATATAATGTGTACGATGCAGCTGGGATGTCGAAGAAAATGCAGGTCTTAGTTTTTTTTTTCTTTTTCTGTTTCCTTTACTTTTTTAAAGGAATTTTTTTCATCACTTCGAAATATTTATGATACTTGGGTTTCTCTTGTTGTGATTGACGATTATCTAGTATTGCTTTCTTTCGGAGAAATATCACATTGATGATTTTCTAGTTAGATTGTTTATCATTTTACAATAACTTCTTGAATTAAAATTTTTTCCTACAAAACTTTTTAGAACATGAAAAAGCCAAGCTAGGCTGTTCAAATCACTGATCATAATAGTAGGCTGTAAATAAGCTGACATATTCATATTCACTGTTTATAACAATAATCTATAAATAAGCTGGATGTTTTATATTTCTGATCATAACAGTAGTCTATAAATGATCTAGGATATTCATATCACTGATTATAACAATCGATAAAATAATATATGTATGTATCCATTTTATTTATCTTAGCATTAACATCTGGTTATCATCTTTCCATTTTCGACAATGCTTCCTATTTGTATATTGTAGTTGATATTTACGGATGATGAAAGCGAAAAAGTTTATCTTTTCATCATTCTAATTAATAAAGGATTTTAGTTTAATTAGTTTGCATCTTCATCTGTCAATATTTAGTCATATTTTTCTATAAATAGAAATGGTTTTTGTTGCTACTTAATTGATTTTCAGAGTTTTAATTTTCTAGCATTCAATTTTTTTCTTTCACCGTTGAATGTTTTGCAGATTTTTCAAGATTTATTTCACTTTTTTTATTGCGAAAATTCATTCCTAGTAAACGTGTGAGAGGTTTTATTATGCGTGTGATTGAAAATCTTAAAAAATATTTTTTCCCATTAATACCTATATATTTGCAAAAGCAAAAACGTGGATATATTTTTATTTCTCATTGCTCTTGCTTATCATTGGAAAAAAATTTTTTTGGCGATATTTGATTTTATGTGTCACATATATAAATGTTGACATATATCAGTGAATGAATCATTTTGAACTTTAGTCTTGATGTCAAAATAGTGATGAGAAAAATGAATTTATTTTCTTAGAAAAATAGATGTGTAACATTTTCAGGCAGCAATGCTTGATGCATGGTTAGCAATGCATGGTGATAATCTTTATCCTTGTCGAGAAGAGAAAGAACGCTTAGCAAAAGACATGTCAATGACTTATATTCAGGTTGTTTTTCTTTATTTTCAAAAAAAAAAGTTGGGTAGTTACTGTTCCTCATAACTTCTTGGAAGTTTTCCTAAACTTGAAAATAATTAATTTGGCATATGTAATAGGCAGATTAGATTTCTTAATTCGATTATCTTATCTTATTGATATAATAAATTATGCTAATTTATAATGATATTGAGAAATTTGTTCACTTTCCATTTGAATTCGATTCATTCTTAAATGAACTTTTTTTTGATAATATTTTATCATTTAAAGATGAAAAATTGGCTCATCTTTGTAATTTTAAAATTTAGCGCAAAAAGTATTTCGCATCCAAAGGAATGACTGATCTTTTGTTGTGTTATATATTTTAGATTATAATATTTCAAAACTGCTCATTTCATACTGTAAACTTTGATCCATAGATATTTAATTTATATAATTTCAACTTTTTCTAACTTAGCCATGTTCAAGGTATAAACTTATTTTTATTATATCAGATACGGATTTAGTAATTAAATATTTTAGCAAGTTAAAGATGCTATTTTGGTGCTAATACTGCCACTATTAGCTATTATTATCTACCGATAAAGCTGTTAACCACTGCTATTTGCTGATAAAATATAAACTCAATAATGGATTACAATTTTGAGCGCTATCGTTATCAAGCTTGATTGTAGGAAATTTGGAATAGTAGAAATGTTGAAGTAAAAGGAATGTGTGTGTGTGTGTGTGTGTGTGTGTGTGTTGTATTATTAGTGCACTACTACAGTTTGTCAGCTGGGCTATAATGTCATTGACATAGCATGCCAAAAATGGGAAGGAAATGTTTTGTTTACATTTGCAATATGGATGCGTATATTATGAATCAGCAGCTTTTGCATAAAATTTGTAAATTGTTTATCGATGCCTTTTGCTTCATATTTCAAATTGCTTTCTTTTTTTTTCTCGTCACTCTTCTCTTCTCATCTCTTTTAAATCTACTCGTCAAGTTGCAACAATAAACTTAGTATTTACTTGAGATTTTTAGTACTTGAGCCGTGAAATTTGGTTGCTTTTTTTCTCTCTGATAGATCATTATACAATATCTTCCTCTATTTTGCGTCTTCATAATTATTTTGAAACTTACGATAACAAGAAATTGAAGCGGAATAGAAAATGAAGCAGAGAGAGTGAAGGATTAGAGTAAAGTCACGAAATATTTCATTCATTTAATCAGGAAATGTTTGCAAAGTATAGTTGAAAAACAAAATCAATTAAAGCGCGCATGGTTGCAGCAGTAGGATTGATAAGATAAATTATAGATAAATGGTTCTCTGAAGGCAGATATATCCTCCTATGTTTGTTGCGTAACAAAATATGAACATCAGATTAATCACGGAAGAAAAATAAAATATTTAAAATGTAAAAGATAAAATCTTTTTGACGTAGATAAATCCTTGACTACTATATTTATGTATAATCTAGTATTCCATCCGTATCTGTTCATTCATTTTTTTTTTGTTAGCGATCTCGAGAATGAATCAAATATGTCTCTGGTATATACCTTACTATTTAAAATAGAATATATTTTGTATCTGTTTGGCACTTTTTTCTTGAATTCTTTTCACAATTACAAGTTTACTTATATGTTTTTTTTTCGATACAGAAATTAGTTACGAAATGGTGATATGAATTAAATGTTATATTTGATTCATTCTCGAGATCGCTAACAAAAAGAAATGAATATGAGTGAATGATTGTAAGTAAAGGAGTATTTTTAGAAAAGAAAAATTCATCGTTCTGTATAAACAGCTAAAAATAATCAATAGCTTATTTGATGAAAGATTAAAAGTATAATTGATAATATTTAAAATAATATGTAAGAATAGATTGTAAGCAAAGCTTTAAAAATACACACTAATTTTTATTGTTTGTTACGAGCTAATTTTAATTGTCGATTAAATTTTGTAGGGAATTTTAATTGTCGACTGAATATTTTGTCATATAATAATAACAAATTGCTTACTTGACAAAGGGAAGACATAAAGCTGCAAATAATAATATTAGAATAATATGTAATCGGTAATTTGCATATCATATATATATAGAATAGATCAGATGTAGGCAAAATTATAAATATGCTTTGATTTTGTATTATATATTAGGAGCTAATTTTGGTTGTTTATATGATATTCTGCAAATAAATAATGGCGAATAGCTTAGTTACTTGATAGAAGTAAAGATATAAATACTTGTTATTAAGGTAATATGTAATATATGCATATATATAGGATAGATGTAAATAAAGCCATAAATATGCTTGATTTTGTGTTGTTTATTAATACCGCCACAAATGGATGTTATTGCAAAATGTGTTTTATGAGTCAGGATTGGAATGTTTGCGTCGAGGTGTTTTCCTAGTTATTCATTTAACATTTCTTATCATGCTTTGATACCCTCCATAATAGCTACCAGTAGTAATGCTTCATGAATTGAATAATGGGTAAAAGAAATAAGGATAAGTATAGAATGGGACATTGAACTATGTTGAATAAAAAAGTTATTGCTAACTTGAGAATTGTTAAAACATCTTTCAAATATAATGGATTGACCATTTTAAATGATAGTATTTGAATTTGAAATATTGAAATATTCAAGATAAATGAATACTATTGCGCACATTTGAGAATATGGTATAGATGAGAAAAAGTGGTATTTTAAGACGATAAATAATGTGGTAGCGGTAATGAATTTTAAATGAAATTATTAATCAGCAGAACAATCAAACATAAAACTTCATTCAGTTAAAGTTGAAATTGCCTTAAACGATTTATCCTATCTCTTTCGGTAACGACTTATTTTCAAATTTGTATGATTTCGACTAAAAATTTGAGGTCATTGCCAAATTATTGGTTGGTTGATGACTTCTCAATGGAAGATGTGAAACTTTTGATAGGATGATGATGACCTTGTTTAAAATAGCGAAAGAAAAAGGATAATAAATGTGAAAAGTATAATAATAAATTAATGTACCTACTGAGCAGATACGGAATTATATCGCTCATACATCTGTAATTTTTCTATTTTTCAAATCCCTTTTATAAATCATTTTTGTTATATGTTGTTTATTACTTCACATTATCTAAAGGATTTCATTGTTTATCTTTCATAAAACAATGCTATTTGCTTAATATTACTAAAGTCTAATTATTACAAAGGTAAATTGTAATATACTGAGTGTTCTAATTTTAACTTAGATAAGTGATAATTAAATTTATGCTCTTTGTAACTATTTTGAAATATCTGCTTGATTGATGTGAATAAACTTTTGTTGAAAAACGGAAATGAGATTTCTGCCTTATTGTAAAATTTCGTAAATTAAAAAAAAAAGAATTCTTGATTTTTTCATTCATTCACGTATTTGATTTTTTTCTTTCTTTTTAATTTACTACGCTTTCTGAATGTAATTCCATGTAATTCCATTCTCCCAATTTTTTTTTAGTAATTCCATTCTCCCAATTTTTTGGATTTTTCTGAAAATTTGCCATGAAATATCATAACGCAAAATTTGATTTAGTAAACTTTTTTCATAGTTTCACCTTGTTGCATAGGAAAAATATTTGGTAAATTTTGCATTTCAATTGCCTTTTTGATCTCTACTTTTCAGGTAAATCGCTGGTTTGCAAATCGACGTCGCAAGCAAACAAAACGTCGAAAAACCGAAACTGAATCACCTCGATCACTTACTACTGTACCATCGCTATTATCATCATCATCAGCCGTTGTTGCAACAAATAGACATAATGCATTGACTGGATTATTGAGTCAGACCAAAGTCCAAATTGGCCATCAAAATCACCGTTTGGTTAGTTTTAAAACATTTCTCAATATTCATTCTTTGATTACTGTCTTATAATTATTTTTCATTCATTTGTCTTCTGTCATGTACGAATGACTATTCTTTAAAGGAATAAAGGAAATAGATGAGATTATTAAACGCTTATTCTGGATTAGTTCTATTCAGAGACGTTTAAAAAAAAAAAAAAACAAGAAAATAGATGAGGAATATGACAATAAAACATTTTATTAAATTTCTGTTCCGAATTCATCCTGTTGAGACGTTTTAAAAAGCCAGAAAAATAGATGAGAAGCATGACGATAAAACATTTTGCTAAATTCCTTTTCTATATTAGCCATATTTAAATGATTGGGTTTTTTCGATAACTGGAATTCTTATAATTATTGCATCATTATATAGACATTCATGAGAGGAATGAAAATGAAAATGTGTTTTAATTTTGATAATAATTTTTATGAAACTTATATTTTGGATGTTTACAATCACTTTTTTTGGATAATATTTAACTTGATTAGTTATCGAGCTGTTTCGGTATTCAATTTATTGATTTTTCCTATGTGCAAATTAAATTTTTTGCCTTCTTCGGTAAAATGTAAGCTGGATCATTGCCGCTGATTGAAATCTAGATGAAATTCATCTGAGAAATAATGCCTAAGCATAGAGACATTGAATGTTTGCTTTATAATAAATAACCTTTATTCCTGAAAAGTGCTGTAGCATATAGAGATGAATGCGGGTGAAGAGGTTCATGTTTATTGTATTATTTTCTAATATTAGTTTTGGGAAATTTTACAATTAAAATTTATGGAAATAGAAGGTTTTTTTGAGTGAGTCATAATGGAAGGAATTTTAATAGCTTTGTCAAAATTTAATAATAGAAAACCGGATATTATACTTCTTAAGAAGATCTTTGTTTAATAAGAACATTATTCATCTTGTAATAATCATTACTGGTCTTTTGTGTCATTCCATTTTTATGATGACTTGTGTGTGCTTCTTGCCTCATGCATTTGGCATGCATTTAATAAGTAGCATGCATTTGCATATTATCTTTTCCTTCATATATGCATATAAGTATCGGTTAGTGAATAATAAACTTTTAATAAACAGTCATAACAATTATGTAGATAATAATTCATTGATTTTTAATTTCTTTTTCGTTACTATTGAATATTGAACAGAATAGATTTCTTATCATCATCCCTCGTGTTAATAGAAAGTTTCTGTAGATTGTTTGGTTGATATTTTTATGTCACTGTATTTCTAGAAGCCCTGGTATGACTATTTCATGATTATTATCTACGGTAACTTGGATAGTAATAAATTTAAATGTAAATTTAAAAATTTTCATTTCTATTAAAATACCAATTATTTTTTTATCATTCTAAAATCAGTGGACATAAATATCTCTTATCATTTCTAAACTTTTAATGATACTTTTTTCTTGCATTATCGATTTTCAAATTGATAATGAAGTATCCGAATTTTATTTTACTTATTATCAGATATGATATAATTATATTTTAGTTCTTAAAAATATGTATCTCGATTTGATGTGATATATTTGTATGTGGTTATGAATGGCGATGAATTATTTGTAGAGTGCGTAAGTTACTAATTTTAGTTTGTTGCCAAGGACGACCATTTTCTCCCCGTTCCCGCATAACCTGTTTTAATTATTTTCCATCTCGATATGATGATGTTCATCCTTGAAATATATATATATGTGTGTGTATGTGTGTGTGTGTGTATATGTGTGTGTATATATATATATGTGTGTGTGTGTGTGTGTTGGGTGCGTATGTGTGCATATTCTCTTTTATAATTCATATATTCATAGCAGTTTGAGAAAAAAATTAATGGAGTCGATGTTATTAATGGTTTGCTAAAGTGAAAAGGCAATAATTATAATATTCGGTGTTGAATATGCAAAACTTAAAGATCGTTGTGATGTATCCTTGGATTAATCCTAAACTGCTAAAGTTTCGTACTGTTCTTTTCATATCATGACTCTTTATTTTATTATTTTAAGCATGAAATTTTTGTGGAATTTTTAAATATATCTTCCAGGCATGGAATTTTTATGAAATTTAAAGTTATTTCAAGTGTCTTTCCAATAAATCACTTTTAATCTTCAGTTTTATAAAATTTTATATTGCTTAATCATCTCTCTCACTTCTAATGCTAATCTCATTATAAAAGTTTGGGAAAAGGGAGAGATTAGATTTCTAGGATTATGTAAGGAATAAAGAGAGCAAAATAATAAATAAACAAATTTTATGTATAGCATGATGGAAGGAAGTTAGAAAGTAATTAAAATTTAGTAAAATTATAGATTGGTTTCTGAGATATGAATGATTTAAATTTTTGCTCCCTTTTTTTTCATTCTCGTTCAAAAATCATGATACACTCATGCAGATTTTGCAGGTATTATTCGTGCATGTGCATATCATATGCGTATGCTAGTAAAAATTAATTAATGAATCGGATAAGAAATGGGATAATAGTAGAATTAGTGTTAGCATTTTAGTAATAGTAGTAATGATAATGGGACAGAGGTTATAATTGCAGTATTTTCAAAGATGTAAATGATACCAAGAAAGGGAGGAGAAAATGACATTTAAAATGAATAAAGCATCGAGACTTATTTGTCAAGAAGAAAAATGAATAAGTTTATGGGAAATAAAAATGAATAGTCTTATAATTGTTAATTGTGGGAAATGTAGAAAGAAAGATACGTCTCGCATTTTCTAGTGGCAATTTTTCTTGATGATCATTTGTAGAATGATTTAATTTTTAACATCTTATATATTTCTCTGAAAATGATCAAATATCCTTTTATTTTATTGTTTGTTTTTTTGATAACCGTTTTTGCAAAATAATTCGCTTTTAATATTTGTTTTATAGATTTCTTTCAAAATTTATTCGGTGCAATTAAAAGTATTACTTGGTTAGATTACAAACAAAATGTGTTAATAGAATATGAGATTATATTTGAGGGTCTAGTTATGTTAACTTTTATCGAAGCTTTATATAGATATGATGAAGTAGTCGAAAAGTAAAAATTAACATTTCATTTTATCAAATTTGTTAATGAATAGATATTTGCTAACGAAAGCAAATCTATATGTGAATGAATACGAAAGGATTAATTTAGCGATTGAGCTGTGTAATAAGTGAGGAATATATTATTGAATTTTTAAAATATTTTAATTGAACAAAATATTTATCATCTTCGAGAAAAAAGTTTTCAACAGGCATTTTACGAAAGAGCAAAAGAGAACGATAAAATTCTTTATATCTTTAAAGGCACCAGATTTCTTCAAAGATTAAAAATGACGAACACTCAAATGAAATGCAAGAGAAATGAATGGCATTATTTTGTTGCCTTTTTTTAAATTTCTAACTTTTATTAGGAAGAGAAAAAAATAATCATTTATAATTTAGACTAATAATTTAAATGATTAATTTATAAGCGTTTATGTTGGCAGATGAGAATGGAAATTTTGGATTGTTATGGAAAGAAAATAAAGAACGTTAATCATTGGAATTGATCACGAAGGATAAAAAATAAAAATTAAAGAGAAGAATATTTTTTCGCTTTTTTCTACTTTCTTTCCTCTCTCTCTCTCTCTCTCCTTCTCTCTTCTTTTCTTCCTTATTTTTATTTTTCAAAGGACGATCAAAAGTGGAGTATACGTTGAAGTAAATTCATTGAAAGCCAAAAGAAACAAGAAATGGAAAAAAGGAAAAACCTATCAACGTGAAGAGAAATTTCATCATGTTTAAAATTTATCTATTTTTTGTAGATGATTTTATAAAATGAAAAGAGCTAGCCCATGTTTACGAATACTTTCTTATTTAACTTTTCAATCAATATTTTAAACTCCGTAATATTTATACTTAATTTTAAAACATCTGGGACATGAATACTTGACTAATTGCAAATACTTCGTTTAGGATATGATATTCAATGAATTTATGTGGATATATTAGGAAAAAGATTTCTTTTCTTGCTAAGGAATTCTATAAGATTTCATGAAATTTGGCTTTTTTAAACTGATTAAGGCTTTCAAAGGAAAAATGTCATTTATTGTTTTGCAGGAAAAAATTGATTTGTTAGAAATATATTTTTGATAATTTGAGATGTTTTCATAAGAGTTTTATTTATGCATGGAATCAGTAAAGTTAGTTGAAAATTATTAAATGTTTTTGAATTTTGAATATTCTATGGTATCTATACTAAATATTGGATTTCATTTAGATCTGTGAAATTTTTGATGGAAATTTATATATTTATTATGTGAAACTTTCGTTGATGAATTATGAGCTTTTTACTTTATTTCTTAAAATTGTCAGGATTAAAAGGAATTATAGTTCGGTCGACATAAATTTGCATTTTGTCGAAGTTTTATAAATCGTGAGGATTTTTTTCTCGTAGGATTTTGTGAATTTTAATTCTTAACTTTAACTTATGACAAGTTTAAATAATTTTTTCGAGATTTCTGGATAGAATTAATTTGAATAAATATATTTTCTTTATAATTTGTTTTTTGTAAATTTCAATTAAGATACAAGGACTGATTTTATTTTGGATTAGCTCAAAATTCAAAATTATATTAATTAATTTAGGCAGGAATAAATTTGCCGAATGGGATTATTTTGTCGAATGTGTAGTAATACTAGTCGGCGGAATATAAGCATTAAAATAGTGAATAACTTATAGGAAGTGAGAAGGAGGAGAGGGAGAGAGAGGAAAACTTTTAAAATCATTTAAATCAATGTTCCAACAGGTAGTATTAACAGCTGTCGTCCATTGATAACGGTAGATTTCGTCTCTAAGTCCAGATGTTCAATTTTTCTTTTTTTTCTCTCTCTCTCTCTCTCTCTCTTCCTGTCTCTCTTTTTCTCATTTAGTTTGATGGAAAGAAAATAATTTCTTTGATGGAAATTTGATTTTTCCATTTTTCGGTTTGCGATTCTTTTCATCGGATGAATTTAAAATAGGAAAAACAATTGGAAAAAATGTTTTGGATTAGTTGACATTTAATAGTTTTTCTTTTATATATTTAAATTAGTAACAATTATAATTTAGCGTTTAAATTTATCAAACCTGCTGATGAGATATGATTCATAAATAATATTGATTTGAAACGTCAAAAATCAATTGATTGATTGATTTTTTAAATTTTGTAAATGCGAAACAGACTGCAAATGGCACATGTGATTATTTAATAAGATAAATCGAAAGCTGCAAGCAAACAGCATGCAAGCATGCTTTTCATGCAGCATGATCTTTCATTTCTGACATCATTTATAGCTACAATTGCAAACTGCAATAGTTGCAAAGCATTAGTGGCTGTAATAATCATAATAATAATAGTGATAACAATAATAGTGGTAATATTACCAATTACTGTTCAATTTTCAAAATGAGGTTATGAAAAAGACTTGATAAGAGAGAGCTCTCTTTTCTCCTTTTTTCTCAATTTTGTCGATTTTTTTTTGAAATAATTGGATGGTTGATATAAATTCTCAACCCAATAATAATTCTACTTTTATCTTCGTTACCTTCATCTTTTACTTCGTATAGTAAAAAATTTTGAAAATTTTACTTTTGAATTTGAAATTAGCTGCGGGAACAAGACGGTGGGTGAAATAGACGGGTAGATGAATGACAAGAAGGTTGAGAGAGAATCATGAGATGGCAAGATTTAGATGAGTAATAAGACAATTGAAGGGGCTGGTAAGGGAGGGAAAGAAGGTTGTAATGATTAAAAGTGAAGAAATTGTGGGCTTGAGAGACGGAGAGTAATGGGGGTTAGGTGAGAGTGAAGAAAGGATTAGTAAAAAAAAAGTTAAAATGGATGCGAAAGGATAATGGATGGTTGGTTGCACATATTATAAGCAAAGATACCTATTGATGGTATTTTGTTAATAGAAATAATAGTAGTGATAATGATAATAGTGGTGGTAACGATAATGATGTTGGTAATGTTGGTGACAATGAATGAGTGGTTTGATGATATTTTGCTTAAAATATGTGTGGTCTTTATTGCAAAGATTGTTTACAGCTGTTGAAATAATGATTGAAAGTTAATTTGAAATTTTTCATTGTTTTTTTGAGCAGAGAAGATTTAGTAATTATAATTCTTATTCACTGACAAAAAGAAAATTCATAATTGATATTTTCTTTTAAATTTTTATTTGATTAATACTTTAGCTAGGACAATCAATTCTTTATTTTATGTTATTTATGAATAATAACATATCTTTCATTTACTTGGCCGAGAGTTTTAAAAAAGGCTGATACTGCTAATTAATATTTATGATAAACATTCGATATCTTTTTGAAAAGTTCGATTGTATAGCATGGCAGAGAATAGAATGGAATAGATTAAAATTAAGTGTTAGTAGGAAGTGTTTAGTTTACTACATAGACTAGTAAATAATACCATTTCGTTTTTACTTCCCACTTAAATTTTTGTTTTTTTTATTGTTGTGTTTCAATGTCTAACTTATATTTCAGGGAAAAAAAATTGAGGGTGAAAAAGAGAAGGAAGAAATACGTGAAAGGAAAGTCCTTACTTTATGTTGTTTAAAATTTAAAATATTTAGGCAAGTCATCGAACTTTCTATAGATTGATTTAAAATTAATACATTAATTAATAAACAGGTGTACTTGAAGTCTTGTTGTGTTTATCGATGTGTGTCTTTGGGATGTATTCAGTTGTTTTATTTGATAGCAAAATCTCTTACTCACCTAACAAAAATTAATGATTGGGATGATGCATTAAATTTCGGGTCCCAGCATATACGCTCTACCTTCGCCCTATTGTATACACAGTATGAACTGGGTTATGTTACGCATATATATAGATCACATATCAATTATATTTAGAATAATCTTTACTTTCATTGTGCTTTTTATTAATCAGGTTTACTACGATAGGTATTACTCTTTTTATTTGCTAGGAAAATTGATGGTACAATTAATTTTTAAATAGCATCCATATCGTTATTTATTTGGTAAAAAATTAGTAATTGATATTTTCTTCTAGAATTATTAATTAATTGATAATAATTATCTCTCTCTTATCGTTTTTCTTTTCTTTTCGATTCCCGATTTTAGCAAATTGAGCAATTCACTTTTTGCTAAAGCTTAATTAAACTTGAGGAAATGTTGCTATGTTATGTTAAAGTGATTATTATTATTATTATATTATTAAAAATGTGTGGCGCTTTCTTATTTAATTCAAAAAGAAATCAATATGAATTGTCGGAGAGAGGGAGAGAGGCCGACATTTAATTTAATGGGATCAGAGGAGAGGAAGTGGAATGAGTGGATGAATGGAATGAATTAGAGACATAGTTTCCGTTTTTCCTTCATCCTTTTCTCCCTTCCTTTTTTCCGTCTTTCTTTCTTTCCCTTTCTTTCTATTTTTCACTCTCTTCTCTAATTTCCTCCCTTTCGCTCTTTTTCTCACTCTCTTTTTCTTCCTTTATCAAATTTTCTCTTCGATTCGTCACTATTACTCTTTTAGTTGGTCTTTTCTTTCTTTAGATGAAATGGTGCTAAGGCCATCAGGAAACCTGTCACAGTGGTCAATGTATGTATGTGTATATATATATATATGTGTGTGTATATATGTATGTATGTGGTGTTCTCGACTTATCATGAATTGAGAAGGAAACATTTAGAGGAGAAGAAGGAAGAATAGAGGAATTATAGATCGATCTAGGGCTTAAGCTTACTTATGTTACATTCTTATTTTCTCTTTTTTTTACTTTTTTTTTTCTTGTCCGTTTTATTGGACAATTATTATATTCCTTTTTGATGCTACTGCTTCTGCAATCAAATTTTTAATTAACTTTTCAATCAATTTAAAAGGGAAAAGGTTTGTTGAACATGTTTAAATCTCATTCTTATTGTTTCAATTTTACACTTTTATGCATTAATTTTTATCCTGGACTGGTTGAATTGTTTTAATTGAAATGGATTTTTTGTTGCTTTGCTTACATTGATTTGATAGGTATTATCGATGTTATTGCACTGAAATGAGGGGAAGAAAAATTAAGAAAGAATTCTTATTGTAAATAAGTGGATAAGTAGAAAAGAAAAAAAAATTTTATACATGAATTATGGTAATGGTCAGTACTTTATATATATGTAAATAAACATAGTCCATTATACTGACCATTGCTATAGTTTGATCAGTCAATATGGTGAATAGTTCTTAGGATCATATTTGATGCCAGCAAATTTACTTCGTTAGGTGATTGTTTGATAAGAGTCGAAAATTTGGATTCGCTAAAATAAAAATCCTTTATTATCTACTTTCTCTTTATATAAAAGAAACTCTATTAATTAAAAAGTTGGTAAAATTTGCTGAAAAGTTACCATAGTGCTGATGCAGTTGTTTAAACTTGTATTTTTGATGAATTTTCAAATAATGTTGCCCTATGAATAAAGGAACAAAATGTTTTTAGAATGGATCGAAGGATTAGTAAGTCATTTGTGAGATTATCATTTATTTGATGCGCTTTGCAGAATCAAGTATATTAACTACAAGTGAGTGATATTATTTTGTTTTACAATTAAATAACCAATCTTAGTAATCGTTTTTTTTTATAACTATCTTTTGAATTTCCATAATTAGCCAACTTTGGATAATGAACTTTCTAATAGAGCGTTGCGTTATTCCTTTAATTTACTTATTTCATTCCTTCGTTTTTGTACTTTATGGACTATAATTTTTTTACATGCGTTTTTCTTCAGAAATAGCACTAAAGTTTCTTTTTCCAGTCCAAATAATTATGTATTTCAGCCTATCTCAAAATTACCGTAGTGGCTCGTCTAATGTATTTTTTAACTGAATTTTATCGAGAGTCGTATGTTTAGGATTTGCAAACATTGCAATGTTGAATCAGAGTCCAACTTGATTTTTTTAAAACTTATTTCTAGCGATGTTTTTAATGTTTATTGTATTTTATTCATTAAATTAATGACGTTTGAGGCGTTAATTTGAATGTAATGTTAATAAGTAATGGATTTCTCGGGTGATATTTTTAGAAAGTATGATGTGGATTTCTTGGCTGCATAGTAAATTCAATTATTTAAACGAGAATTAAGTTATCGAGTACGGATGTACGAATGACGTGCGAGATAATATTTAGTTCGTTGAGTGCATGTGTGACCGCTGCGCGAATAATAATAACATAGATTGGTGAGCGAAATTTGTCGCGAAATATTTCTAGATAACGTTGTTTTTGAGATAATTTTTGGTTTGAATTGTTTTTTATTTTATTATCAGTGTTTAAAATGTAGAAGGTAGAGAAAAAGTGAAAGTAAGCATATTTTGAATTTCAATTCATTCAATTGTGAATGAGATCTAACTTGGTATATTTATAATCGCATGTGTTAAAGTAGCAGTAATTTTTGAATTCCCAATCCGATTTATTATATGTCTTCATAAAAGGGAGCGGATAATGTGAAATGAGTAATTGTAAGTGATAAAAATGAAGGGCACTAATTCTCATCTTCTTGAGATTATTCATTAGTTTTTTTAAGAATTTTATTACGGTCATTAATATGTTATCGTTATTATTAGTGATTCAAAGTACCGGAATATAGATTGACATGTCCATTTTAGTTTATATATATATATAGCTGACTTTTGTTCTTTCTTGATATTCCTGTTTAATATTTGTTTGATAAATGATGTGATAGTAGTCTATCAAATAGGCAAGAAAACATCATCGAATCTTATTGTTTATAGAATATATATTTTTGATAATTTGAATTTTCATTTTTAAAACCAAATATCACGACAATATTATCGTTTTATTATTATTCTCTTTCTTCCCTTCTCTCTCTCTTTCTCCCTTCTCTCTTTCTATCTCTTTCTCTTTCTTTTCTCTTTCTCTCTTTTCATTTCTCGTGAAGAACTTTTCAATTTGCTATTAAAACAAGAATTTCGCAAGCATGTATGCATGATGCACTTACAATGAAACCTTTACAAATATCTGAATGCGCTTGCCCGAGGATTTGTTTTGAATTTCATGTGAATAATTTTTGATTCGTACTAAATTATTTGTATATATATATTTTTTGCTTGTTTATTCGAGAGATTGAAATCTCTATTAGATTACTAGATAGATAATGAAACAGATAAATCTGATTAGATAATGAAACAGATAAATCTGATTATCAACCTGATCTGGTGGAAAGTTTGAGGAAAACTATTGAGAAAAGAAGTATTTTTGGAAGAAAGTTTAATTAAATTGTGGTTGAAAATAAAATCTTAATGTATTTTGTAGGTCTATTAGCGATTTAACATTGTGTAGACAATATTTATATTCATTGCATTTTGCTTTAAATTATATATGTAAAATATTTTCTAAAATTTAATTTCAAATTATTAAATTAACTTTTTTCGTTTATTTCGTTTTAATTTTATTATATTATACATATGCTCTTTAGATTGATTTTTGTTCTTATTCGAAGGAAAAGAGAAAATCTTTTATCTTTTTTCTTATCCTTCTTTTTATTTTTCCATAAAAACTGACTTGAGTGGAACGTTTTGAAAAAAAAAGTAACAGAATGATAATGGGAATAAGGGATGTAAAAAAGAGATTTAAAGAATGGCATAAGAATTTATTAGAATGGGTATTTGTTCAATTAATTTTTAATTAAAATATGCATTATAATTGAATGAAGAAATATGAAATGAGTTGATGTTATTGATTGGAATTTCAAGTTTAGGGCAGAAAGGGAAATGAAGTTAAAATGAGGTAACGTGTGTTAGGTTGATTTCTTCTAAGTCCGTTTTGTGGATTAGGCAGTAAAATAAAAGCTTTATTAAAACGAATTATATAATGCATTATCGAAATTATGATTAGAATGATTAAATGCTATATTAATGTTTTCTTTGAAAGTATTCGGTTTGCTATTACATATTTTGATTTTTCATCAGCAAGCGAGTAAATAAATGGAAATTTAAGATGGCATTGTTGATCTTTGACCTGCGATGAATGAAGTTTAGCTTCACTCAATAATATAGATTATTTAGTTTCAACATCTAGCTGTTGTTTGGGAGACTTGCATTTCTCTTGGATGACGATGACCTTTGGTCTTTAAAGCAAATTTAAGACATGTTAAGATTGTTAATGATGGGTTTGACAGGGCAGAGAGCCTTGATAATCTTTCGTCTTTGGCAATTTCAACTGTTAGTTTTATTCTGTATATAGAATGAAGTAAAACTTGATGAGAATGAAAGAACTTAGACGATTTTAGATTTATTCTTCTAAAACTAAAACTCTAAGTAGGAAAGCATGCGCTATGAGAAAGCTTTGTTGTTTTCTAATATTAATATTTTCATATAAGTAAGTAAGAGTTATTCCGTTTTATTCTTTTCTATTCTTTTCAATATTTTATTCTTTATGCAATATATGAAAGTTTATTTTGCTAAGCAACTTTATTGATATGCAATATATGAAAGTTTATTTTGCTTTAGTGCTATGCAATATATGAAAGTTTATTTTGCTAAGCAACTTTATTGAAAGTATTGATGATGAAAATGAGAGAGAATATCCTACTGTTGTTGTTGTTATTGTTATTATTATCATTATTATTAGTGGTAGTAGTTGAAGAGATGAATGGATGGATGGACTGATGGATGTATGGATAGGTGGTAGGCTAATACGTGTGATGTAGGCTAATTTTACGAGGCAGTTAGCGTCTATTTTATTAAATAAATTGTTAGTTGTTTCATTGATGCTGTTAAAGATATTATGTCATTTGTCGTAAACTTAAGTTCATTCACCAATTAATAGGATGAATAAATAAAGGATAGATGGGTTGAACGATTGTTTGGTTCGTCGGTTGATTGGATGGATGGGTGGTTAGATGAATTTGTTTTGGTAATTTAAAAAAAAAGTCACCTGTTTGTGAAATGTGTTTTTAAAGTATTTTCATTTATTTTGACTAATTTATTCTTTACTCATATTTTTTGGTTGAAATTTTTTTAATAAAAATTTAAAATCATATTATGTATTTAGTAATGTATTTTATTATGTTCAAAGGATGAGTATTAAGAAATCATTAGTAATTATATGTAATTTTTCATCTTCCTTTATTTTCTTTTAAAGAAACATTTTCTTTAAAACTTTTGCATAGAATTTTTCTATTTTGAAGAATTTTCTCAGAGTGGAAAAAAACGATTTTGATTATTACAAAATTTTTGATCGGAAAACGAAATAAGGAAAGGCTTATGAAGCTTAGTTTCAGAATTCAAAGATGAATTGAGTTTTAACTATACATATTGAGAATAAAATAATAGTAATTGTTCCGGAGTCAAAATAAGCTCATATTAATTTATAAATGAGAAAATTAATTTAAAAGATCAAATTGTTAGTAGTAAAATTCATGTAAGTTAAAAAAAGAATGGGAACGCAATTTTTGCCATTAAATGAGAAGTTCGGGATTTTTTTAGATAAAAGGAAGAAATGGGAAAGTACTGGAATGGAAATTTTTGAGAATACTGGTAGATGTTAACTAAATAGTAAAAAGGAATAACAATAAAAAATATTTGTATATTCGACGTACTGTTAATTAATTTATTTAAATGCAATTGATTTAAAGTTTTCGAATGTCGGGAAATGATTCCCGCCTAAAAATAGTTTATAAGAAAAAGAACAGGTTCTCTTAAACATCCTTTATTTCATTCGTTTTATGGGTTATTCAATTGTCTGAAAATGATTAATTGTTGTTGTAGAAGGCGCAACTTGGAACTCTACTTGCTTTGCTTATTCTGCCCTAATTTCCTCGTTTTTAGGCAAATTCGCGGCGGGTCTCATCCCGTGTGATGTGTAGGACATATTAAGTAAATCATATTGATATTTATAAATAAATGTTTTCGATTTTGATGTGCAATTATCCTATTAGTTGTTATTGCTCGGGCATAATCTATATCCATTTTATGATTCACATTTATCGTTTGTGTACTAAAATTGAATTTGAATTTAAGTTCTTATTGATTCTTTTTCTCATGCAATAGGTATTCAGGTTAACAATGAGGATTTCATCTAATCATTTTTGAATTTCACTATTGTTTGATATAGTAATTTCAGATTTTTAAGATTTTCTTTGTTTTCAATTGTTTTATTTTTGTATCATTTACCCAGTAATTACTATTACTATAATATTTTTATATTATTTTTTTCTTATAATTACCATTATCATAATTTTATTTTGATTATTTTGTTAAGGACATCTTTCATCATTGAGCTTCAATATTTTTATTCATTAACAAAAGATATGTCTTGTTCTTTTTGGAGCATGTTAAACATATCGTTTAATTTGTATTTATTTGAAATTAATCGAAAAGAAATTTAAATGAGCATATTGCTACTGAATTTTTGCTTCATCATTCGGTGATATGAGATAGGGCATTTGGTGTAATGCATGGCAATTAGCAATAATGATTTTTGAATTGGCTTGCTTAAGTTTGTTGTTTATCTTTACATGATGAAAAGATGAATTCATAACCTTCTCGTTATCCATCACATGTTACGTTGGTTGGATACTTTTAAACAAGAGAGTTTAAAGATCGAAGATGTTTTGTTAAGAATGATTAAAAGTTGAATTCAGACTGATTTTAAAGATTTATAATATAGATCATTATGTTGTGCTAAATGTGCCGTGTAAATTTTCGGCAAATTTTGTAATTTTATTTTTCTTATATTTTAGGTTCAGTTCAGATCGAACAAAGAAAAAACCAGAAATGGTAGTGCATACGGTACATTCTGATTTACATAAGACAGATATTGAAACATTGAAAGATGAGTTACGTCGAAATACACCCTCTGCACATATAACAAATACCACTTTCCAACAGGTACTAATTTTTGTTTTACTTTTATATGAAGAACTTTTTTGAATTTTGGTGCTTGTAATCGTTTCGTTAAAATTTTTTTGCTTTTTTATATGTCTTTTAATTGAACAATTTTTACTTAAGGATAGAAAATTTTTTCAAATATAAGGTGAAAAAGTCAAAGATGAAATTGTAGCAAAGTTCTCACTTAAAACAGTTCGATTTATTGACATTCTAAAGCATATAAAAGTTGCATTCGTGATTTGATAAATAAATTAATCATCATAGCTGCTAATAAAATTGGAATCCATATTAATTAACAAAAATAGAATCCGCACTAATTTACCACCATACTTTATCGAATTGGTAAGACGAATCATGGTAATAGTTTGCAAATAATATTTATCTTGTTCATTCGAATATTTTAATCTAAAGGAATAAAACATTCATTATAGTCTTATATTAATTGAAAATTTCATTCCAAATGTAAATCTTTGATAATCTTATGAATACAGGTTCCGGATGTTAATCGATCGTTGGCCTCACCATGTTCACCTCCCGATCAGCGTAGGATATCTCAGTCGACGTTTGATAATAAGTTGCTCCCAACTCCACCCGCCTATACATCTTCTCCATTAAATGCTGCTGCTGCAGCTGCGGTTGCAGCTGGAAATCTTCCTGCAGCAATTGCTGCTGCGGCTGCTGCGCAAACCGCAAATCCATTCCTTCTTGCTGCTGCATTAGGATTACAACAGCAGCAGCAACAACAACAACAAAATGCATCTGCGACACTTCCATGGATCAGTAATGCACAATCATTCGGTGTGATGTTGCCCTATCTTCAACATTTGCAAGCTCAGATGCAGCAGCAAGCGCAAGCACAGGTAGATAACATTTTAATATTTTGTAGGTGAACAAGTAATTACTTGAACTAGTTATTGTCCTATCTTACTCAGTTTCGGTCCTTCAAAATTTTGCCACCTGATTTTCATCATTTCTCTCATTTCAGGTTGCATTAGCGCAACAAATAGCAGCACAGCAAGCTGCAAATTTACATCAACAATTTAAAACAGTTGCAGCAGCTGCGGCTGCAGCCCGTACTTCATTAATATCCCAACAACCGCAGCCGCAGCCGCAAACACATTGGTTATCTCCTCCACCATCTGTTCCTCCGCAAATTACAACTATAAGGCAGACAACAACAGCTTGTCCATCGCCATTATTACTTGCAGCAGGAGCAGCAGGTACGGAATCAGCATCCTCATTATTGGAATTTACTGAATTGAATAATCTACGATCTAATCCGGAAGCGGCACAACCACCATCACCACCAGCATCATCAAGCTCGTCGTCATATAACGATGAGAAACAGCAGCAGCAACAGTTGCAACAGCAATTTCTCTTCGATGAAGATTTAATGATTGATTCACTGATGGAGGAACGAAAAGACTTATCGGAGAAAGAAAGTATCGCTGTCGCCGTTTTAGCTGGTATGGCTGCATGTCAGCGATAATTCAACAGTTGTTGTCATCTAACAGCGATGATGATGCTCCTTTGTCATCATCAATTAATGATGGTCACAAATTTATTTTTGAATGCTTTTTAAGTGTTCAAAACATCTTTATTTGATTTTTTATAAACCTTTTTATTTTTCCATCGTTCCAAGTTCTGGAATTTTATACTTGATACATTATTTGTTGGATTTAGGCATGTTAAAATTTCAGATATTATTTTGAACTGCTACATAATAAAAGCGATATTTTTTTTAAATTGTATTAAGATTGAAAATGCTTTTTCCTTTCCTTGCATTATTTTTTTGTATATATATATACATATATATAAATATGTATTAATTAAGTAACAAATATTATGAATGAAAAAATGATCAACTGATGTATGTTTTATATGTTACAACAAAAAAAAAAATACATAACACTTCTTAAAATTGTCTACCTTAATAGATTGATGTTATTTTTGATTGATTGTTTGTTTTACTGATTGATCTTTAATTGTCGAGAAACGGTTTCATTATCAATTTTTTTTCATACGTTTGACTTTTTCTGTTTTTCCTCCTATTTTTTTAATTTCTTATTTCACATAATTTTCTCTTTTTTTATCTTTTTCCTTTTCTAGCATTAAATGCTTGAAAAAAAAATGGTGCGTAAAACGACAACGGTCGCTGCTGTATCGTACATATATGCTACATTTGATCGTTTCGTATTGTTTTTCAGGTTTCTCTTTTTCCCGTCTCTTTTTTTTCGCTATGATTCATTAATTTTGAATTTACATACTTCTAAAATTGGCAATATAAAGAATTATTTAAAAAGTGGAACTAAAAGTGAGGAATCAAATCACAGGATTTTAATCAAAGTTTCCGCGTATAATGAATGGATTACCAAGTCTTACGGATGATATAGTACTTTAGGGTATGTGGATTTCTGAAGTATCACTGCACGCAGTTATGACATTTTGGATGAGACGAATTTAAGCTGTAAATCTTAAATTTATGTTTTTCTCAGCAGTGGAGATATATTATGGGATAATAACATTGTGAATTGATTAAGGTTTCTTTTTCTTGTTTTAAGTAATTAATCTTAAGTTTAGAAATAGAAAGAGGGATTAATTAGCATTCTACGATGATTTTGATTTAGCAGGAGAGAGGAAATTATAAATATTACAATCATCTAATGGTACAGTTTGGTGTTATATTATCACTTTTAACAAGGAATTTTTTCTTTGTTTAAATATTTGAAAATATATCATTTTTCATGGAAGCACAATAAAAAAGAAGAAAAAGAAACAATATAGGATAATAAGGATTTTTTCTCCAAAAATTATTTGTTAAACGGATCACTGGGAAATATGGGAATAGAAATTTGTTTTCATTCGTTGTTTGATTTGCTTTTTCCTTCTTTTTTGCTCTGCATATTTTATGAAATATCGAAAAATTGAAAAAAAAGTGTGAATTTTTCTTTGTAATATGAAAGTTTGTTTTTTTCGGTTTCTTATTTTTTCATATGATTTCTACTATTTTTGTTGTGTTCAATACGGTGTTTACAAATTTTTTTTTATTTGTTCAAATTTCTTTTCTTCTTTTTGCTCTTGAAAAATTTCAATCATTCATTGTTTCTTTTTTATTCCAAATTATATGAAATATAAATTTTGAAAGCTACTGTGTTCTTCATGTTTGATTAATGTATACATATGCATACACACATTATATAAACAAATACAAGAAATAAATATAAGACATGAAAATGATAAATAGGTACGATCGATTATCGTTATCTAAATGCATTTATTATTACTATTTGAGCATAGTACGAAAGAATTTTGTCAAATTTTCCGTCGAAAGCATTATCTCTTTTTTAATCTGATTTCGGTAATAGCGATTGGAATCCTGAAGTCGACCTTTGACATTTGGTGGATTCGTCTCATTTAATTCTGATTAATAAAATTAAGAATTGAATTGGTTTATCGTGAAATAATAGGTATGAGAACAAGAGCATAGTGATAAGTGGAAGGAAGTCTAAGGGCATTGTTTCTGCAGTATGGATATCAATTAATATATGATGTCTTCTGAATGATGTAGTACCAGGTTAGCGTGAAATCTTCCTGGAATGTCGATGAGGCGTTGTCAGATGTGGTTAACATCCGATTAAGGCTATCATTTTGACTCATCATATAAGCATCTCCTCATCACATCGAATATATTGACGTAGGATAAAATTTATAAATTACGTAAATTTTATCAATTCGCATAACGTACATGGTATGGTGTTGGCAATTGCTGTCATCCCTAATTATGCGAAATTTTTCAGAAAATTATCAGTGTATGGCTACGGTAGTACCGGGTGAGGCATCGGAAACCGATGATGATGATTATGATAATGATAATAGTAATAAACAGGATGGTACTGCAGAACAAAATGATGCTGAAATGAGGTTTACTATTATTTTATTAAAAAAAAATTAACTTCTCTTTTAGTTCCCTTTCGAAAGAAAATGAAAAAAATTGTTTAGAGCTATTTCGTCGGTACTAAAATATTTATTATAATTGCCCCAAAAACAAGTAATTTTAATTTTGTTGCAAATTTGAATAATTTTAAAGTTTTTCTCCAAAAACTGTATGATGCAAGCTATGATTGCTCTTTTCAATAGGTGAAAAGAATTAGGAAATCAATAACTTATTGTAGCACTTGCAACAAAATAATTGATGAATATTTTAAAGAAGTTAGATTTAAGAATCCCAATATTTTAATAAAAGTTGATTCTAATTTTTCACATGAAATAAGGGTGAAAGGTTACTGATTTTTATGGTTTTTTTTATGCTATGGACATTATTCATATTTATTAAAACTTTCACAATAAGTTATAGTAATTTCATTGATAATTTTATTATTATTTAACTTACTTTTTGAGGTTACTATCACATCGTTTGTTGCTAGGACTTACTGTAAGTACTAATAATGTAAGACATACTACTAACATAGTACTTACTGTAAGTGAAAGTGTTAAAAATAATTTTCATAATTGAAAATTTTTCCATTTCTAAAACAATTTAGAAAATGCATTCATTTCAGAAATTGGAATTTAAATGAAGTTGAGCAACGAACGAAATGGAGTTTGCATGTTGATGAGAAATTGGAAGAACGTTGGCGTTTACTTGGTTATGATACAGTACGACTTGCTGAGCAACAAGCATTTATGCAACGTAAACATTTTAAAAATTTAAAACAAAATTTGTTCAACACGCAACAAGCTTTGCAGGTATGGTTTCAAATTCCATTTATTAAAGATATTTGATTATTAAAATTCGCTTAACTAGGATGGAGATTAAAATTAAATTTATTTTTCAACTGTCGAAAAAACTGCAGTAAATAAAAAGCAAGAGCATATCTTTATCTAAATTACAGCTTGTTCTACTGATTAAACAACGAATATTTTTTACTGTATCTTTTATTATACCGTATCTAAACTTTTTAAAACTGATAATATTTGTTCGCCAACCTGCAATTCAATAATTCCCGCAAATATTTTTGTAATTTCCTTTCCCAAATATTATTTGATGGAAAAGTTTTTCTAAAGCTTGAATATAAGTTAATTTCATGTCAGTTATGAATGAAATATATAGAATAAATGATAAAATTATGATGATTGATTAAGAGTGAAAATATTTTGAGACTAATTGATAAAATGATTGATTTATGATAATAAAAATGAGTACATAATGAAGAGTAAGTAATTCTTCTGTTTGATTTATAGTGATATGATATGAAAAGATAAACAGACGTAAAATATTGTGGGCAAAATTGATCGAGATTTTTATAAATGGATAGACAAATGCTTTTAGAAGTTTTTTTTCTTAAATTATTTTTTTTTGTTGTAAATGCGCAATTTGGATGAATTTTGATTATTTTTAGTCGCACGGCTGATTGAAAAATTGTTTATTCATCTTTTCATATATAAATATATGCAATTATTTATATACGTTTTTCAAGGAAAAATTATTGGAAATCAATTTGTCTGCCCAAAAAAGCCATTCATTCATTCATTTCAAATCCACTTATTCATTCCAAATATAATTTCAGTTTTTTGATCGTTGTTCTTGTGTTAGAAATATTTCTGTTTTTTTTTTTGTTCTGATAAACTAAAACATATTGAAAATTATTGGTAAAAGGCTTTTTAATTACTTTTTAGACATATTCAACTTCTTTTATAAGTAAAAGATTCACGTTTTTTCTACCTATTTCAATTTATATAATCATTTATTCATTTATTTGAGATTTTCAAGTTGTCTAACTTTTATTCAATCATTATCATTTAATTATTATAAGAAAATTTCCCAATAAAATTTCGTATAAGTTAAGTTTAGCTGTTAAAAAAAAATTTATATATGAGTAGTATAGTATAATCGTCATATATATATATATACTTTGTAACTATCCAATTAAAATCATTTATTATTTATTTAAAAATATTGATTGGATTGTTTGCCAAAATAATCGCAATTATATCCCCTCTAATTGAAATTGATTCTTGTTTTTCAGTTATATCTAAAGTTATCTTATCATAACAAATTTTCAAGGTCAGAATAATCTATCAGCTAATCCTTATAACCGTATCAGGAAACTAATCTCTTCTTATGAATATCGGATCGTTTCAACTGGGAATTTTCACGATTTTCCAGTGTTATTCTTATCTCCATCATTTATTATCATTATTCTTTATTTTTTATTAGCGCTATTGTTTATCATTTATTGTCATTATTTTTTGTCATTTATCACTGTTCTTCATCATTTATTATCATTTGCTTTATATCACTTATTATTTTCTGATAACATTATCAATATTCTGGCAGATTTCTCTTTCTTTTTTTTCATCGATTTAAGTATTTCTTCAAATCTCTTTTGCTTCTAATTTGTTCATAATTTTCCTCAATTCTCAAAGTAACTTGCTTTCTTTCTAACCTTTATTCTTCTACTTCATTTCTATATCTTTTTCTCTCTTTTCTCTCTTTCTCTTTATTGTATTTCAATTTTATGAAAAAATATATAATTTCTTTATTTTTTCATTTTCATTAAGCAAAAAAGATAAGAGAAAATATTAAAAGCATTCATTCATTTTCTGTTCGTTCATCATATTTATCAAATGGAAAAAATCCAAATGATAAATCCATTTTCGGACTTTTTTTGATATTGTCAAGAAATGGCTCATTTTGATGTATTCCTTCTCTTCTTCGAGACTTTTCCAAGTTTTATTTTAATGCATTCTTTATTTCTATTTTAATGCATTCCACAAAGTTTCTTAAGATTATTCAAAATATGATTTTGACATATCTTTTGTAATCTTTAAATTTTGTCAAAATTTTATCTTAATATATTTATTTTTTCGAGATTTTTCAAAGGTTGACTTTAATATATTCTTTCTCTTTGAGATTTTTAAATTCATTACTAAATATTTTTTTTTATGAATTTGATCTTGATGTGTTTTTTTCTTTCGAGAAGTTTCGAAGTTTGATTTTGATGTATTCTTCCTCTTTTAGATTTTTTTAAACTTTATTCTTGATGTATTTGCTTTCTTCGAGTTTTCTTCGAATTCCATCATGATATAATCTTTTTTTTCGAGATTTTTAAATATTTCATGTATACTTTTGCTTTTAGACCCACTGACTTGTTCAGTAAGAGTTGAAATGCAAACATAAATGATTTAAGATGAAGGAAAATAAAAAAGTGAATGTTTGGCAGCATTTTTAGATGTAATATTGAGTTGAAAAAATGCTATATTCTCTGTACTTGTTATATTTTCTCATTGTTGCTATAGAAATTTCAATTGGGCCGTAATATCTATACTTATCATTCCCTTAAGGAAAGTTTAGAATTTCACGAAAATTATGCTTTTTATGTGAAGTGCTAAATGCTACAATTTTTATAAGTGTGCTTTTGTTCATAAATATTTTGGCTTTACTTCAAAAATTTTATCTAATAGTTATGTTCAAATTATAGTTACGATAAAAACGATATATATATCATATGCCAAATAATCATTTGTGACGATAATGAGATATCGTAGTTCAGGTTATCCATTACGGTAGTAATGATATGTCATAGTTCAATTTAGCATTACGATAGTAATGGTATATCGTAATCCAGATGACAATTACGATAGCGATAATATATTGTGATTCAAATTATTATGGTAATGGTAATATATTGTAGTCCAAATTACTATTAGGATAATGATGATGTACCGTAATTCAAGTATCATTTGTGGTGATGATGATGTGCTATAGTTCAAATAATTATTACGACAATGGCAATATATCATAAACTCAACCGTAGTTCAAATTATCATTACAATAATTGTGATATTTTGTAGTCATAAAGAATACAATCATTCCAAAATTGATAGTTGTTAGTAGGTCAAAAAAATTGATGAATTAATACTAATAACCTTCTTTATGGAGCAACTGAGATGCAAATAATCATTATCATTCGAAAGTTATCATTATTCGAATGAATAGATTTTATCATAGATCTATTATAGATTAGTTGTTCGATATTACTGTTAAGATAAATTATTTCTATCAAATAGTAAAGGTTCGTTTTCAGGTCGTTTCTTCAACTTTTCGCCAAATTGGCGAAAATTTGGCACGTGTTGAATGGAATTTATCATTATTGCAAGAAGGTGCTAAATTGATACCTGACTTTTCAATTTTCCTCATTACCAATTCTTCCAAGGAATGAATAAAAATTTGATTATAGTTTATGTATTTTTTTCTACTCGAAATTATGCAGTTGTTTTTGTTATAAAATAATAATTTTTAGGATAGAATCTTTCGGAGTTTTAATTTTTCCTTTCAATTTTTAAGTAACAAAAGGAAGAGTGTATGAATGGAATGAAATGAAATGTTTTTTCTTTTTTAAAAAAGAAAATGATTTGTGAAATTCCTTGAATTTTGAAATTTCCGATACATTTTTCGCTTAGCATAATAAACCAAGTGCTGAAGTGCTGAAATAAAATTAAAATGATCCTTCCTCAAAAATTTAATATCACATTATTTTGGATATCTATTTCATATCATACTCTGTAGGGTATCGTATTCGGTTTTATATTTAATATTATTTTAGGTGTCACATTTTAATGACATTATTCTAGCTCTCATATTATCATGCTCCTTTTAAAAAAAAAAAATAAAAAAACGATGAAAAAGAGGAGTTGAAATCAAAAGCATAAATTTCAGTTTATAATTTTCGATATCAATTTACATTTTACTGTATCAATATTCAATTTCATTTGTTACGCTTTTATTAGAAATATTATAAAAAATTTGTATTATGCTTAGAAGAATATTTGATATAATTATTTGAAGAATTAAAATGAATAGAAGGAAGAAATTTGTTTAATAGAAATTAAACAATGAATAGTAAGATTTAATAAAAATTATGTAGAATTATTCCTAAATATGAAAGAAAGTAAAGTAAGAGCTGTTTAATAGAAAATCAATTATTTTTTTTGTTTACGATAAGGAATATATGAGAAGCAATTAGTTGAGAAATGTTTAGCTATTATTTTTGCATCATTCAAAGTTGGATAGTTTTGAAACTTTCTTAAGGATAATTTCTAAAACTTCCAAGTCTTGATTTTTTAAAACTTTCACATCAATTTGATTTCTTTTATAAAACAGTTTGTTTTATAAAACTTTCATATTAATTTAGGCGCTTACTTTCTTTTATTCTTATCAAGAACATAAATTTGAACCATTCGTAATAATTTTAATATTTCTACACTATCACTCGAAAATTTGCCTTTTAATTATTATGCTACTTTTTTGATGCTATCATATTGTATATTTTAATAATTCATATTCAGTTAATGTTAATGTTGTCAAATGATCCAATTCATTTCCGATTTTCATTTACAATTATTTATAAATTTTGGCATGTATTTATAATATTTGTTAAAACTATTGCTTCCTTTTAAAATTGTTCAACTTTGCTAACAAGATATATTTTTGCTAAAATTATTTATACAATATCATTTTTGTTTGAATACGTTGATATGAAAGTTTTATTAAATTTTGAAAGGTTGAAATTTCCTTCAAAAAAATATGTAAAGTTTATATGATTATTATTGATTGATGCATTTGCATAGTTTAAAAATCTTTAATTAAATATTGATTAACTTGCTAATTAATCAGTTGATAATAGAACTACAAGATTTTATTTAAGAAATTTGTTGAAAATTATAGAAAATAACTGAGAAGTAAAATTTAAACAGAAAGAGAAAATATGGGTTTTTTTCCGAGTGTTTATTTTTTAGTATTTTCATATGCTGCTTCAATGTAATTTTTAAATTCCAAAAATTTATGTCAACTTTTTCCCTATTTTTTCCTTTTCTTAAACTTATCACTTTTTGATTTTAATTTTGATTGAATTCATAATGGAAATTTAGCAGGTTTTGCTAAATTAAAAAGCTTAACATCCGATCTTCTCAAAATAATCAGCTATTTTTTATCAATGAAGAATTTCTCACTTTTGGAAGCTTTTAAATAATTTTTCCTTGGAAAAAATAGATAAATGTCAAACACTCCATAAATAGTAGAAATATTTTGATCATCTCCATTTTTCTCGAATTTATGATCGGACGATGACGCTAATAATTTTTGTTTACCTAATTGCTTTCTTTAGCGATCAATTTTATCAAAATATTTTGCTTCAAATTTGTACGATGAATTTTTAAAATTATTCAAAAATTCCGAGAAGTTTTCCTTTTCTTGTCTAAATATTTGTTTTTATTTTTAAAATAGGCGAATTAGATAGTAATCCTTGTCGGTAATTTAAGTTATTTAATTTTTATATACTTATGTGTTTAGGAAGTGAGCAGAATGGTTTATTTGTGTTTTTAAAATAATTAAAATTTTTCCATTTTTAAAATTGGCCAATAACATTATCGAAAATCAACAATGAATGTGTTACAAATCAACCAAAAATATTATTAGGATCAAATGATCGAAGTATTTTATGAAGTCAGCCAATAAGGTTATTAGAAATTAGCCTACTAGGATCAAGTGATCAAAGTAAATTCGAAAAGAGCCAAAAATTATTCGAAATATTTTTCATTAAATTCATTACATGAAAGAACTCATCTAGTAAAGTATTGACATCGTTTTTTCGATTATATTGAAATTCATTCCGTTCCTGGGAAAAATTCTCGGAAAAATGGAAAAGTTTAGAAGTTTTGTATTTCTTATTAAATTATTTTATCACCATTTTATATTTAACAATTTATCGAATTTATTATATGAAATGATCAATTTTTATGATATGAATCGATTTGGAGTAGTGACTTTCAAATTTCAATAATATTTTAAAAATTTATTTAAATGAAATTTCTCTTTTTTTATATGACACAAATAGTCCTTTCCAATTGATCAATTATAGGAAAATCAATTAATTAATCGTAAGGAACATATTTGAACTGAAAATTATGGAATATATGTAATTGGAATTTTTAAGGAAATAAGTTATTTTATTGAATAAATAAATGTTTTTTTTAATTTTATTAATATTAAATTTCCTTTTTCATAATTTTTTAAAAATATCATTTTTTTCTTAATATATTAATTTTCCATAATATTAAAATTGTAGAAGAGTTCTGGTCTCTCTTTACAATCATTTATCAGATGATTATATACCTTCATTAAATTGAAGGTGCATATCTATAATATATCTTTCTCTGTCTTATTTCATATTTTGTTTTTTTTTGGAAATAGTATACTAATCTGGAATATAATTGTTTATTTTTATTTTTAAATGATTAATTTTTCACATTGTTAAAATCTTAGAACAGTTCTGATTTTTCTTTTGTAATAATTTATCAGGTGTGCATGATATTTCATATTTCGATTAATTTAAAATTGTATATTCACTTGAAATAAATTCGTATATCTTTATAGTTTAGTTCTTTGAAAGTAAATAATCTTAACATAAAAATTGATAGTTATTTGCATTTTTTTGGATTTTTCGTTTATTCCAAAAAATATGGATTACTTATTATCACATATGGTTGATTACGAAAAAAATCGTTGCACTGTAAACGCGTTGCGTTTTTCCCTTAAATTATCTGATAAAATTAAATTTATAAAATTTGGAAAAATTTTTATTTTTCATTTCTTCAAAAAATGAAAAACTTACAAATGTCAAAAGATAATGTTATCACTGATAAGCATAATGAAGTTGATGCGATTAATGATGATGGTGAAAATGTTGCTAACCAATCAATTGATATGCAACTTGGAAGTAAGCCTTTTTTGTTCTCTCTGTCTTTGTAGAGCAATTGTATAAAAGGAATATATGACGCAAATAAAGATCAAGTTTAAAAAGAGGCGAATTTAATCTTTTTCGAAATATCTGTGCGATTATTTCGAAATATTTGCGAAACAATTAATTTAAAAAATTTAAAAAACCTAAATATTTACCATAAATAGACTAAGTGTTATTTATTTATTTAAATAAATTATGAAATGAGATTATTTCTATGCATGAATATATAAATTTTTTTATAGTCAAAGTAATAAGTATTGCGTTAATTTCTAAGTAATTAATTTCCTAAAAGTCAATCAACAAGTTTTTTGAATATTAAATATATTTTTTGCTCAAATGAAAATTCTCAGAGTTTTCAAAAATTTTAATTTGATAAGATGATTTATATGAAAAATGATAATAATTTATAATTTTGTTTTTATGCCAAAAATGATTGCAAAATTTTAATTTTTGCAATGAAAATCTGATTATTTCATATACGTTTACTGATTTTCTCCAAGTTACTTTTAATTGTTAGCAAACACTTGACTGTTGATAAGCATTTTTTTTAATTTTTTTGAATAATTAATTTTGAAAAAGCTTTTTTCGAATGTGGAGGAATTCGTTGTGGTGTAAATATAGCATACATTACGGTTGGTATAATTTTCCGTGAACGTGATGACGGCAATTTGGAATTATTACTTACGCAAGAAGCAAAACAACGATGTTTGGGAAAGTTCGTATTGTTTACAAATTACGTATAATTAACTTATTTAGGAGTAATTTATAACGTATAAGCTTAGAAAGATAATTTTTTTTTGAAAAAAGTTTTAGAATTGAAGTATCGAGATTTAATGATAGAAAATGAAATATGAGAAATTATAATTCATGTTTGGAATTTCGAAATTTAAAAAACAAAACGAGAAAAATATATCAGAGTTAGATGCGAAAATGAATTATATTCGATTCATTTGACTGATTCTCGAAAAGATGATACTTATTAAAATGATGGTTATGAACGATTCTCGAGAAAATGATGTTTATACATTTGGTAAAAATCAATTTAGGATAGATGACAATAGATTATTCTATACGATTTTATAAGAATAATGTCGAAATTAATTGCCGAGAAGATTGAGCAATCTCGATAATATTTGGGAATATTTCGATCTCAACAAATAAAAAATTCTTTTTATAAAAAAATTTTATAATTTTTTAATAATTTTCTTTTATATTTTAAATTTATCATTTCAGATGGTATATTCCAGCTGGACGTGTTGAACCAGGTGAAACAATATTGGTTATTTTTGCTTAATTTTGATTTTTAAAATTGCAATACTAAGATATTGGATAACTAATTGATTCAGTATTAAATTGAGATTAATCTCTATAATAATAATTCTTTGCTACAGTTTTTTTAAATATTAAAAACAAATAAATGATATAAAGAAGTTAAATTTTAAATAATATCAATAGTATTTATGTCGTATTGTGAAATCTAAATTTCAAAGTATTTTTATTGTTTTTGATAAAAGTTTTAAATTATTTTTAATTAATTAAAGAATAAATTTTTCAAAATTTCTAATTTTATTTCATTTGTAAACAATTGAAATTTTAGTTTTTTTATAAATTCAATTAGTTTACATTTGCTGTAAAATATTGTATTTGAAGAATAATTTGTATAATTATTTTTAGGAAGGTGTTATTCGAGAAGTATTCGAGGAGACAGGTTATAAATGTGAGCCAGAAGAATTAATAAATGTGCAGGTACAAGGCTCTGGATGGTATCGATTTTCATTTTATTGTAATATTATCGGTTAGTTAAATTCAAATTTCAATTAAATTATTATTTCTTTTTCCTTTTTAATTTTAAAAATGACTCTTCAGAAACGAAAAAAATTTTCCAAGCTTTATCGAACTTTATTTAAGGAAACGATTGTATAATAATATTTTATAACTGTTAGCAAATTCATTAATAAATTATTAGGAAGAAATAATTCAAAAGGAAATTATTAAAAATAATTAATTAATCGATTTAGGAATTTTTGTCTTTTCCGATTTATTTTAAAAATTCTTTTTAAATTTTGACTTCTTTTTGCAAAATTTTTATTAACAAAGAAGATTTCTGTAATATTTAATTAAAATTAATTGTTAATTACTCATTTCTTATTTAATCTTTGAGGTGGTGAATGTAAGGTAACTGCTGATACTGAATCATTGGGCGCTAACTGGTTTCTGATGGATGAAATTAAGGCGAAAAGGGTAGATTTACGGTATGCATACTTTTATTACTTGTAAGATATATATATATATTTGCTATCTTAAAATAAGATATATTTTTTCATAAGATTCTGAAATGAGATATGTTTTTTTCATGAGAAATAATTATCCTAAAATGAGCTAAAATATATATAATATCCTGAAATAAGACATATTTTCATAAGAAATAGATTGCTCTAAAATAAGCTAAGGTATATATATTTTCTTTTAGCAAACTTTTTCAAATATGTTATATTTATTATGCTAAAATTATATCTAATTAACTTATTACAAAAGGATTAATTAGACAAATAAAAAATTGAAGTAAATTAAAATAGTCGAAAAGATAATAAGTCATCTTTCAATAATTATTAATAAATTACTTATTAAAATTCATCTATTTGTTTATGAAATAAGTTAATTAAATTTGAAACAATATTTTCGCTTATGAGGTGAACTAATTAAATTTGAAATGATTTTAGGGAGACTCGCATTTGTTTATGAAATGAATCAATTAAATTAGAAATAATTTTAGAGCATCGGATTTTTAAAAATCGTTGAAGAAGCGGAAAGATATCGAGAAAAAGGAAACAGTTTGATATTAAATTATCACGATTTTTACCAATTCCCGTTTCAGTCGATGGATTATTCATAGAATTTGCAATTTTACGGACAATTAAGTAAGTTGGAGAAAATGGAAAAGAATATTTTGAACTTTTAATTTTCAAATTTATTGAATTAATCTCGTTCATATGTATTTTATAAATTTGGTTTATTTCTCGTTTGCTCAATTATTTATTTCGCTTATCAGTTTATCGGATTAATGATGGGTCATATTTACACAATCAATTTTTTTTTATGAAAATAATCATCGATGAATAAATTAGCTTATCGCCTGGTTTAGCTGATTATTTTATGAATTAATTGATTTCTTTATTCGATTATTTGCTGACTATTTCCTCCATTTGCTAAATGTCGTTATCGTTTGTTTAAATTTATTGAAAATCTTAATGCGAAAAATAGATAATTTCGATGAGATAATCAATCCAATCCAAATGAAATAATAAACCTATTAGCGATCAAATGATTTTTTTATTAAAATTTCACAGATTTTTCAAAAATTAGTAACATAAATTTGAATGAATCTGTAAAGATTATGATAAAAAATATGTGAATTTGATAAAGAAGAATCAATCTAATTAGATGACAATTTAAGTCATTCATCGATTTATTTTTTCTTATATAAATTTGTGGAAATTCTAATAAAAAATGCGTAAATAAAACATTAAACAATCAGTTTGATTAGGTGACAAACTAACAAACTTATCGACATGATTATTTTTTCTGACTAATTCATAAATTTGTGGAAATTTTAATAAAATTACACAAATCTGAAAAAAATCAGTCTTGAACAAATGATAAATTAGCAAACTTATCAGCGATTATTTTTCCTTAATTGATTACACAAAATTTTGATAAAAGATAATCGTTTTGATCAATTGATAAGCTAACAAACTTATCAATAATTAGTTTTTCCAAAATTGATCATTAAAATTCACATAAATTTGTAGAAATTTTAGTGAAAAATTTTAAATATAATTTGTGAATAAATTTTTAGCCAAAATATTGAAATTTTGGTTCACAACAATATTCCAAATGATCAAACACTGATTGCAATGATAACGAGTGCTTTACCCTTGGTGGAATTTGATCTTCATCATTTCTTTCCGATGGTTGTATTAAATTGTTTTCAGGTAATTTTAGTTTTTCTTTTCTTACTTTTTTCTTTTATGCAAATTGCTTTTAAATTTAAGTTTATTTGAAAAAATATTATTTTAATTAACAATTTATATTTGAATTTATTACATTCAGTTTTAACGAAATTTAAAAATAAATTCTACGGAATTTTTACTGAATTTGATTTTATGAAATAATTTGTTTGATTTAAATATTTGTACTTCTTTGTTTTTATTTAGCATTTCTTTTATGAAAATAAAATTTCCAATTATCTTATGGTAGCACACCGTAATTGGTCCTTAATTGGAAATAAGTTATAGTAAGCTATTAATTACAATTACAAAAAGTTATATTAGATATTTAATTAGAATGACTTAATAACGTAAGTGAAATTTCTAATTATATTTGTTTTAATTTTTTTATTTTTATTTTTTGACGTTGAAATTTTGATAGATAAAAACTAAAGTTCTTTTTTTTATTTAAAATTCGTGAAATCATTAAACTTAAATCAATATGATTTTAGAAATTATTGATTTGAATTTAAATATTTGATCCGAAGGTTTTATTTTGCAAATCAAGTAGATATTAATCCTAAATTTTTTTACCTCAATATCTTATGAAATATATTATTTCAATGTAATTTACCTCTTTTTTGTTAGTCATAAAATGTATAATACATTAAAATAGCTGATCAAAAAGAAACCGAAGAATGCATCATATACACTTTGACCTTGCAGTAACTAGATAAAAAAATCGAGAAAAATAAATACAGGATATATAGATTAATTGATAAAAATTGCAATATTCTATTTCAGTTTTCGCATTTTATTTTACAATTTTACGAAAGTAATTAATTGTTTTATGATTTTTTGCGCTTTTTTGGCTGCCAATTTTTTTTTGCATGCAAAAATCGCAAGTCAAAAACGTTTTCTATTTAAAAATAATTTGTTACAATAAGTTAGTTATTGTAATTAATCATTAAGATGATCGATGATGGTCGAAGTAATTTTTAGAAAATGATTTATTATAAAAAGCATCAATTGTTATCATTGTTATTTGATACTTTTCTTTCTTTATTGATTATTTTAATCCTTTTATGATTATCAATTACTTTAGTTTTAATTTTCAATAAATTGTTTCATCAAAAATCAATTGAAATCGATTTATGTAATTTTTTTCTCTTTTATTTCTTTTTATAAAAAGCTATTAAAACAAAAAAGTCATGCAACGCTTTGAAGTGGGAATGTAAATTTTCATTTGGTTTTTGATAAAATAATTTATTGGAAATTAAATTTTGATGAAATAAATTAAAAATTATATGATTTTTTCTGTTTTAATTTTTTATTTTTCTTTTTGATATTATCATAATATCATTAAAATTGATTTGAAATTTACTTATAATTTGTAAAAATAATAAAATATATACATATATTTTAAAATAAATAGCCTTACTAATTCATACTACTAATCCAAGTTTATCTAATATTTTCATTCATTAGCTAGCTGCTAACTGCTATCATTAGTATATCATTATAATCAAATTATGTTCGTATCAATCTTTAACTCTTCTGATATATCTCCACTTTTTCTTTCGCAGTTTTTAAATTTCAATAAAATTACAAAAATTAAAAATAATCGTCTTATTCGTATTAATCTTTAGTCTCAGATATATTTAAACATTTCTTCTATCGTTTTTATTAACTTCCTGCAACTTTTAAATTTTATTTGAAATTACCATAACATTTCAAATTTCAAACGATAATAGGACAACGAAGATGGAGGATGAATTTTTATTCATTGAATTTTAACCAAAAATAATTCGAACTTCTTCATCGTTCAATTGCATAATTAATGAATGTTTCTCTGCTAATTTTCTGATCTTACCGATCGACAAAAAAAGGGAATTTTATCGAATGCAAAATTGGGATGGATAGTATGTTCCAGTAATTAATTATCAATTGTTTGTATATGCAGATATGTTCGACAACATTTATCATGAATTATTTTTCGTTCAACAAATTTTCTTATCTTTTTTTTCTTTTCTTTCAAAAAAATTTTTAAAAATTACATTTTTCATTTCTTTCCAAAAAATTCTTTTTTGCAAAATTTTTATGAAATAAAAATCTTTTTCAATTTTGAAAATTTTTACTTTGTTTTTTTATTTTTGAAAATACAAAGAAAAATTGTTATATATGTCGCCGCAACTGTTTCTGATCAAAATTTATTGATTTTTTTCAAAGATTTTAAAGATTAGATAATAAATTTGACTAATGCTTTCAAGAGAAAAAGAAAGAGACAGTCATTGAAATTTAGTGATGGTAATAATGATAATGATAATGATGGTTATGATGATGATGATTAATGATTATGATCATTCACAACGAGAGATTAGCTGAAATTTAACAGTGTAAATTTCGGCGATATAATTGTTTTGTTTTACAATTTTGAAAATGAATTAAAACAAACAGATTATAAATGAAGTTGACAATTTAACGCAACATGCGTGCGATAATGAATAAATTACGTGAAAACGTGCATTGTTCAGGTAGAATAATTAATAAGCATAATTAATTGTTCTAATATAACAATCGATAAGCGTAACTAATCAGGTGCAACAATTAACAAGCGTAATTAATTGCTCTAATATAACAATCGATAACCGTAATTAATTAATCAAGTAGAAGAAGTTCAAACTTTTTGCTGCAATAAGGATAGATTATTTTATGAAATTAGCAATGTAGTTATTGAAATGACAACTTTTCCCTTACATTCATTTCCTTATTTTATTTTAATTTCTGTGTGGGTGCGTGTGTATGTGACATACCTGAATAGTGTGTATGTGATATACCTGAATATTCTTTCTCGTATCCTTTGGATGCCTAATTTATGAGCACATTTTGTGTTTTCATAAATTGATGTAATAAATTACTATACTCTTGGAAGAGTTGATTTAATGATAATGATGATGGTGGTTGAAGATACGGAAATACAGGTGATACAGGTAACAATTTCTGTTTTCCAAATCTTCTCTTATCTCTTTCTCGTCTTGTCCTCAATCTTATCAGTGTCCTTAAAGTTATATACTTTATTTCTGTCAAAAAAAAACGGAAAAGAAGTAATCCAAATAAATCATCATGTACAGAATTTTTCTAAAAAATTAATTTGTTTCATTAATTTCTATTTTACAATAACATTTTGGGAATGAAATTGGTTAATTACAATATTATTGAATGGAAATCATGATTATTTTGATAATTATCAGTAATCAATGGTAATAATTCTTACTAATAGCGATTTAGAAGTGATAATAACTGACAATGTAGCAGCAGAGATAAGTAAAGGTCATAAGATTTCTCCTTATTAATTTTTATTAATTTGGTATTTCTAGGAAAAAATAAATCTGTATTCAAAATTTTTATACAATGCTATCATTTTATTATCATATTTTTACGCTTCGCACACACGTATCACGCTTGAAATTAATATTTAAATGCATGATATTAAAATATTTATTTAACCACATCTGAAGATGTGAGTGGGTAAGTTATATTTGAAATGAATGAGCGAAATAAAGAATATTTATCCGAAATTTTTGCCCATTTTTCCCTCTCGATTTGCTTGCTCATTTTTCCTTCTTCTCTGTTTGTTCATGTATGCATATTAATTTTGCATTCATTCGGTAGAATGGGTAATATTTACCCGAAATTTTACCGTTTTCCCTCCTGATCAGCTTGCTCAATTTTCCTATTTATTCATATATGCATATTAATTTTGCATTCATTTATCATCATCGTCATCATCATCACCAATAAATTATATTTAGAATAAATTGAAAAAAAAAAGATGGTAGAAAATATATGTATATATTGTTTAGCTTTTACTTGTATATATATAAAATAGAAAGATAGAAAGCAAACTTAAGTTTTTCTTCATACCTTTTTGTTTCATTTCTTTCTCCCTCTCTCCCTCTCTCCCTCTCTCCCTCTCTCTCCCTCTCTTTCTCCCCTCTTTCTCTCTCTCTTTCTCTTCTCTCTCTTTGTTATCCTTTTATCATACCTATATTTCTTTCTCTTTTTTACCTTTAAAAAAATTTTTTTGCCTCTATAGAAATAAATTTTTATATTTGATATGCAAATTAGAATATGGCAGATGATTTTGATAAAAATATAATATGCTATAGGCCATTTTTGATTTCGATTCCTAAGCTAACACTAGGCTATTATTATTAGCATTTTTGCTTTTTAATTAATAATTCTTTCGTTAATTTTTTAATTAATAATTTTGGCATTAATTTCATATCTTTTCGTTACAGATATATACTTCATCATTTCTATTTAATTTCGATATTTTATGCAGAAAGGAAATGAATAATATAAATAGCATTTGAAATGAAATATATCAAAATGTTTAAATAAATATAAAAATTTTTTAAATAATAATTGAAATTATGTAAAGGTAAATGAATTGAAATAATTAATTAACGAATCAGTTGTTTATGTAAATTTAAATTATTTAATTTCAAAACTAATGTATTACTATTAATTAAAATTTTATGTATAAAAGAAACAAACAAAAGGAAATATTATTTGCATTTTATTATGCATACAACAATTTTGCATGAAATATTTTGGATGGCAATTAATAATTTTCTAAAATTACTCTTATCATCTGTTCATTATCCGATGCGATAATATTTAAATTAAATCATTTGATAATTGATTTTTAATTGCAAACTATTTAGATGTTTCATTTTGTATTTATTAATCCTAATTTGAATTATATTTATGTACGCTTAATATATTCTTTGATATCGATAATATTCAATCGAATTAGTTGACTATCAATTATCGATTACTATTTGAATTATTTCATTTTATATTAACTAATTCCACTCTGGATTTATGATCATTTGCACTGAGAAAATGCACAGAAAAAAGTAAATGAATTAATAATTAAATTATTACATTTAAATAAAATAATTATATAGAATTATGTTCATCTAAATTATATAAAATATTTATAATAAATCGTTCTTTAAAGTATTTAAATTCGAATAAAATAATTACATGAAATTTATTACATATTTGAAATTATTATATTTGAAATGAACCATATTAATTATTGAAAAATTGTGACATATTCAATGTTAGCTATTTATAATTTTGGTTAAATTTTTTTCTAAAGCACAATGCCAATTTATCATATTCATTCCACAAAATTTTTTCTTTCTTTCTCTCTTCTTTTTTTAATTTCTCATTGAAATTCAATTTTCATGGTCCGCAATTTTGTTCGAACTCAAATTCAATTTCTTTTATTCTTTTGTTTCATTCATTTTTATCGATGGGTAAAATTACCCATCATTGCTCAATTTTATTTTACCTCTTTTATATAGACGACATATTTGTGTGATATATGAACGATTAGAGAGAAAGAATTATTTCAACTCTTCATAACAAATCATTTGACGACAAATCATTTGACGATAGTTGAGATGAAACATGCTTTATTAAAATGATTGGATTCAGATCAAATCGATTTTGATAATGAATATTGCATAATTTGTTTTTAAGATTTAAAATTTATAAGATTCTGTATGCGGTCAAAGAACGTTTAGTTTCAAGAAATTTCACATTTTTTTTCAATTTTTTCTTTTAATGTTTGAAAATTTGAATAACTAATAGCTATTAAACATATAGTTGACATAACATTGTGTATTTGCAACAATGCATAAGTTGATAAGTCAGTTGATAGAGAAAATGATAAAGTAGCTGATAAATAATTCGAATAGTTTTGTTTGACTTTTCCAGGTAAATTGTTATAGAAGAAAAAAAATTTTTTGCTTTTTTCTTTCATATTTCCTTAGTTAAATGTCTTAAATTTTGTGTATTTTTAGTCTTTCTTATTTGCTTCAACACTTCTAAATTTATTCGTAAAAATGTTTTTTTAATTAAAATTAATATATAATAATTAATTTTTTTGTAATTAATTTTTCGCATAAAATAGTAAAATAACATTCAAAAATGTAATCATTCTGTAAAATGTCAAAATTTTTCCTTAATTCATTTCATTTTAATTTAAATTTTTTCGTATTTCATTTTTCGTTTTCTTTTTTTAATTTTTATAACTCATTTTTTTAATAAATAATCTTTTTTACAATGATAAAATGATAAAATTTCTTACGTATTTATTATTGTATAATATATACTTATATATTCTTAAAAGTATTTTTTTTTATAAAGTTTTTCCCCTTAATTTGATTTTTTTGAAATAATTGCAATGAAAGTTTAACGATAAATTTTACGATTATTAAAAGAAAATATTTGTTTTTCTTCTTTTTTACTTTTTTTTTCAATAATAATATTATTTATTATCTTTGATCATAATATTTTTTCACTTTCATCTATTTATTTTTATTCTTTTTTTTGTTCTTGTTTTTATGATTTTTCGATTTTTATATGTAAGTATTATTATTCTTTTCATATATTTTTTGTAATAATTTTTATAATTGATAATAACGAACAATATGAAAAGAAAGATACGGAAATAAAAAAGTAGGTATGAGAAGAAAGTTATCGAAAAAAATAGATATAGAAAGTTAGGAAAACTTTTCTTTCTTTTTCTTTTTAATTAGGATTTTTTTAAATTTCATAAAATTTGATTGCTTCTGTTAAATTTTTTTTGGTAACGCTTGTTTCAGAAAGGAAAAAATGATTAAATTTAGTCTAAACTTATAATAAGATGTATTATTCTTGAATTGTTTAAATGTATAGTTCTGTTTTTAATTAAAAATTTTTTATGGAATAATTTTTGCGAGAAAAAAAGTATTGATTTGGCTTAGAAGTTTTTCATTTGTTTTTTTTAATTTTGCTTTTTTGGCTTCAATTTTATTTCTTTTTAGCTCTTTTGGAATTCTATCTTCCTCATTTTCAGCTATTTCTAAGAAAAAGAAATTTGATTGGTGAAAGTTTTAAAATTTCTTTCAAAAATTTCGCAAACTTCCTCATTTGTATTAGTTTCTTGGGAATTAGAATAGTAATTCATTTCAATTTTTGAAAATTTGATTACAATTGCTGTAAAGGAAAAATGAGACAAATATGAGTTGTAAAAGCTTCAAGCATCTTCGTTGGCTTTTATCTTTCAAATCAGTTTTTGAGACTAATTGAATTTGGTCAATTTTATTTATTCAAATTTCATATTATACATTGGCACATGTATATAAATGAGATGTTTGTTGTATTCGAAATGAATAACTGGAATACTATTTATGCTTGATAATTTTTAATTTTATATATTTACTCACTTAATTAAACCAAATATTTGGCTTCTTAGTGTTGATGTTACATGCATGCTTTAAAACAAATATTGAAATTTCAAATTTAAAATTTGATAAGAATTATTTTTTTAGAAATGCTATAATAATATCATTACCGCTATTACTTTATCTACCTGTTTTATCTATAATATCAATAATGACGATTAAAAATGATGCTTATTTATCGATCGTGATAATAATAGTGATAATGATAATAATGATAGTGGTATGGCTAAGAAAATATTGCACAAATAGTGATAATAAATATAGTGATTAGTTGTATAAGAAAAAATAAGTTATCCATTTTTGTGTTATTTCTTTTCAATATTTTTTTCCGAAAATTCTTTTAATTGATCATCTTTCATGATAGTAATGATGATAACGATAATGATGATAACGGAAGCTGTAAAAAATAAGGCACTGATAATGATAATGAAGGTAGCAATCAGTTGTGTGATAAAAAATGACTTATCTATTTTTGCGTTACTTGTCTTCCAGCATTTCTTCCTCAAAATTTTTTGACTATCGCACAAATTTTTTTCAAAATTTTCGAAAAATTTATTTTCTAATTAGAATGATGCTTTTTTTTCGATAATTTATTATACGAGAACAAGAATTGAGAAAAAATAAAAATTTTCAGAGATAGATGAAAGTAAATAATTGAATATTTTTTTTTTTTGCATTACAAGATTAATATATGTTAGCTGTTAGAGAAATCATCAACTTTTTTTGATTTTAAATTTAATTTTTAAATTGAAACTTGAAACTATGCTATTATGTTTATTAATTGCCAAAAAATTATATCGATTTGTTTTGAATTCAGATTTAATTTCTGAATTGAAATTCTAAAATTATGAGAATACATCTTTCATTTGTTAAAAGCCATATTAACTTTTTTTTCGAATTTAAATTTGATTTCTAGGCTGAAATTTCAAAATTATGAGACTACTACTTTTATTGAGTATTAAAAATTTATATTAACTTTTTCGAATTCAAAATATAATTTAAAATGGAAAATTTGAAATTTTATAAGCATAATTTCTATATCTGCAGCAAATTCTAATCAATGGTCGAAATGTGATTGAAATGCCAACAGAATTAATTCAAATTCAATGTTTACCGATACCAAAGAATGGAACTAAACATGGTATCCGAACGAGAATTTTATGTAATTTGAAATTAATCCATGCATCATCATGTGAGATAAGATTTCCCGAGAAATATCATTGGATTGCGGTGAGCATACCAATCCTTGAACAACTAAATATGGCACCAGGCCATTACAGGCCAACAATTAGTATGCTATAAATATAAGTTTAACTAACGTTTTGTTAGGTTTGTTACTTACTGATTCAAATTTTGATTAGTTTTATTAGATCAATTTAACTAGATATTTTATTAAATAAATATAGTCTACAAAATTAGTTGTAATATTATTTTGAATAAATAAGAAATAAAATTTTTCTTTGGAAAGATTCTCTGAATTGTTAAAATTTTTCCGGAAATAAGTATCATTTCTCTTTTGGAATTAATTCCTTGTAAACTATAGAGGATTAGCTTATTAAAATCGTGATATGATTTTTTATTATTTTTAATATTGTATAAAATTTCGAATTCAAAATTAATTTTAATGTCATATTTTGTTGAATTTCATTCTTTTTTATAACCATTTTAATAATATCTAAAATTTTGGGTTATATTATTCTTGTAGTGCTTTTTTATTGTTGTTATTGTCATTTTAAAATAATTTTATATAACAATATAATTTTTGTGAACAAATTATTTATTAAATATGAAATTTATGAAAAATCTATTCAATAAGGAATTAATTAATCAGAAAATTTTTTTCAAGAAATAAATTATGTAAATACAGTTTATAATCAGATATTATAATTATTTATTTATTTTTTCCATAATTTCATTTATTGATCCACTCAAAATTTTTGATTCATTCATTCAAAGGGTGAAAGTTTATTTTCTCGTTTCTAATTGATTGGAAATCCAGAAATACTGTATTGATTATTTCGTTTTCTCATCTGTAGATTATACATGACTATTTCAAATGTACAAATTTGATAATGATAGCTTTAAAATAGTAATTTAAAATGATTCATATAAATGATTATTGTTAAATTTTCTTTTTTCTTTCGCAAGAAATTATTAATAAAAATAGTACTCCTGTGGAAATTAATAATATGTAAGCAATTAGTCCGTTAATAGTAAACATTTAAAAAAAACATTTCTTCTTTTTATTACTTATTTCAAGAGAAAGAAGCATTAGTGGAAATTATTACTAAAATTTGTTTTTTCAAATTAATTTCCATCTTTTAGAATAATCCAAATTTATGCTAATTTCCTATTTCTCTCTCGCTCTCCCCTTCTCTCTCTCTCTCTCTCTCTCTCTCTCTCTCTCTCCCTTTCTCCATTTTTTCTCTTTCTCATTTTATCGATAAAAAGGAAAGCATCCATAAATTAAGTACTTTCTTTTCTCGGATTAATATGTATTTATTATGGATTATAAATATTCACATTTTATTTGTTTATTTTATTTTACTTACATATTAAGATATAGTATAAATAATGCAAATGTTTGCTTATCCTTATGATAAAATTTATTTCATTAAATACCCTTATCTTAATTACTGATAAGAAGAAACAAATATATACAATGCATACGTATATATATACTGTATATATTTCATATAAATGTGTTAATTACTGGTAACAAGCAAATATATGCAGTATATATATGATAAGTACTGATAAGAAGCAAGCATATACATATACATATATATGTCTGGATATAATTATCATTTAAGCACATGTATGCGTAATATATTTTGATTGGTATGTCGATTTCGTTGTTGTTAAAACACTTAACAATAAAGAAATCGGTATATATGAATATGAATATTCAATTATAACGAGGAAGGGATAAATTGATAAGAAGAAATTTTTTTTCTTTGCTTTTTTATGCTATAATTCACATATATATATATATATATCGTTTCCTTTCAATTTTAGTTATCCTTTCTTTTTATTTATTTATTTTTCTTAGCCATTATCTATTCATTCATTCATCAACCTTCCAATAAAAAAAAAAAAAAATATTTGCAACGGAAGATAAAAAAATAAAAAACTGGAAATGATAAATTAAAAATATTGGATTAAAACAATTGAAGAAATGAAGGTATAAAAATAAATTTTCAGAAAAAGGTAATGATGCAATTTTTGGAAAATTCTAAAATTTCTTTTAAATATAATTTGAAAATTTTGGAAGATTTTTAATAACAGATGATTCTGTCGAAAATCACAAAAGATTTTTCTTTTCTTTTACAAATTTAAAACATTTTAATCGATTAATATATTTTATCTTTTTTCTTTTCCAATCTCATTCGTCCATTTTATTTTTCTTTTCTTTTTCGTTATCATTTTGTTACCACATATCAAACAGAAAAAGAAAAAAATTTCATTCGCTAAAAATAATGGTGAAAAATGATAATTGCTAAGCAATTTCGACATGTTTAACTTACATCATTAATTAATTGATCCTAGAGTGAATCATAAATTAAATAAAAATTCACTTTTCCACAAGTGGTTAAAAGAGAGAAAGAAAAAGGGAGAGAGAGGGAAGAAGAGATAGAATATAATTTTTAGTTATTTTCAAAAGAAATAAACGATGACAAATAAATTCGACGGTATATTTCGATGGTGATAATTGATACTATGCAAAAAAAGCAGGATAGATAAATATCAATATATTGTTGTTATCGTTGTATTAAAATGATCGAACAAATACGATTTTCAGGATCATAAATCATTTGACAGAGACTAATAGTTGGAGAATGATTTTTGCTTCTGTTAATGATAATAATAATATCTTTTAGCTGGAAAAAGGAGCTTACACTGATAAGATGATAAATTTGATAGATAACATTCTCTTCCATTTATTCGTAAAATTATTTCGTTATCATTTTAGCTTCTTCAATCATATGATTATTTTATTTTTATTGTAACTAATTGTTTGCTAAATAGTTTTTTAAAAAATATAAATGTATATATATATATATAAGGTAAATAAAAAGTGTCGAGAAATTTTTCTCGATAGTATCACGAATTTATCGAATATTTAATTTTGCGTTTACGCTTAATACTTATTACGAATATAAGGTATAATACAGAAGAAAAAAATCATAATTTGTTGTAAAATTAGTTCACAAAAGTTATAAAAATTAGTTAAAGAGTTTAAAAAAAAGTTAATAGATTATGAATTATGCAAATTTTTGCGAAGTGAATAAAATAATGATCGGAAAAATGTTTAATGGCAAATTGTAAAATTGCTCAATAATCTTATATAAGAATGTGACAACTGAATAAGACATAAATTACTTCAAACATGTAAATAACATTTAATTGCAAATCATTTTTAACTACGAAATTGCTTATCTTCACGTTTCTCTCTCTCTCTCTCTCTCTCTCTCTCTCTCTCTCTCTCTCTCTCTCTCTCTCTCTTTTATGTTTTATCCTCTTCCAATTATCGCCATTTATTTGAACAATTACCATTACTATAATTAATGATTAATTGAGTAAGTAAGAAGAAGGAAAAAAGGAAAAATAAATTTTATTATGATATTAAGTTTTGTATTTCACCAATAATATGCTATAATATTTAATATGCCATAAAAACAAACTATTATAGATTAGGCGTAGAAAATTATACACCAGTTAAGCATAGGAATTATTAATTAAACATAAAATAAATATATGCTATAAAGTGAAGAGTTTCGGATTTCTGTAAAAGAAAAATTTGCCATATTATTTTTAGATTAATCATTTTGAATTATTACGGTGAATAAATATGTATTTTCTTTTTTGATTTAAAATTTTAAAATATAAATAAAAGTGTATTTTGAATTTCGATTATCATAAATAAATGTCTATTGCGTATTTGATTAAATCTAAAATGATTTTCAAATTTTAAAATATGAAATATAAAAGGTAAAAATTTGAGTAACAATTGAAATTACCATTTTAATTGAAAATTTCAAATATCTTTGGGAAATGAGGTAATAGTTAAATAAATTTTTGAGTGAATATTTAAACAGTGATAGAAATTTTTTTCTTTTTCTTGTCTGTTAAAATCTAATGATTTGTCAAATACATTTGCGATTAATTTAAATAAATATCTCTATTCTCCTGCGATTAATCCTGCGACTTTGGATAATTACGTTATAATTACGTTTAAAGTTAATGATTAAAAACTTCAATAGAGAAAAATTTTCCTTTGTAAAAGAAAGCTCGTCAAAGTTTAGCAACTTGTTAATGCAGATATTGATTACTTCAGCTTAAACATCATCCCTTTCTAAGTGTCCTTTCGGGATATTTTGATGAGAAATAATTAGCGGTAACGGCTTATAATTAGGGAGACTAAATGAATAATTATCCCAATTGGAATTCATGCTGTCGTAAATATATAAAATAAATGAGCTATTCTTTATCACTGCTACCAAACAATTTGCTTTTTCTCTTTTTTATCTTAATCCCCATTATCACTTTTTCTCTCTCTTTTCTCAAAATTGACAAATTTCCCTCTTCGATATTTCTCTTTCTCTCTTTCTCTTTCCCCTTTCTCTCTCTCTCTACCTAAATCAATAATCTCGAAACTTTAATTTATTTCTGGGAGAAAGCGGGAATAAAGAGAGTACTATACATACACAAACACGCGTGGGAAATATAGTTACAAAATGGAACAGAAAAATTTTTAATAAATGATATCAGTTTGACGAGAATTTGATAAGAAAGGGAGGGAGAGAGAGGGAGAAGGAAAAGAGAGAGCGAGGAAGGAAGAGAAAAAGGGAAGAAAAAGATGGAAAAAAATTAGTTTGAAAAAGAATTTCACTGGCTCCTAATATTACTATTATTGCTGTATCCTTTCTCTTCCTCTTCTTCCTTCTCTCCCTCCTTCTCCTCCTCTCCTTCCTTCTTTTCCTCCTTGTCTTCCTCTTTCCTCCCATCAATAGTGAACGAATGTGGGAGGAGTTGATATGAATTCTCCTCCTTCTTCTCCTCCTCTTTCTCCACCTCTTCCTCCTTTTCCTCCTTTTCCTCCTCTTCCTCTTCCTCCTCCTTCTCCTTCTCCTCCTTCTCCTCCTTCTTTTTCCTCCTCCTCCTTTTCTCACGTCCAAAATTTCATCTCCTTTTATTTACTTACTACTGCTACTATTACCGCTACCACTATTACTAGTATTACTGACTAGCTTTCTTGCATATATCAATTTTGGAATGGATATATGTTTTGTCCCATTTTAGTAGTAATAAAAGTTTTATTTGAAAATTTATTTATTAAACCATTATCATATTGACTTTTTTTCACAATCTCGAAAAAGGATTTCAATAATTCTATGTTAAATTATCAATAATAAATAATAATAATAATAAGAGTAATAATAATAATAATAATAATAATAATAATAATAATAATAATAATAATAATAATAATAATATTAATAATAATAATAATAATAATAATAATAATAATAATAATATCGATAAATTGCGTGAAAGGTAAGAAGAAGCGAAGGCGGCGAAATGAGGAGGAAAAATCTCATATATGGTGTAGGAAGAGGGGAGAAACGAGGCGGAATGCGGGAAATGGACCGCGGGAATGGATCAAAATACTTATTAGCTATTTTAGCAATAAATCTTTGTCAAGTAAATAAAAATTTTACGGGAATATATATATAACATATATTCGTAGTACATTTTTGCAATATATTTTTATCAAAAAATTTTTCCATCCTCCTTTTCATTCTCTCTCTCTCTCGCCTCTCTCTCTCTCACCTTATGAGCATTGTTGTTTTTGTATATGATGGTGGTAATGTGTATCATTAAATCAACAAAATATTTTTATTTGTTATGTTTATAACGGCATAAACTTTTCGGTAATTTATTTATTTATAAAATGTTTTGATAAAATGAATGTAACAGTTTGATAATTTGAATAAACAAAAATTATCAATTATATTTATAAATATGATCGTATTCCATTATTATTATTACCATGAATTTATTATAATAGTTTACAATTACAATGATAAGCAGCATATCCTTTTGATGATTTATTTATTTGTAAAACCTACTGATAAAATAAACATAATAATTTGGTAATTTCCGCAAAGGAAATTATCAAATTATATTTATAATTTATCATTTATCATTGTTTATTATTTATCATGATTATTCATAGTTGTAATCTACAAATTATAGCGGTAAGTATCATATCTTTTTGATTTGTTTCTAAATATTTTAACTTATTTATTTATAAAACCTTTTGATAAAATGAATATAAAATTTTGCTATCTTTATGAAACAAAAATTATCAATTATAATCTATCGTTGTTCGCTATCGTGATTATTTATAGTTGTAACTTGCAAATGGCAATGATAGGCATAATTATGGTTATTATTATTGTCTCATTCCGAATAAATCAATATAATGCATTTCCTTTACGAATATTATAATCATGATGTCTGTTAAAATAATAATAATCTGATTGCTACATGTAGTAATTAATCTGATCACAATATTATTCATTTTTTTTTGATAGTATATTATTGGAACTATTTATTTATTGACTTTTTTTAGTTATTAGAAAAAATATCTATCTTAATTTATATATATATTTCATGAAGAATAGGCATATTGCTGGAACAGTAATAATATTTATATGATTATATACAGTTTTTTTATTTATGTATTTTGTTTATTTTACTTATTTGCAGTCTCTCATGAGTATTTCTCATAAAATTTTTGAAAAAATTATTATTGCTAAGAAGTGAAATTGCGAGAAACAAGGAATATTTGTGACAATTTTGATAATATGATCATTTGTCTCTTTGTGATAAATTTGTTCATTTCTCCTATAAGTTTTAACGGCAATTATAGCTCGGAAATCATCTGATAGAAAACAAGAAATATTTTTTAGAGAGGCAAAAAAATAAACGAAGAGGAAACAATAACAAATATAATTTATTCGTCGATGAGCTAATATATACGGGAATGCTTTTATGTGTGAAAAATGAAAATGGATAGAAAAATTATTTTTCCATTCATTCAAATACTAACAATTCCTTTATTTGATAGGATTTTTGTAGATTGAAATGGATAAAATTTATTTTTATATTGCTCTTTAAGTATCAATTAATTTTGAAATTTATTAAAATTTTTATTCTTTTATTTTAAAAATGAAGTAAAATAATAAAGTATATAATATATGACATTTTTACAATAGATATACAAATAAATAAATCTCTCTACTTATGCATTTCTTTTTCAATTAAACTTATTATAATGTATAAGTCTTATTTCTCTTTATGCTTGTATGTATTTGAATTAAATAATTATTATGTACAAGTCTTATTCGTATTTATTACGGAATGAATAAAACAATTACAATCATAACAGTCTATCAGATATGTCTAATTAGAAATAACATTATTATAGTTGTATTTTGATGATAAAATATAGCTTTGTTTAATTTATATTGTTATAAAGGTTGAATAGTTTTGGGTGTTTTTACTTATTAACTTGAAATATAAGAAAATTTTCAAGTTTACTATCATTTTATGCAATAGATATTATAAGGTTGCCAATTCTAGAATACTCATCTAATAAATTTTTAAATTAAATTAATTATAATATATAATTCATTATAATGAGTTTTGAATGTTTAATCGTTATAATGAATCTCATATAACAAATACATAAAAACTAAGTTAATAATAATAAATATATGAACTTTTATCGTTATACCAATGTTAATACATCATTTTATGCGATAAAAAACATGCCAATAATTATAAAATATATGAAATAAATGATTAGAATTAGTTTGTATCGTATATAATTTTGTGATAATTAATTTAATTTTAGTGTGTTTTATTTTAAAGCATTTTTTAAATAATCATTTCTTAAGATGATTTATCCGATATTATTACTTTTACATTTGACTAAATAACTACTTCTACAATTTCATGAAAAGTCCATTTCATGTAAATTTTTCTTTTTCCTTGAAAAAATGAAACTAATTCATTCGTATCTTTTAATATTTTTTCCATTTTTTAAAATTTTTCTTTTTTATAGGCTATGTACCAGTCAGTGTAATCATCCTATCATATGTATCATCATTATCATTATTATTATTATCATTAATTATTACTATTACTACTACTATTAGCTGTTAATTGCTATTCATCAACGACGTTATCAAAGTTCCAATTAACAAATAATAATTTTAAAAAAACATCAATTCGAAAGACGATAAAATTTCCTTCAAATTTCAACATCAAATATTTGATTTATTTGATTCGCCTTCTTCCGTTCAATAAAAATGGTTCAACAACTAATATCATTATTTGGTCGTTTTAATTGGATGCAAATTTTGTTCCTTTATTGGCTGATGATGATGTATAAAATTGGAATATGTAAAACACATCGTTTTCCATTATCACCACCAAAATGTCAACCGATCACCGTGGAACAATGCAAGGATTTGCCGTATAATGAAACACGGTTAACTATTTATTATTCCTTTTTCTTTTTTTGGTTTGTTTTAATTAATTAAATGATTTTAAAAAAAATGATTTCATAAGTTTTTTTAGATAAATAAATTTATCATAATTTATTAATGTTATATATTATTTTTTCGATATTTACAAGTTTATTTAAACATATGGTAAGTAAAGTATTAATATAATCTTATTATCAATATATTATTAACTTACATATCGTATATTTTTATATTACTCATTTATTTAGAATTTATTTTTCACTTTAAAAAGAAAATTTTATTTAGAATTTAAATGACAAGGTACAAAGGTATCATCTAAATAAGTGAATATAGTGGATATAAATGACTAAAAAAATTACGGTAACATAAATATTGTCACGGTTGTTTGATTATCCAGCACGACATTATTTGCATCCATATAGTCGTTTGTAATTGCCTTCATGAAATGGCGCAATTGTATAGTATGTGAAATTGGAAGTTATACATTTCATTTTTCTAAACAAAATATTTCTTATAAAAATACGGTAGTTTTAAATTCTTAGGTTTTTGTATTTGTTTTTTTTTGTTTTAAAATATTAGAAAAATAAATTGTTGAGTAATGTTTATCCAAAAATAAGCCTTTTAATATTTAAAGTTTTTTTTTTCATTTTTGAGATTAATTATTGGATATAATATTTTTAGACCTTTCCATTTACAAGATAATGGTACAACCATATAGTTGCATATGTGTTGCAATTCTTGAGAAAGTATATTTTTATTTTGAATATTTCATACACATTATTGATGAAATTTTAAACTGAACGTAAATATCAAAGATTAAATATCATATATTTAAATGTTTAGCAACAATATCGAAATACTGTATCGGCGCTATGGAAACATCTGTAGACCGGATGTGTTTACGCTTGAATTACTTTATTCCATCTGCTAGCTTTTGTTTGTTAATCTAGTTCAATAATTAATTTCACATTTCGATAATTTCCGTATAGTAGCGCACAAATATATTAAATAGTTTCAGTGTAAATATAATATCATATAGAAAGATATATTATGAGTATTCAGTAAGCATACTGTATAAAGTTTCCAAATATGATATTCCTTAATATTTGTATGATACTATCATAATGCGATTATACTAGGTTCACCTGTTTTCGCATTTCTATCTTTATTCCTGAAACTATCATCTCTTCTCATAATTAATTTCAATTTCGCATTTCAGCAGTTTGCATATAGTGAGGCACAATATATTTAAAGGCATGATGTAAATATAGTATTACAATGATGGTATTACTGTGATTTTTAAATTTCCAAGAGTTACATTTTTACATTTCAACAGTTTCCATGCAATGGAGTACCATATATTAAATAAATATAATTTAAACACAATATCGTAGTAGGATGTACTGTAAGGATACGGTGTTGAGCTTTCAGATACGATATTCCTCAATGCTAATATAATAACATTTATAATATCTATTTTATCAGTTTATCACTTATTACTTTTACATATTTATATCCCTATTTCTGAAACCCATTATTTCTACCGAAGTTTTGTATGTTCTTTATTGAATGATCATTTTCCTTTTATTTTTATAGATTTATGTTCATAAACCATTACTGAATAGGATATAGAAGGAATTAAACTTTTTAACGAAATATTAAATGGAATATTTGAAATAATAACTGCTATATAATAATACGATGTTGCATTTTATAGGAGTTTACTTAAGTGCATTTTCTCTATTAAAGTTTTATTTTTATTCACTACTGAAAGTTCTACAATATATGTTTGATTTTTAGCATTCGGAAAAGCGATATAAAATTTTGGTAGAGAGATAATTTAAAATGAAAAATTCTTTTATATGATAGGCCGATATATTATGCCCGAATTTTGATTTTATATCCAAATATAAAACATACAGATACTCATACACATTTACACACACACACACACACACACACACACACACACACACACACACACACACACACACACACACACACACACACACACACACACACACGCATAATAGAAAGTCATCGAAAATATTTATTAGATGTGCCATTTCTTTTAATTTCGATAAATGAGTTCCATATGGTCATTTCTAATAGATTATGTGTTATTTTTTATATTCGAATAGCTCTAATTTACGCTATTTTTATGGATTATATAACAATATAAATTCCTTTGAAATAAACTAATTGTAATTCAGTAAAAATAGTAAAAATTTTTTAATGAATATAACAATATTTCATACTGTACAGGAAGTAAAGGAAAAAAGATAAGATAAAGAGAGGAGGAAGACAAGGATGAAGAAGAAGACATTTCCGGTGAAAATATGAATTAAAATTATTGAAAAGAAGAAATGAGAAAAAAAGAAATAAAAATAAAGATAAGAGCTTATTAATATTCAAATAAACGAAACAATAAAATTAAATGGTAAACAAATTGTATAATAAAGAAAGCAATTTAAAAATTAACATTTTTAAATTTAATTTTTTAAATAAATCAAATTAATTCTCTTTTATATTGTCATTGTTAAGTATATAATTATATAATTTAATTAAATTATTTTGCTTAGAATCGAATAAAAAATGAATTTGTTTTAAATTTTCTTTTCGTATTGGCTGGAGATAATTTGAAGAATAAATAATTCATTTATTATTTAATAAAAAGTTTAATAAATTTTGACATTGGATTAATAGTTTGTTCACTTTTTGTTTTAATTTTTCTTTTTAATTTTTTTATTTATGAATAGAAAATAAAGAGATGGAAGTCTTTTTTAAATTAAATTTTTTAAAAATTTTTAACTTATTTTTTTCTCAACTTATTTTTTTCGCACAACTTCATGGTTTTCGCTTCAACTAAAACCTGTTTTTGACTAAAACCTAGGCTTACTACATTAATTAATTAATTCTCCTATCTTTACCTCTTGATCAAGAAAGAATTTTTAGAATTGGCTTACTTTTAATTTTTTAAAAGCAAAAAAAAATCAAAGGATTTCTCCTTTTTCCTTACCAGAAATATTTGAAATTTAGAATGTTTAGCTCGAATTTTTTCAAACATATATTTTATTCCTTGACTTTTCTTCATTTTTTCCCATTCCAAACGTTTTTGATTTTAAAAATTTTTGGAATATTTTTCGGCCACCTAAAATTGAATTATCGAATTGATGATTTTGTTAAACATTTATCAATAAAAAAAGTGAGAAAGACAGAGAAAGAGAATTAGTTAAAAGAAGAAAAGTTCTTTCCATCATTTATCCTCTCATTTTTTTCTTTCACAAATTGATAAATGTTTACCGCATCTAAAACAGATTGTTTTTTTAGTTTTGGAAATTCTAAAAAAAATTTGTTTTTTCGAAGCAAAGATTTAACTTTATGCCTTCTTTGTTATTTTTTTGTCCTTCCAAATAAGTCAAAATTTACATCAATCATAATCTAATGGGATAAAAGAGACAAAGTCCTAAAAAAGTTTTTTTCTAAACTTTTTAGTATATATGAAAATATTATGAAAATAAAAAAGGCGGAAGAGGGAAATTTTATTCATTTTAAAGTTGATCAAAATAGAAAAAAATTTGAAAAAATTTCTTTATATTTTTTTCGTATAATTTTTATTTTATTTTTAAAATTTTCTATGTGCAATTGATAAAAAAATTATAAAATTTTATAAAAATTTATAAGTGTTTATAAATAAATGCATTAAAATGAATTCATTATTTTATTTGATCTATTCATTTTCGATTAATTATTTCGTATTTAAATTAATTATTTTTGATTAATTACTTGTATTTTTTTTGCATTTGGTCAATTTTTAATTTTTTTCGTCTTTCATAACAACTTATCATTAACTTTTTTTTCTTGTTTCTCTTCTCATCTGTATTTCAATCTCTTCATTTTCCATTCCCTCTTTTTTATTCCTTCTTATCTTTTGATTAATGATAATTTCGTGAAATTTCTCAGAATACCTGAAAACATGTGGCAGTAAAATGTGATGATATAAATAGAGAGAGAAGGAGAAAGAGGGAGGGCGAGACAAAAAAGCACTTTGAAATTTGTTATCAGTGAAATAAAATAAGTGAATGAAGTGCTTCTTTTTGTTATATTGATTTGAACAGAAGAAAAGATTATTTTCATAACTTATCAATTAGTTCAAAAAGTTATAAATCAATTATTTAATTTAATTAATTAAAAAACGATGTAATTAGGTATAGATACGGGCAAAAGTCATAACAAGATTTCCGTAGGTGAACCTGCGGCAGGATCATTATCGAGCTTCAACAAATAACACTTGGAATTTTGAAAATAAAAATTTAATTTTAAAAATGAATTTTGAAATTCACAAAAAAGCTAATTATTGATGTGCTTGAAAGTATAATATTATTTCACATTAACATTCGATTAAGCTTTGAAAAGTCTTCTTTTCTTCAGTCGCAGTAAAGAGTGCCATATTTGAAATGATAATTATTATGACGAAGAAAAAGTTGTGTTTGAAAGGTCAAAAGTTGTTTTTTCTTTTTCTTTTTTTATTTCTATTTTTCATTTATGATGAAAATATTTGTGCTTATAAAAAGAAAGATTTTAAACCTTTTTTGTAATTTTAGATCCTCAAATTTTTCGGGATTTTCTTTATTTTAGTCGTCAGAAAAAACTTCATCAATTTGAATTTCAAAGTTCTATTATTACTGCTTTTTTGGTATATCTGATATTATTGTTCAAAGAGATTAATTTCAAGGAATAATCTTTGATTTCATCTTCTGCCTCATTTCACATTTTCAGGATTATGGCTGCTTACTTTTGCTTTATTTATTTACCGTAATAATGTCAATCTTTTAATCCAATTTCAAATTTCGCTGATACAAAATTTAGGCTAAAGTTGCTTATTCAATCATTCTTATAATTTATTTCAATTCATTATCATTTTTCTTAACTTACATTAAAAGTACGAAATTTGTCTTAAATTTTTGCGATTTTAAGCATAAATTACTCAATCGTAACAATTCCTCCAATTTTTAAGAATTTTGACATTGATTGATAACAATTTCAAAGAGAAAATTATTGATTTTATAATGTTTGATAATAATTCCCAGGAATTTTCAAAGAGAAATCTTAGATAAAATTTTGAAAGAGAAGAATTTTAAGGAAATTTCAGCTTGCCAATCTCGTAAAAATTGTTGATTCTACAACATTTGAATTTTCAAGGAAAAATTGCAAAGAAAACTTCGAAAAAGTTTTGGAGAAAATTTTTGCTGAGAATCTCGAGAAAATTGATGATTCTTTAATGTTTAAAGAAGAGAAGAAGGGGAAAAAATGGAAGATTAGTAAGTTTTCGAAAATGATGACGGATGCTTATTTTAGAAAGATATCGTAAGACAGACCTCTCTCTCTCTCTCTCTTTTTTTTCCTCCAAAATCATATTAATGAGTATTTCGATTCTTATCATTTTGACCAAACTATCTTTTCTTTCATTTTATCTTTTGAAGAAAATAAAAAAGTTGTTATCAATCAAATAGGTTCTCGTCCTTTAGCCCAAAATTTATCCGATCTTTTTGCATATTTTAGATTTAAACATACATACACATACACATACAGAGACAAACATATTCATACACATATACAGACATACACAAATATAATGCAGTATGACACTTTCGAGATAGATAATTGATATCCATCCAAATTCTGATTTGTTGCATTACGACCAACTATAGTGGACAGTGATCATTGATAGGATAACGATAAGCAAATGATCATTTATTACTCGGGATTCTATACTCTATATTACAGTAAATTGTCGAATATCGGACGTTATCATCATATTAGTCATTTCATATTTTCTAACTTTTGACCTAATAAATGCTGTCCAATTCTGTTCTCCTTTACTTGTTTTCCACTTATGGGACCGAATTAGCAATCAGATTTAAGCCAAGTTAAATAGTCTGATAATTATATCATATCATCTGAATCATTCAGATCATTCAGATCAATAAGCCTAGCTAAAATGATCTCGTGTCATTTATGGAATTAATATATTCAAGATGGAAATGAACTGGTTAAGCTGATTGAGATCGCTTCAATTTTGTGAAATAAATTTCAAAATTGGAAAGTGAAACTGAGAGAGGAAGAAGTGAACCTCTCTCTCATACATCGTAATCGATCACATCTCTTGGCTTAAACTATAATAAATCGAAATTCATATATCCCAAAATAGCGGCACTTTTAAATATTGTGGACGAAATTTATGATTGTGGAATTTTTGTATAACGAGCAAACCTTTGTCCTCTTTTTCAACCTAAGCTTTATCTCCAAACTTTCACGAATTTTTTTTTCTGATTGAGAATTTTTTTCTGTGAAAAGAGATGATGCAAAAGCATTAAACTAATGTCGAGATCGAGAAATGAGGAAAAAAAAGAGAAGCATCTAATTGGAAATGAATTAATGGATGAGGAAAGAGAAAGTTCTTTGATTAAGAAAAAAATAGCAATTTATAAAAGTTACACAATTTTTGCATTAATAAACAATAAACGAATTATTACTGAGAATAATAAATAATTAGATGATTATTTGTTGAAGTAGACACCATAAATGAGTAACATCAACACCTAACGTTATTATTAATATTAACAATTGTAATGATAATAGCGATAGCAATAAATGATGAAAATATTTCGCAACAATAGATAAAAATTATTCATAAAAACTATAATAATAGTAGTTAAGATAGATAAATAAAGATTAATCATTATTAAACAATAAATAAATAACATTATTACCTAATATTAATGATTAGTAATTGTAATAGCGATTACAACAATAATGAAAATGTTTATTAGTAATAAAAAGAGCTATAGTAATAATAGTTAAAACAAATAAGAATAATCATTTCTAAGCAATAATGCTAATATTAATTTAACAGTTAATAATTATAATAACGATAATACTAGCGATGAAAATGGCAAATAAAAATAGTTAAGATAACGATTAATAATATTAAACAACAAATGAATAATATCATTACTTAAAATTAACATTAATGATTAGTAATTATAATAACGATAACAATAGTGATATAAATACAAATAACACATAGCAATAATAACAATAACAAATAGCAATTTAACAAGAATGACATTCAAAAATATTGATGTATATTATTTCGGGTTGTACAATTTATTTGAGGATTTTTGATAAATGATATCGGTAAAGGAAAAGAAAGACGATAAGATGGACGAAGGCCATTTTATTCCTTACAAATTGTCACAATCGATCATCCGTGATGTCGATAAACCTCACGTCTCGACAATCCCAAATGACCAAAATCTCTTCCAAATATTTATTTATTGGAAAGAGATAAGGAAGGGATGGATATTATTACAACTATTATTTACAAACATCCTACTTATTTACTACTAAATTTGATAAACAAATAAAAAAAGCGATCAACTGAATGATTAGAATTGAAAATAATTTGAATTTGTTAGAAATATTTATTTATTTATTGTAAAGAAAAGAAAAAGATATTATCAAAAATGTTATCAACTAATCTATTTATCATTAATTTAATAAACAAATAAAAACAAAAATAATAATTGACAAATAATTAAAATTGGGAAAATAATTTAATTATTTAATTGTTTGTTTAAAAAAAAAGAAATTAAAAATGATTAATCATACTACTAATAATTTCATTATTATTCAAATAAATACAAACAATAATAATAATAATAATTTTAATTCAAGCAAATAAATTGTAAGATTAAATTATTTATAATTAATAATAAGATGAAATAAATTAATAGACAAACAAATGCAAACAATAATATGTTAATAATAATAATAACAATATAAAATCAATTTTAATTTGAGCAAACGAAAATATACGATTAATTTAAAATTGATAATAAATAAATAAGCAATTTGATATAAATTAGTTTGAATTTATTCTTGAAAGAAATCAAATACGAAATGAATAAATTGATTAACTAATGAAAAGAAATGAAATTCAAAATGGAATTTCTAATGTTTACAGATTTCCAAATTTGATCGGTGATGAGAGTGAAAATGATGCAGCGAACGGTTTCAGCACGTTTGATCCGCTAATTAAGATTCGATGTTCATCACGGCTAAAATTTTTCCTCTGCTCTATCTACTTTCCAATGTGTACTGATAAGGTATGACTTGAAATTAAAGTTTGTTATTTGAACACGAAAATTGTTGATCTTTGACCTTTGTCATATGCTACCACTTTGCACTTTCATTATATTTTAAGATAATTGAAAAAACATTAAATTATGATAATATTTTAAAGGTAATATATTATCTTAAATGTCAACTAATGTCAAAGGTCAAGTTGTCGATAATACTCTAATCGTATTATCTCAAATGCCAATTATCATATGCTCCCCTCGTGCGTTAGCTACCGCTTCAACAAGCAATGCCCTTTGACCTTTGGTAAAATCAATTTTGATGTTAATAGAATAGTTCATATTTAAGTAACTTGAGAATCAATCATTTTCGTTCTGATTAAGGGAGATTTACAACCTTTTACAATTTATAACCAAATAATATCAGTGTTATAAATCATGAATGCATTTATTTCGGATTAAATCTGCTAAAAAGAATCATTTTTGATTGATGCAAACAACATCTGATGTTGACCTTTTGACCTTGATGATAGAAATTATATTTTCGAAGATCGATTCGATCTTTGCAGCAAAATATAGATAATGAAGATTGTAGTAAAATTGAAAAAAAAAAAAGATTTAGATTTGATTCTAAAAACGAACGAATAAATTTTCGTCTATGTATTCTGATTTTAATTGGATTAAAGGTTAATTGACATAATTCAATTCAGAATGCATTTTGTAAGATGACATTTTTGAAAGTATCAGTCTCGAATTTTAGGTGCCAATTGCAATTGGACCATGTCGACCTTTATGTGAACGGGTACAAATGAAATGTGAACCGTTGTTGAAAGAATTTGGCTTTCCTTGGCCAGTTTCAATGAATTGTTCTAAATTTCCTCTTGGTTAGTGGTCTAGATTTTATAGTTTGTTTTTAATAATTCATTTTTTAAATCTTTTAACAATAATTTTTAAAGAAAAAGGTGAAAGTTCAGAAGACAACAATGAATGCCTATTCATTTATAGTAATCATAATTCTTCATATATATATGAGAATCATATTTAAATAGCAAGATCATGGATAAAAATAAAAGTTTTTCATCCAGAAACATATATAAAAAGTTAAGCAAAAATATCTTAAATGAGAAAGTATCAAATCCAAGGTAGATAACCTTTAACCTTCCATTAACTTACACTTGCATAATTATTACCTATTGTATCTAAATTGAAAAATGATGCATAACAATAGAGTCCTTCATTTAGAAGCAAATGTAATACATAAAATAAAAATAATTGAATGAAAATATATTTGTATATAATAAGAATATGCTAAATCTAAAGTAGTGGACTAATATCAAATCTAAAATAGATAATTAGTACCAAATTTAAGTCATTTAATTAATATGAAATTCAAGATAGCTGCTAATCAATATTAAATTTGAAATAGCCAGTTAATACTATCATTATTAAATCTATAATAGTTAATTGAAAGAAATTCTTTAGAAAATAATCATGATGCTATGTGCATGAAAGGACCGGCTTCTGAAGAAGACGGCCCGTTGATAGCTGAAGAATTTGAGTCAGATTTTACAAGAAATATGATTACATCAAATCGTTGTATGCAACAACCAAGTACAATTTATATGAATCGAACTGGAAATTGTGTACCTCTATGTCATTCAAATAATGGCTATACTAAGGTTTTGTTTATTCATTTCCAATATTCACTAATGGATTATTGAGATTAAATATATTTTTAACGGAGAAAATAAAAATTTTGTCAGCACTAATTTCTTAATTATCTTATCATAAGATAATGAATTTTAATTGTTTTTTATTTGAACATTTCCAATATTCATTAATAAACTTCTTATGATAAATAATTTTCAATTAATTAATATATTTTGCAGGATGATCGTGAAGCAGCAAGTGCAGCTTTATTTGTTATGTCATTACTTTGTACTGCACTAACAGCAGTTTGCTTGCTAACATTTTGCACGCGGAAACATTGCTTAGTTGGTTTATCAGAATTATCACTACTATTCTGTTCCTTATCATTTTCTATCTCTGCCATTGTATATCTCTTTTCCTTACTTTATAGAGACCAGGTATACTATTAAAATTTTCCAAAATTAAAATTTATTTATTGAGAAAATAAAATTTTAAGCAGGGATGAATATGAATAAAAATAGTCTCATATATATTGAGCAATGATTGATTTGGATATGATAAAATATTCTTATCATGAATGAATGAACTGTTTTTTCCAATGAGTCGAAGTAAACAGTGGTTGAAGTTATCTGGGTAAATTGAAATGAACTTAAATAAATGAAACTATTTTTTCGAATGAATTGAAACAAATCTAGATGAATGGAAATTATTTTCTCAGATTAATCAAAATAAATCTAGATGAATAATAATTATTTTGCCGGATGAATTAAAATAAACCTAGATAATAAAACTATTTTTGCTCATAAATCGGAATCATATTAAACGAATCAATAATATAAATTGTTTTAAATACCGTATTACAAATAATTAAAAGTTATTTCAGATTTCCTGTATCGAATATAATTCAAAGCTTATTTTTGTCGTTACCGGTGTTCAACATATTCCGTGTACAATTGTTGCTATCATTTTGTACTATTTTGGAACAACCGGTCGATTATGGTGGTTTGTATTGTGTTGCACATGGAACAAATATACTCAACGACATCAGCAGAATTCAGTATTCATTTTTTTTTTTAATACTTACTTATTTCAGGAACTTTTTAATAATCATTCAAATCTATTATTATTCAGTTACTTGTTAACTGATTATTTATAATAATAATAATAACAACGAAATTTTAACTGGGCTTCCTAATTAATATAGAAATTATTAACTGAATTCCTTAATATGAATTATTGATGAAATTTTTAACTTGATTCCTTGACAGTTTTATTTCTTCACTAACTTGGCTCTTTAACTATTACCACTATTTGTGAGACTGAATTGAATAATTATGGATTTAAAAATGCTGGTTAAACGAATACTTTTATTAAGGTATCACTGATCTAAATTATCTCTCCGACTATCATAACCATTATCTTTTAGTATCTTTTTCTCGTAAAATTCTTTTCTTTTTGCTACTGAAATTTCACGAAATAGCAATATCGGACCGTATTTTTCTAATTTCGAGATAATAGCCATATTTTGGCACTTCGTAGTTTTCGTTTTTCTCTCTTATGTTGTGATAAAATATATCAATTCGAATATTATCGATAATGAACTTATTATTCATTTCATTTAAATTATAAATCAAAAATTTATCTTTAAATTACTCATAATTTTTACTATTCTTTTCATGTTATGATAATTGATAATGTTACCCAAATTATTATCGTTTTAATTCATACTTTGCCAACAAATTATCATTTTTAATTTTAATGAATTTAAAGAAAAGAAGGCAACAAAATTAATCCATTGAAAAAAGGACAACTAAAAATTATAAGCTTCTTTTTCTTACACATATATATATTTTATTTCCGAAATATTTGTTTGTTTTATATTTACAAAGGACAATTTCTTTTGCTATCATAAAAAAAGAATTTATCAAAAATAAATTGATAATTTAATTGATTTAATAATACTTTTGTTTTTTTTTCTTCTTTCCTTTTTCTTTTCTATTATTCTAAATAAAAACAACCAAAAGTTATATTTTCTTTTGTTATTTTTATGCAGCATTTTCTTTATTATTCTTTCGCATTTCCTTTTGTTTCGTAAATATCATACGACATATTCTTTTAAATAAAAATAAAATATGATCGATTAGTTTATGAATTTCTTTTTTTTAATGAATAAATATATTATTTGAATTGGGTGTTAAAATAGAAATTTTTATAATAAAGTGGTTTTTATTTTTTCATAATGGCATGAAATATTTTGCAATTTCAATCTGAGATACTTTAATAGTTTACATATTATTCGAAATTGAAAAATGAGAAAACTAAATTTAATAAAAGAAATAGGTTGTTTAAATTATATTGAATAGAAATTTTACTATAAGCGTCTTTTTTTTTATCAAAATGCCACAAAATATGTGATTATAATAATAGAGATATTTCAAATAGCTCATATTATTCGAAATTAAAAATGTGAAAATTGAAATTGAAATTTAATTTAAGGATTCGCTGTTACTTCGAACTCATATGCTAGCTTGGGGAATACCCTTAGGTGTTGTAATTTTGGCTTTGATGGCGCAAAGTATTCGAGCTGATCCGTTATCGGGTATCTGTTTGGTTGGCGGCGGAAATCGAATTATCGAAGCTATATTCGTTTCGCTACGTGAATTAATACTTTTGCTATGTTCATTAGTACCGTTATTCTTCGGATGCTTAGCATTAATTGGTTAGATTTCATGTAGTTTTCAACATTTCATATATTTGCACAAATTGATACTGCTGTTAATAAATCTGTTCCTGCTAATTATCATATTCTTTCATTTTGATATCAAATATATACATACTTTTTAGGTATCCTTTAAAACTAAAATTTTGGAAGCAAAGCGATTTAGTTTTCCAATATCCCATTAAAACTTTTCTAATCAATTCTTTCCAGGTTCCGCTCCAGTAACCGATCATTCCGTTGCATCAGCAGGTTTACTGGGAAGTTTATATCCAGTGGCAGCTGCATTCCTGTTGCTTAGCTCGCTACAGTATCTTCTGACGTCTACAGTAACTGGGTGGAATACTGTAGCAGCAATAAAACTTCTCGCTGATCCATTACTGGGGATATTAGCTTCAGCAGGATGTTTCGTTCAAATTCTGTTCAATATTTTTAAAGCAAATCGATTACAGCTTTTGGATAAACATGGTTATCAACCGGCTGCACCACAAATACCTCAACCAGCAATTCCATCCCGAACCGTAACAACGAGTAATCCTTATTCATTATCAAGGTATCCAGAACAGAGGCCACTTTGTTAATTACTAAATTAAAGTAATATAATAATGCAAATAAATATGACAATAATTTGAAAGGTTTACTATCAAATTTATTTTTTATCACTTTTTGTCAAATAATTTCGCATGAAGAATAATAATTAGGAAGAAATTTTATTTGCGATGTATTTAAATTTAACTGCTACAGTAAGAATATATTCATCTTTTTACAATTAGTTATCATTCAATAGCCACATTGAATGATAAAAATTATTATCATCATAATGGATTCTTTTGCATTAATCGTCAGTAAATGTGATTCATTATAAATTGAAATTTAAAAAGAAATACAGAAAGAATAAGTTTGTTTTGTTTACAAAGCAATTCTAAAAAAAACAGAAATGAAAAAAAATTAGAAATTTTATCTTAAAACTAATTCAATTTGAAACTTAATTTGAATTCGTATTTATTTCCAAATTAATTGAATATGAAATTTTTCAGTTTAGATTTCAATTTAAATATTGATGTGGTACTCCTTTTAAATGCTTATAAAATTTGTAAGAAATTATAAGAAAAAGGAAATAGCCGTTTTTTCTTCAATAACAATTTTGGTAAATGATCATTTAAATTAAGAGAATTGTTACAGTATTATTAAGCATGATACCTTATATTTTATTAGATTTAATTTCAAAAAAGCTATTTCCTTTTTTCTCGATCAAAAAATTTGTTCATCCGAAAATGGCTTTTGATCCTTAAAAATATAATCCTTAAAAATTCATTTTTCTGGCAAACGAAAATTATTATGCAAATTTTCCAGTGTTTTTGTAATTTGTGGACGACAAATCATTTGCTATAGTCATGTACATAAAAATTTTTCCGTTTTTCTTGTGGCGGTACTTTTTTAATTTTATATTCAAATATGGTAAAGTTGGGAAAAGTTCTAATCCTGAAAAATGGGAATTTTAAAAATTGAATTTGCGATAACGTGTGATAGAATGTGCAAACATGATAAAGTTAGGAAAGTTCTAATCCTGAGAGAAATGAGAGTAGATCGAAATTTATTTTGAAAATTGAATTCTGAAAAATTCATGATAGTCTAATGATAAAAAACAATAGGAAGAAGTGATAAGGTAAAATACTACGCTAGTTAATTTCGTAATATTCTAAATGCAATTTAATCCCATAGATGGCTTGGTTCAAAAATAAAATTTTGTAATAATTCCAAATATTATTCCTTTTAAATAAAAGTAAGAAATTTAAGAAGTTTTTATATACATTCCCATGCTCAAATGCTATTTGGATAAATTATTATTAATTCGAATAATTGAACCGTATAGTACACACGAGTACCATCTCCAACTATTTTTCCGATTACTGTAACCAGTCCCATCACTGTAAGTTAAATATGTTTCACCGCCTTTCACCTATACGCATATAAATACGTGGTGAATTTTCCCTCAACTCTGGTTTTAGCGTACTGTATTTGCCGGAAAAAAAACGGCAGCACAGTATGCAGTCATTTAATTAAAATATGCATTCGCTTGAAAATTATTTGCTTGTTTGTTTCGAAAATTTTTCTAATGAAATTTTTGTTTCATTTCAGCTACCTTTTTAATCTTTTTTCTTTTCTTGCTTTATATGCTTTTTATCTCGAAATGCTTTGTGCTTTTTCCCTCATTTTTTGTTCTTTATTAAACTTGGATTATTACCACTATTTTATTATTACTATTATTATTATTATTATTATTATTATTATTATTATTATTATTATTATTATTATTATTATTATTATTATTATTATTATTATTATTATTATCATTATTATTATTATTATTATTATTATTATTATTATTCTTATTATTATTATTATTATTCTTATTATTACTATTATTACTATTATTATTATTATTATTATTATTGTTACTATCGCTATTGCTATGATAAAGCGTGAAGTGACGTAGCCACACCAATTACATAACTTATCGGACAAAAGATTTCATAAAATTTTATAAAGTTTCGAAGTCTTGTGAATTTCTTGCACCGAAAACTTTGAATGTTAATAAGAAGAAGCCAAGTGCTTAAATAATAAATAACCAATCCTATCGATTGACAATTCAATTTAATGATGAAATTTCGGTGATAAGACAAAAACGACTTGATTAACAATTTTCATATCTTAATAATAAAAATAAAAAATTATTAAATCGTCTAACTATAAATAGATAGTATGATGTATTAGGATGACAAATCTAATCGATTCCTTCATTTAATGGAAATAAGGTGGAACAGATACGTATGCCACGGGATTGATGCTATGATACTATCAATCATTTATTGTTAATCGTTTATTTAATTTAACATCTTTTAAATGCTGCGAATGATATTGGGCATACCTTAAAACAAAAAGATATTTTTCGTTTAAGTCCAACCTAGATTGGATGATTAAATAAATTAGATAAATAAATTTCAAGTGATTAATAAATGATAAAATAATTGTATTCCGAAACAATTTGGTTTCAGAGAATTTGAATTAAAAATGAGAAATTCACGGAATTGTTTAGAACTGAATATAGTAAAATGAATGTTTGATGATGGAGTGTCATTTACTAATAATCATCAGAAATAAGATTATGTAATGAATAATGAAATCATTTTTAATTAATTCTTCCACGATCATTAAATATTTAATTAATTAGGACTGGCAGTATGAATTCGAAATGCAAAAAAACTTGCAAATTAACAATCAAAACTTGAATGCTTTGCAAATCACAAAACAGGTGTTCAGCTTGGAAACATATTTCAAGATGGAATCACCAAGTGAATGATATTTACAAAGATGTGAAGTATTGATGATCTTTCAAAACAATTTTTCGATTTAAAAATTATACTTTTGTTATAGAAATCTTAGTATCAGCAATGTCTTTTGGAATCCAATCAAAATTTGTTGGTAGTGGTGGTATTTCAATTGAATTTGGAATATGATCCAATTCAAGCAAGCGCATTTTTAGTTCAATATTCAAGAAGCGATCCACCTGTCGTTGAGCTTGAACTGATAATTTATCGACACCTGCAATTAAAATATATTCGATAGAGGGAACGAAAATTCAAACTTCAGTACTAGAAGCAATAGAATTAATATTACTTTTTTATCAAAACAGTCATTATTTTGAAATGATATACTATTTAAATCAAATATCAGCGAAAGCTTGGGACATCTGAATTTGAACAAAAAGAAATAAAACAACATCTCAGAAAAAAATAAATAAATGAATTACCAATCAAAGCATTAATACCATCACACCAGGCATTTATCGTCTCCTCATCAGAAGTTACCAAATGATAAAGGTCAGGCTTATCACCAACTTCTAATGTTATACCACGCATATTTGAATTCTTTTTCCCTTTGTACCGCTCATTGGAAAACTATCTTCACCGCCGCCAATGACTCGTTGTATATCAGCTACATCTACTGCAAATAATGTTCCATTTAATCTTAAAAACAAATGACTCACAAAAATTAACATAAAATTCTATGTGAAATCCAATTCATATTTTATTTTACTTTTTATATTTCCTGTAGAATTAGTATTCGATGAGCATTCTGTGCCTGAGCAATCTGCATAAACCAGCGTCTTCTCACTAACATCTAATTTCCAAAACCAGAACTGTTGCCCTCAACAGATATTTGTTAATCAAACGATTTTGTTTTCCATTCCAAAATAAATATTTCTCCTTAATTTCCGATAATTTAATACTTGAATAAAATAAAAACTCATATATGATGAGTGATACATACATATATCCATTTCTCACAAAAAATTTTCTTATAAAAGAAAATTTATTTTCATAATTTACAATGCAAATTACGGTCAATTAAAAATAAAACTACATTTGATTTAGTATATCAAATTGCTCAATGTTAACTAATTTCTTCCTGTTAGTCTAGTTGGAGAATTATATTAATGATAAATACTTTATACCTTCTATTATAATTTTTTGATTTTTCTCAATGTTTTTTAATTTCTTGTTGTTTTTATTATATTTGCTTCATGTTGACTTTTTTCGCTTTGATTATGATCTTTTTTTTACCAATTTGCCTTGCATTTTTCATTTTATCGAAATATCATAAAAAGTTTCCAAATTCATTCGTCCTTGAAGAGTTCGAGTGACATAGAACTAACAGCAAGAATTGGCAAGTAAAGAAAAAGAAAACCTTTTGCATTGATTTACTCTTTACTAGCTTCCCAAATTTATAGCCATTTTTCAGAACATTTTTACGATTTTTCAAAACAAGATCAACAATGCTTGGCCGAAGATATTCTTGTAGCTCTCTGAAAAAGAAAAATCAATAGAGAAGTGCTACATTTTCATCACAACTTAAATATTCCGAATTTCTGTGCAGATTTACAAAACTGAACCTGACTTGACTGAAAAATAAAATCTCTTAAAAGTTTAGCTAAAAATTAATCGAAATTAGTAAATTTTAATCTGATCGCTGCATCGATTAATGAATTTAATTATGGCAGAACAATTATGATGAAAAAGGTAAAACAGTTTCAAGTTTTAAAAATTCACTTGACTGCATCACTTTGCAATTCTTCTGCTTCTTTAGCACTTCTTTCTTTCTCCCAAATTTTCTTCATATGTGGATATGAATGAGCTGCTAGCAACTCCTCTAATTTTTCAATTGTATCTGGTTTTCCAGCAAACAGACATCAATTTGCTTCCGGACAACTGCCAAAACCTTAATAAATGCGTTTCATTCTAATCAGCCAAACATGCAATGACGTGTAAAATTATGAAATCATATTTATGGAGGATAATCAATGAAAAATCTACATTCAAAATGAATTATGATAGTCAAATTTTGTCATGATCACGTATTTTTTGAAGGAAATTCGAAATCCCAATGATCCGGCCTAATTCAGGACTCGCTAACTAAATAAACCTTAGACTTGAAATCTCCGAATCTGATAAATATTTATTTTCGTCAGCCATAAAAACTGGTAAAATCCTAATCAACCTATATATTTTCAATAATTTCATTAATTTCGTCCAAGATGCTTGAAAAATTTCGATATAAAAATCTCACAATTAGCCTAAATTTTCTGTTTACCTTTTTGATGTCTTCTTCGCTTGCATGCATTTCACGCCAAGTGCGATGAAAAAGTTTTACAAGCACTGCAAATAGATCCAAAATGGCCGATCACTTTTGAATAATAAAATCATCAATCGATCACCTTCTTCTATAAATCACTTACTTTTTCGTAATTTACATAGTAATAATTCAATTATAACCCATTTATTCATTTCCCGAAAGATGAAAACGATTTGTAAAATATTACCGGGCTCACTGACAACATGAAGAATATCGATCAACATTTGCACCAAATGAACTGATACCAATGGAAAGGACCATAGATTATTGTCAGATCTCATTGAATTTTCCATAGATATCTGAAACCATTATGCTATTATTAAATAATAAGTAACATAAGAACTATTGTTAAGCAATAAACAATCTAATTCTAAATAATTATTTGCGTTTATTTGAAAGAAAAAACAAAAATTAAAAACATCTGCCGCTAAAAAGCATATGATGAAAATACCATTTATAACTAAAATAGAATTTTACAATTAGGAGAATAAAACATCTGCGAAATAGATATCTTATGGTGAAGATGAATTTTGTTCAAACATCAAATAAGTAAAAAGACTCTTAACTTACTTTTGCAATGGATTCAGCATGATAAGTAACAAATGACAGAATCGTTTCCAGTGCTAATGATCCTGGTGGTGTTTGTATGACTGCTTCTGTGAAATTCAAAAATTCTGTACGCTTTTCCTCTGGTATAACATTTGCATGTATTCCTCTACCGCTTTCTCCGTTGAAAAGTTTCAATTGCTAAATCTATGAAGATTATTAAACACAACAAAGTTTCATCAAATTTTTCTTAATTCCATAAAGCAAATTAAAAATGCATACAATTCTAATAAATAATACATGCATAACCACTAATATATAGTTATAAATAATCCTTAAGAGTAGGAATTCAAATGCGAGAATTAAAAATATCTATTATTCGCAAAAAGTTCAAAAAAATCATTTTATCATTTCTCAAAACATAAAAATTTGCATACTATATATATTTTTTCTTTTTTTTCAATTTTAACCTACAAAAATTCGTTCAATTTCTGCTTCTGTGGGAATACGCATAGCTTTTTCCGATAGTTTATTCAACTGTATCCGTTGTATTATAACAAGCTGCTGCTCAATTCCAACATCCAATTGCTTTCCTTTCCTCAACACTGATTTCTCAATTGCACAACGAAAAGGTGTTACATGAAGATGCTTAAAACTGGAAAAATTATAAGAGGAAGAACTGGAATTCATTTCAAATGATTCAATGAAGGAAATGAAAAATTGGACAAATATGGTGTAACTTCATATAAAATTTTTTGGAAGGAAGAGGACAGAAGGTTCTAAGAACATTATTTCTAGAACATTTTCAAAGTCTAGCACCAGTGAAGTAATTTCAATTAAAAGTGTAAGTATTAAGTCATAAGAAAAAGGCAAAAGATTAAAGATAAAAGAAAAATAATAAAAACAAAATCAGAGCATTAATAATGTTTTATTAAAAATAAAGCGCATAACTTTTCTATCTAAAGTTCAAATTAAATTTTCAAAAACAAAAGAAAAAAAAACAAATAATTCACTTCAACTATCTCCCTGTATTAACTTTGCTATGGTATTTGACTATTAACAATTTCTGTTGTTATTATCATAATTACCAATACAATTATTTTTATAAAATATATTGCTAAAAAATGTCTGCTCTTACCTCCACGATATCATTTTTTATATGATCTCTAGCTTTGTTGTATAAAGAATTCATCAAAGTTAAGACATTCAAAATGATTCGTTCGTCTGATTTCTCAAGATGACGTATAAGCGATTCGAATGGTACCTCATGTAATACTAGATTCATTTTCTCTTCACTGAAATTTAAAAGGAATAATATTATTAAAATGAATTATCTTTCAAATCATAAGAAATTTCTAGAAACATTTCTCATAGTTTCTAAACATCAAATTAAGGAAGCATGAATGTTTATAACTATTATAATTTTCAAACTAAATTTGTGAATTTTATGAATAGAATTAGTTCCAATAAATAAATAAGATTTCAAGAAATATACCTCATAATTTTCAAACAGGAATTAAGGAAGAATCTCGACAGATAGAAGATTATTCCGGACATTGGTATTTTGTTTTAACATTATTGAAAAGAAATAATAATTTACAATCAACAAAACATCATTTTGAGTCACGATAAAGTATATTATGAAGAGTAACGTCAATAAACCACAGGAAAACTTGTTAAATAAGTCCAACTTATTTTAGCAAATATGTAATGAAGAAATTTTATACTTTTTAGAATTCAAAATAAGATCGACAATATTAAGTGATGAAACCAGCAAAGTATTATCCTCTTGCTTTGCTCTGCCCGTAATATTTTCCGCTATTTTGGAAACAAATTCATCCGATACTTGTGACCAGTATATTAAACCAGGATGATCCATCAACATTAGCAATGCTTGTAAGAGTCGAGATTGAGAAGAAACGCTACTAAAAAGAAAAAATAGTAATCTTAAAAATTGATTAGCTCGTTTTCGTTTAATCGTGAAAAATTTCATTCATTGCTAGATAAATGTCCGATTTTATCTAATATGATATAACGGAAGAAATTTTCATTATTTTGGGACATATATTATAATTCAGTGTAATACAAATTAAATTTTGCATATTAAACATTTATAATATCAAAAATTAACAAATTAGGAAAGTTCACAAATTTCAATGAAATATTCTTAGGAAGAACATTAAGCATGTACTCCGCGCACAATCCTTTTCGATAACTTCAAATATATAATCATATCCACCTATACGCATAAATTGCGTTGCGAACGAAATATCACCGCATAAAGCGATCAGTTCAACAAGTGCTGCCCGTAATTCTTCAGTATGAACTGAAGAATTACGTAAACGTGCCAAAAGATTGTTCGCATAACGTTCCTATGAAGAAAACAAGTATCAGTAGTTCAATCCTAGAATTTTCAGGTAAAATAAATTCAAATATGCATGTGAAATGATTGGTTGGAAAATACATAATGAAAATGCTGAAATATAATAAAAGTAAAGGTCTTAATTCAACTTAAATATTATCAAAATGTTAATTTTAATTCACTTACTGCAAAAAAATTTCAGAAGAAAATATATTTGTGTTTGCATGTACTTAAAAATAAATGTTTTTGGCATATCGCAATTCTGCAGTAACAATCATGAATTTCCATTGTTTTGAAATATTGTCAAACTCTCTCTTTTCTAATCTTAGCACAAATCAAAAATTTTCATTTCAGGAAATCCGAAAAATTCTAGATCAGTAGTACCGGAGAAGCAGTTAAAATGAGAATAAATCCTTGGGGTACCGAACCGCGATTTTCCTTGGTAAGAAAAATACCACTACCATCATTACCACGATCTTCAAATTTCAATGCATAAGTATTCCTCTCCGATTGTGGCAGCTTTAACTCGATGCTCAAACGCGTAATTAAATCTGTCAAAACTTCATTCTGAAAAGGATGAATAAAATACTCCATCTTTTCAAAGAATTTTAATAATTCTAAGTTTGCGAATTTATAAATTAATTCTAATTTTCTTCCGAAATTTAAACAAAATCCAAAGAGAAAACATATTCCTGACGGTAAAGTAATACGTGGAACTAAAAAGTTGTAGTATTTACATTCAAATTGTAATAAAACTTGCTTGTTTATCAAAAGTTACGTATGCCCAGGTGACGTTTGTATTGCATTCTGCAGGGAATTCATCGCCTAGGTATTTCTTTAAATTGGGGTCTAATTTCACGGCTCCCTGAAAAATAGAAACGAGATAGAAAAAGACAGAAAATACAATATAAGACTCATTCAAAAATTAATAAAATAAAATTCGTTGTTAATATCTAATCAATCGCAAGCGCCCTTTGTAAATTAGAAATTAATTAAATAATCAATAAAGTTCTTTGTGATAACTAAATCAAATCATTAGTAAACTTATCGTATGATTAGAAATGATTTAGTTTTTTCGTTTCCATGCTACGATAATTGAACCAGAAAGTTTGCTTTTTTTTACTTGTAAGAAAGGACAATTAACAAATAAACATTGCGTGAAAAACACAATGCCCACAATAAAAACAAACCTACCTTGAAAAGTTTTAATCTGTCAACTTACAATCTTATTTTTATTACAACTTAATCTTCGAAAAATTCGGAAATTTTTCGAAGATTAAAAGTTTGATCTTCAAAATCTCGAGAAATAATAGTACAATAAGAAATTAAAATTTATGCCAAATAATAGAAATAAGCATCTGAAATTCGTTCAAAAATCATTCTCCGCCCTGAATTGACATTTATTACACAGCTTGAGAATATTTTCTTAGCATTAATAATTTATCATTAATTACTCATCTTTCCGGAAACGGAATATAGCAATAATTTCAGCAGAAAAAATGCATTTTTGATCAATCAGAAGGAAATACGATGATTCATTGGAATACAATTATAATCTATATGGAATATATAATAGAAAATTGATAATTAAATAAGTTTTTACTTTAACAAGATTTTCTGGAAGACGAATGTCAATTTCTTTTAGGGGTTTTGAAGCGGTATGAAAATGTGCAGCACCAAGTTGATCCGGTCCCATTTCTTTTCTTTATTATGCTAAAAATTTTAATTAATTATTATCAATTAACTACTTATGCATACGATAATAATCTATCCGGCGAAATAATCCGTCTGGAAAAACAATGCATTCCGAGGAAAAATCATAAAATCAATATTGTAATAAATTTTAGCAAGCCTGATGAGAATACAGGAAAGAAAATTCATTTCTGATAATTTTTAAATTTTGAATATATTTCATTTCCAGTGATTTTTTCTAATTAATTTAAAATTTTTGTGATAAATATACATCGTAAATTAATATAACATTTATGATAGTTAAATTAAATTGAATCTTTAACATTAAAACAGAACCCGTGAAATTTCTCAATCGCAATTCAACTTTGAACCCATCAATGATTATTTAATTGATTTCGGATTGAAGGGTTGGGAATTTTTGAGTGGAGTAGAATTCATTAATTTATTCTTAATTATAAAATGTGGCTTTATCTAAGTTATCATTATGAATTGTTTTGCTTTGAAATTGTTAAATTGTAAATGTTATATGTTATGTGTTAATATGTTCCTATACACATTCATATAAGCATATACGTAATCACAAATATATTTACCTCATATTAGCATATTTGCATATATACACATTTATAAATACAAGATACATTTATGTACACAACATTATCATATTTACGGCTTGTACGTGTTCGCATATATGTACACTAAAATATTGATAAAAATATTCACGTACACGTTGTTATATTTGCACATACGTATGCATGCAAACACAGACACATTCATGTAAACATTATCATATTTACATATATCCGCATATGTACGCAAGTAATCACAAATATATTCACGTAAACGTCGTAACATTTACACGTAAACGTATTCACATATGGATATACGCAAATATAGATAAATTCATGTTCAGTTATCATGCTTACATTTACATATATACGTATTGTATATATATGCAAACACGAATAAATAACGTATACACGTTAACATAGACATACACGCAAATACAAATATATTCACTTATTATACTACACATGTACAAAAAAACGTATAAGTGTATGCCTACGTGTATGCGTACATACATTTATTCTTCGAGAATAATTAGTATGTATATTATGGATTAAATCCGATTAATTTGATTAAGAAATATGAATTACTAATGTGATAACACAATAAGTTTTGTTCTTCCATAAATTTATTTACACTCACAAAATTAAAAGTTTTCAAAAACTTTTTCCAAAAAATAAAAAGACAAAAAAAATGAAGAATAAAATACAAAAAAAAAGAGTAAGCAAATTTTGCCATAAAATTTTAAGGCATTTTTGCCTAAAAATAATAAACTAAAGTAATGAGGTGATTATTTGAGATATGAAGGAATTTTTTGAACTTTTTTCTTGCCAGAATTTTTTACTATAATAAATCAATCAAATAAACAATCTATCTAATTTTAGATATGATGAATTGAACTTCAATATGATAAAGAGGTGATTGTTTTTGTTTAAAGAAATTCGATTGCTACCTAACAATCGAATTGGAAAGGTATTTTGTTTTTACAAAAACAAAATTTCTTTTTGTAAAGAGGAGAAATTAGAGATAGAAAGATATACTAAAAAAATATATGGCACTAAAATATGAGGTGAATACAATTCTTTAATTACTGAAATGAATTTAAAATTTGTAGAGTAAAAAAGTTTTATAAACAATAAGAAAAGCATACTAATAAATGATATGAAAATTTAGAGAAAAACAAATATGCAGAGGTAAAACAAAAAAAGCGTTACATTATTTTTTCTCGAATATATCAAATGATAAAATCAGTAATTTGATAAATACTAATTAACTAATCAAATCTTTTCTAAATTTTTTTCGTCAACATATTAATGAATAATATGAAAATCTAGAAAAAGAAAAGAAAAACAAATAATGAGTGATAAAAACAAATAAAGATATTCTGGTATTATTTTCTCAATTCCATTATTAAATGAAATCAAACAGCAAGACATATGCAGTTTGATAAAATTAATTAATCAATTAATTGATCAAATCTTCTCAAAATTTTTTCTCTAAAATCCAAAAAAGAATATAATATAGAAAGAAAGTTCAAGAAATTTCAACGAATAATTTGCAAAAGAATTCAATAAATTTGAAATAATATGAAATAAAAATTGCAATTTTTAAAGACACAAATTTTTCTTCCTTACAAAAAAGATAAATTCAGCTTTATGCTAATTAAAGCAAACAAAAAAGAAATTACTAATTATGTAAATAAGTAAGATGAGAATAAGAAAGTAAAAGTAAAAATTGAAAAATGAAAAATTAAACAATTGTTGGTGAATTATTAAGTTTAACAAGAGCGCGAAAGAAATATATCAATTCAGCTTGAAGACGTGCCTCTGTCACTATCATTAATACATGAATCTGAAACATTGAATTTCAATTTTAATTTTTCTTAAACGAAAATTAAAAATGAAAATTTAAAAGTAATGTAAAATTGTAAAAATATTTTATTAAAAATTATATATTATTTAAATTATTTATACCTTCTCGGAAGATTTAAAATCGATCATAATTGATTGTCGTAATGAATCGGTCATTTGATGAGGATGACAACAGGCAATCTTGATAAATGTTTTCATTTTACGATTTAACATTATATTCACTTCAGCATAATTATAATCATCGTGACGAATACCTGCAATTACAATTATTTGTTTGTTAATTATAATTACTTGCTTACTCCTAAATATACTTTAAATTTTAATATTTATTTCTAATTAATTCATTGCATGTTAACAGAAAAGTGATTTTAAAAGTTTAAAGATCAAGATTGAATTTTGCAAGTATAAAATTATAAGAGAAATATTTTGTCCAAAAATTGTATGGTTGATATAAATTTGAATTTAAAAAGGAAAATTGCAATTTGATTAATCATTTGGTTGATTATCATTTATTTATATTTAAATATTTACTCAATCTCATATCATATTTAATATTATGGAATAGTATGATATTATAGGAAGAAGTCATTTTTAGTATTTCAACTATTTATAATAATTATTAAACGAATATTTATTAGTAAATATTTATTAATAAATATTGGATTATTGTTTATTAATACTGATAGTATTAAATGATTACAGTTTAATAAGTATTTACTATTAAGTAATACTGAGCTACTATTTCATAAACATTTATTAATAGGTATTAAATAATTAATAATATAATTATTTTAATTTATGCTTATTCGATTAATAAAAAATAATATCTTACCATATAATGATTGAATATACATCCAAATAGCATTCCGATATTTGCTTGTATCAACATCACTATAATTACCCATCCTGAAGAAGAGTTTAAAATAATTTAATGATTATTTCATGAAACTTAAAAATTTCAGTCAATAAAAAGAAGATCTACCAAAAATTATTGGGATAAAATTAATAATTGTTAACAATCGAATATGAAATATGGCGCAATTATTCGAATCGAATTAATTGAAAACTAATGAGATTGATCAATATTATCAATCAATAGTAATAATGATAAAGATTACGTGGAATAAGAAAGATTTTGAACTAGTGCTATCTTTTTATCCAAAATATCCGCCATCTCATTATACAATTCATCAACACAACTATAACCTTGATCTTCCCATGAAAATTCCTGAAATGAAATATTTCGAAAAATTTATTTAAATAAAAATAAATTTGAAATTTATTTAAATTATGTAAAATAAATCAATGATAAAATATTATAGCGCAATATATTTGAATTGAATTAAAAATAAGAATTTATTTGAAAACTTGAAACTTTGATTTTGTAATATTAAGACGAAAATTATAAAATAAAAGATTAACTGATTTTTCGTTGATTTCATCATCTACAAAAAAGCATCTATATGAATGACAGTCTATTACATATTACTACTGTTGAATCCATCTATTCCATTATGATATATTTCTATGCAAATCTTAACCCATAATTTTATTTTAAATTCGATAGCCTCAATTAATAACGAACATGTATTTTATGAGTTCTAGCAAAACCAGCGTGAGCACGTTTCGCAAAATCAACGTAATCGAGACGACTATTAAATGTATAGATTGATGAAATATCATCACAATTTTTCATCGATTCTTTCTCCACGCAATTATTTGGCAATTTATCAGTTGATAGTGAAGTTTCTTTCCTTTCTGAAAGAATTAAAAAAAGTTATGAAATTTTTTTGTTTTTTCAAGAAAGTTGAGTTATAGTTTTACCAGAAATTGTTGATGTAACGTTTTCGCAAACATTTTGCGCTTCCAAAAATACTTTTGCATTTCTCGCTCGCCTGGTTGCTCCAAACCAATATTTAATTTTGCTTTTTTAACTGATCCATACCTTCCAACAGTAATTCAATCTCACTACTACTATCACTTTTTTATCATCCATCATTTTATACGAACTAAAATATATAAAATAAAAAATTTTGATTTAGAAGTAATCAAGTATTTAATTCAGTTAATCTAATAAACGATTCTATATTTTATCGTAATTATAATATGAATTGGATAATGATAATAATTTTTGTTGTACCGATTACCTTTTTTTGAAATATTTTGAATATATTTCATATTAAACGTATCATTAATTAAATATTTGAAAAATTTTGATGCATTAATTTCAACAATTCAATCATAAAGAAATAGCTATTATAAAGATTACGATCACTTTACAAATAATCACAATAAGTTGCGATATATTTTACAGGTGATGACGAAAAGTACGATTCACTTCGAAAAACGATTACGGTGGATTATTTTACAAATGGTTACGGTAAATTGCGATATACTTTATAAATAATTTATTTACCCTGTATAGCCATTTAAATGTGCGATACCATTTCCTAGAACAAATGAGCACAACACATGAGTATGAGCTAATATGACTGAAGCTTGAACCAATTCGGATAAACACCAATTTGTTGGTGAACAACATTTTGTAAGCGTCTGCAAAGATTAGCTTTATATAATAAAATTAAGATTTTTTGAAAACCATGATTGCTTTTTTATTTATGCTTATACATTATACAAAAATGAATACAGTAATCATTTCTTTATTTATGTTTGTCTTTTATTTGGAATAATTAAATAATAAGATATATATAAAATTCGATCCTTGAAAATTTCTATGCAATAAGCTAAAATAATTTAATCTACAAAGAATGTCAGTTTCATTAAATATATATGAATTGCTCAAGAAAGAGCATTTATGATAGCAATTGAGTAGGGTTTTGATTTTTGTAGCCTTGCTGAGTTATAGCTTTACATCATATTCTAGCAAAGCAAGCTCATACGAGAAACGATTAAAAACTTTTCATTCTCAGTCAAATATACTGTAGAGAATATGAGTCCCTTAATAACTATAGGATAATCTATAGCTACAGTGATATTTGCAACTTGGTAGCACATATATAAATAGAAATGATAATTAAATAATTAAACCACAAAAAATATTAGTTTCATTAAATTTCTATAAATTTATATAACACCTTTAATCATCAAAAATATTAATTTCATTGATAAGCATATATGATAATTCCTCTTTAAAAGTGATGCAATTTTGAAAATAAATAAATAATTTTAAATTAAAGAAAACATACGATCAGATGATCAACATTAGCTGACCAGGGTTCATGAGCTAAGACAGCATTTAGGATATCAAGATTTTGAATTTTTCCGAAGCATATGATAATCCTTTTAACCATTCATGCTTTCCACCGGTACGTTTAAATTCTTGCATATGTAAATTGATTAAAAATTGACATCGATGTCTACTTGCTGCCTAAATTTGAATATTTAAATTATTCTAAAATTTTTGAAATAATTTTTTAAACAAACAATAATATCATGTAAAAATCTACGAAAACCCGATAATTTTTAATAAAATTAATTATTGAATCAAATAAAAAAAAAAGATAATTCATTGTGAAATCATCATTTTTTCTTTATTTTGCTTTATCACTAATATGTTTTTCTTTGCATTAAAATATTCAATACGAAATTATCACTGATATGTTTTTTTTGCTTTGATAAATTTAATTTTTCAAACCGTAATTATTTTTGAAAAGTATTGATACCATTAATGCAATATAATGTCGTTCGCATATCGCCATTGGACCACTGCCATAAAAAAGTTGCTCAATTGTTTGATAAAAAACCGCTCGATATGTTGGATGTGAACAAAGCCATCTGGAAAGTTTAATTACAAAGTTGAAAATAAAAATATTTTTAAAAAAATCGAAATATACTTTTTCTCCAATTTAGCATTTCCTAAGCAATTAAAAGTATTTAATAAATTTTGAAGTAAGAAAAGAAAAATAACAACAATTTTTATGCAATTTTAAATTTCTCTATATTTTCTTCATATTTCTTCATTTTCAGGTATATAAATACAATCGATTTTCGCTAATAATTAAATTGACGTCATAATATAATATTTAATTCAATTTGCTGTAATTTAGCTTATAAAATCAACTTAATGATCGTTTATATTTGATAAAGTTCCTTTTCTTAGAAAGCTTTTGCAAAGCCAAATATTCACTTGTTATAAATTTCTTTATATCTTTTTCATATCCCTTCATTTTCAGATATATAAATACAATCGATATATATATATTCATAAACATGACTATCGAATTTATGTTATTTCAAATATCATGAAAGATATTACAATACTAATTTATCTCATCTGCAAAATTTTATCGTCTTATTGCAATTTCAAAATAAACAACTCGTAAAATTTTTCCGAAGTTCTTAAAATGTTATCTAAATAAAGGAGCTATTTTAACTAGTTTTTCAATTTATTATCTAAACAATTAATACCATCAGTGTAATTTCAGTATATTTCAAGAAAAACAGCAGGCACAATTGACATGCAGCCAAAATATCACTGATAATACTGATAACAATGACAACCAAAACTGATTATCAATCTCTTTTATGAATTTGTTAATTTATTTGAATGGAATGAAATTCAACTGATAAATCCTTTATTTTATTTATTATGAAGTTGTAAATTTAGAAATTTATTTTAATTATAAACTTGGAATTTTCATAGTAAAATTCGAAATTTATTTTGATCGTAAACTTGAAATTACTTCAATTGTGAAATTCGAAAATTTTTAAAATTGTAAACCTGAAAATTCCCAACCAAATTTTAATCCTATCATGTAAATGGAAATTTTTTGCTGATTTCTGCATTTGTTGATTTTAAATTTATCTACATTTTGTAAACAATCTATTTTTAGCCTTTATTACCTAAACAAATGGATTGTTATTTGGTTGAGGAAAAAAAGAAGAGAAAAGGATCAAAAATTCCTCAAATAATTTTATCATCTTTGGTCTCTGTAATTTTGCTAAACAACAAATAAATTTCAAACAGAATAGGCAATATTATTCGGATAATAAATACATGAAAAACTATTGGATGCAGAATGTTAAATGAAATTGATATAAAATTTATCTCAATGATAAGCTACCGTTTTATCATTTCATGCTTGATAAAGACATAATAAATGATTAAGATTCCTCTGGTACAATCATCATTTTATATGGCAATAATTTATCGAAAAATTCTGATTTTTCTTCTATCATTTAATTTTTATCGGAAATTTTAATCATACTTCCGTTTATTGCCACTTAGTATGATAAAATTTGATAAGAGAAAACACTAACAGTTTTAACGAACAACAAACTTTTATGCTTGATTAATTCTGAATTTTTGATCTTTAATTTTTAATTTAAAAGACATTCCCACTTAGTTAGTTACAATTTTTCTTCCTTCTCAAATTTTATCAAATTAAATTTGGCAAATTGAAGACATGATTAAAACTTCTCATAAAATTAAAATCTAAAAGGAATTATTAGAATTAAATTAATTTCGAAAAATCTAAGAATTTCTTTAATCTAAAATATTTTGCACTTTTCAATCAATGGATAAAAAGAAACGTAGAATAAATGTAAATTTTCTTCGATTAAATAATACAATAATTTCAAATTCAATTAAATAAATAATATACGCCAAATTGAATTTTATATTAAAAATAAAATATGCAAAAATCTTTTACAGTATTGGCTGATTTCCAAACAAACAAAATGCAAAAAAACTCACTTGCTTACAATTATATTCTAAACAGATGAAAAAAGAAAGAAAACAATAGTAATAAATTTTGCATCAAGTGGTAAAGATATCAATAAATGTCAATAGTTAAAGAAAAATATGCCATTCTATTTCGACGAAATGAGAAGAACAACAAATTTTATTCTATTCGACCTTTGACTTCAAGTCATAATTTTTGTTCAGCAATAACAATTATCCAATTAATTTTAAATCTTCTACTTTAAAATTACGTTGAAAATTCAGTAAGATTGAAAAGAAAACAATTGAACAGATGTTTTATCTTATCGCTAATGATTTCTGATAACTTAATAAAAAGAAAAGAAATACTTCTTCAACTGATACAAAAACAAATCAATCAATTGACTTATAGTTGATTTTTAAATCTTTCGAGAATAATTTTTCTTTTGCAAAAAGAAAGAGCTTTTTTTTATCAGTAAGAAAAATAATAAAGCATAAATGATCGGTATGATTGCAAGAATCAACTGATCACATATGAATGATTCCCTCGTTTTTTAATTTTCATTTTGTGAATAATTCCGCTACATTTCCAATTGAAATTAACATTCTCGACTGACTTTGATAATTTTTATTAAAAATGGTCATTAACATTTGATAAGCTTGTAAATTCGAAATGATCTGACATTGATAAGAAAAAATCTCATCGAAGCATTAAATCATAGTGATAAAAAATCACTGACAGCTTAACGATGTGATAATTTTCATTGAAAATCATGATTGGAATTTGGTAAATAATAAATCACTGATACCTTGTCGCTAGGAGAATTTTTATTGAAAATGATAATTACGAAATGATATGACATGATGAGAAAGATCTCATTAAAAGCATTAAAACAAAGTGATGAAAAAGTTACTGAGAGTCTAACAAAAAGAATTGAATAGTTTAAACTTGGAATTTTGGATGAGTTAATTTGAATTTGTTACGACAGAAGTAAGTCGAAACTAAAAATCGATAATAAGCATAAATCAATAATTAGCGTATCATTTTTGTTTGTACTTATTTTTCATTTCATTTTTTTAATCTAAAAAGAAAATAAATTGAAAAATTTTACCAAATATTATTCTACAATAATGATAATAACAATGATAACAAATGATTAGATATTCGCTTCTATTTTGCTAATTATCTTGCAGTAAATTTTCTTTGTCCGAATACTTTTACAAAAATAAATAAATAAAAATAAAATAAAATCGTTAATTAAAAAAAAGGAAAAACGAAAACAAAAACAAACTTATCAAACGGTAGCCAAATATCTGGTAAACAGATAAAATATGTTGTATGTTTACAATCATCGCTATCTTCTGAAGTCATAATCTGACAACAGTTACAAACAATAACCTGAAATTTCGATAACTTTTTCTTTCCTTTTCTTTTTAAACAAATTTTCTCTTTACTTCTGCTTAATCAATTATTTTAATCAATAATTCGTTCATTGTTATTTGATCAAAAACTTTTCAATTTCGAATCGTAATTAATCTATTTTGCAAATTTTTTATTTATATTTCTTATTATTTGCTCCATTAATTACCTATTCTGAAAATTCTTTATTACTTAACAAATTCGTATTTTTGATTAATTATTTACTTAATTCGCTATTGATCTGCTTTTTTCCAATTTCAATTATAGCTTGTCTTATTTTGGAATTTATTTAAAAATTATTCAAAAAAACCAAGCCAACTGAAGCGGATAAATTGATAATCAACTAAAATATTTTTGATCAACTCATCTTACTGTATTGTTAGTTCCACCAATTAATTATATTATTAGGAGAACAAAAAATATTTGATAAAAAAAGTAATATGAATTAATTAAACTATTTGATAGCATTAGAATTATTTAAAATTACTTTTTATGGCAAAATTTATCCTTTATAATTTGTTATGACAAAATTCCTTGTAATAATCTATCGTTTTTATAGCAAAATCAATCGAATGAATTTATTTCGTTTCGTCGTTTACAAATCAATCAATCGATTATGATTTTGCTGAAATAATAAATAAAACTTTTCTCGAAAACAAGGTAAAATGCAAATAACATTAATTAATCGACGATACATGTTATCATCGGCAACCCGTATGCATTTGTAATATTTGAATTTGTTACGGATGGCATTAACAATAAATAACAACAACAACAATAGCAACAACAATAATAGCACATCAATATGATATAAATCGGGAAAGCGAAAGTGGAAAATAATAATATGAAATTTTTCTTTTCAAAATAGCTAATTGTAACCTTTCCCAACCTTTTTTTCTTCCTCCTACATTTTTCAAATTCATAATGACAATTTTTTTCCCCTGCCCCCTCCCTCCCTCTTCCCCCTCCTCCCATTTTCTCCTATTGATGATAATGATGATGGAGATAATGATTCTTAAAAAGCGAAAATATTCTTTCATTAAAAATATCGTGGATTCTAGAAAAAGACTTATTGAATTATCTATATAATTTTACTATTTAATTTTTCCATTTAATTGCAAAAATTTGACAACTGTAATCATTTTTTCGATCAATCGATAACATACACACACATATATATACTATATATGTTATGGTTAAATAAAAATTTTTATAAAATTTACATGTAGTAAAAACATTTCCATTATTGTTTGCTTTTTTTTGGCATTTGAATGTGTCATAACTGATTAATTATTTAGTATAAAAATATTGGAAATGGATTTGACGAATAATTTATTGCTACGATATAACTTATGGAATTTTTTTTGATTTTATATTAAAAGTTAATGAAATAATTTTAATGAAAAAGATGATAAGAATCAAAAAGTTTTGTTGTTTGAATGGAAATGGATGAAATAAGATATTGAAATGGAATAGATTTATAATACAATGTTTATAAATGATGAAAAGAAAGATGATCCATTCGTAAATGATATCATATTATCATTTTATGAAACCTATTTTAAGAATATATCTGTGATAAGATATCATTATTATCACTATCACTGTCATTACTACTACCATTATCATCATTATCACTATTATTATCATTATTATTGTTATTAACATTATTATTGTTATTATTATTATTATTATTATTATTATTATCATCATTATTATTATTTTATTATTATTATTATTATTATTATTATTATTATTATTATTATTGCTATTATTATTATTATTATCATTATTATTATTTTGCTTCTCATTTTATCTCACTTAACTATTTATCCTGTCTTTTTGATTGACATGTATATGTTAAGAATACATATGTTGATGATAAGGATGATAATGATAATGATGGCGATGACGATGATGATAATGATAATAAATATAAAGAGAATTTATAAATTGAACAAAAATTGAATATTAAATTTCGATTATTCATTTTTTTTAATGACAAGATTTATATTATTTGTTTTTCATTTTATCTCATCCAGCTATTTACCTTTCTCATCAAGCTATCCCATTTCAATTATTTATCTTTCTTATTTATCTCATTCAACCATTTCTTGGCATTTAATTTGATTTAATTATATATGTGCATATGTATATATATGTCAAATGATGATAATGATAAGATTAAGATAATGATAGTGATGAGAAGATATTAAATAGAGTTTATAAGTGTAACAAAAATTGAACCGATTATTTATTTTTATAAGATTTATATATTTTTTCCATCTTCCTTTAATCTTATTCACCTATTTACCTTTTTCATTCTATATCTCATTCAACTATTTACCTTTCTTATTTATTCCATTCAATTATTTACTCTTTCTCGTCTATTCCATTCAATCAATTTATCGATCACCAAATTGATATATGTGTGTGCAAAATGATATTAATGATAAGGATAAGGATAGTGACGGTAATGATAATAATAATAAACTTGAATGCAGGATGAACATCAAATTAGGCTGCTCATTTTTCGTGATAAGATTTCCTGTATACTTCATATTTACCTCATTCAATTATATTTGCCCTATCTTTAAATTGATATATATACATATATATATATATATATATATATATGCAAAATGATAAAGCTGATAATGATGATAAAGATGAGGGATGATAAGATAATTTGTAGATTAAACAAAATTAAGTCAACTAAAGATTTAAAAAAGAAAAATCGACCGGCAGACAAAAAAATCAAATGATTGCTTTCATTAACTTTTCTACTAGTAGTAGTACTAGTACTAGTACTACAACATTTGATCTATTTATTCCCACTACGGAGACCTCTCTCTAATTATCTATCCCGTTTGTGACAATCGACCAAAAATTTCTCTGTTAAAAGAGGGACGAAATAAACAAATGGAGAAAAGGAGAAAATTTGTGATATGTATATGTATGTGTGTATGTGTATGTATATGTATATGTGTGTATGTGTATGTGTATGTATATGTATGTTTGTATGTGTATGTATATATATATATATATGTGGGTATGGGCGTATTTTATGTGGGGAAGAAAGAAAAGTGATTTTTGATGCTTTAGACTTTTGCAGTAATGAAAAATAGAAAATTTCGTAATTCGAAAAAAAATTTGTTTGCAAAAGCAGAAGAATAGTCAATATATCACTGATTTATGATTTTGGCAAAATATTGGATGAATATAGCAAAATATTAATAAAAAAGAGAAAAAGAAAAACAATTTATCATCTATTATCATTGGTTTTGTATAATGAAAGAAAAAAAATGTTAAGTTAAATTAAATATTATGTTTTTATTGTTTGTTATTTCATTCAAAATAAATCAATTTATGTTATATTTTTAATAGTATATATATATACATGTAGATTTATTGTTATTTCTTTTTAAATATATTTGATAATAATAATAATAATAATAAGCAATATAATAATAATAATAATAATAATAATAATAATAATAATAATAATAATAATAATAATAATAATAATAATAATAATAATAATAATAATAATAATAATAATAATAATAATAATAATAATAATAATAATAATAATAATAATAATAATAATAATAATAATAATAATAATAATAATAATAATAATAATAATAATTAATAATAATAATAATAATAATAATAATAATGATTAATAAATGTTAATCGATTGTAAAATGATTAATTATTTTCTGAGGATGGATTATAAATAATCGACCATTACCTATCTTAAATTTTTTATAAAAGAGGAATTTTACGCTTAATTAGTATAATTGATTTATCATCATTTCTACATATTTTATAATAAATAATATTAATTTTAATTAATTATAAATAATCGATCATTTTTACTTACTTTTAAATTTTTTATCGAAGAAATATTTATCGATTATTCTTAATAATACCTTTTTTTTTTCTTGATTTGTTCTTATCCTTTCTAGATATTAAATAATCATAATTGTAATTGATTATAAATAAACGATTATTTTCTTAATAATGATCTAATTGATCATTTTCTTTCTTAAACTTTTTTATAGAAGAAGGAATTTAATCAAAAATTTTAATAATAATAATAGTTTTGCAAATTTGATGAACGTATTTTGAGAATGATTTCCAAAATTCTTTCTCTCTTAACAAAAGCGCATCCTTGTACGAGAAAACCTGACCTAGAATTCTTGTTAATAGACAATTGCCGGAGAGTTTGTATTGATAAATGATAGCAATAATATATTCAATATATTATGATAGGTTATTATTTAATTGATTGAATTAAATAATATAGCCTAATTAGTTGAAATATTCACACATAAGCTATAACTAAGTGAATAGTTTTCACGACCAAAGTTTAGGACAGGTAGGAAAATTTTCAAAACTTTTCCCACTCTCTTTCGTTCTTACCTCTCTCTCTCTACCTCCATCTCCTCTCTCTCTCTCTTTCTTTATTTTCTTAAAATTTTTATCTATCTACATATATATATATATATATATAATTTTCCTTAGTTTACGCTTAAACATAGTGCCAGAAATTAATAGAGAAATTTCCATATGATAAGATCAATTTGGAAAACTATAGAAATTTGACGAATTTTAATTGAAGCTTTTTAAATATTATTTGAAACTAATAATATTTCTCATTTTAAACTATTTAGCTTGCAAATTAAGCTAATCAATAATAACTAATCAATAATGGATAATAATTTCTTCTAATGATAACACACATTTGTGTATTCATACAAATATATATATATATATATATATATATATATATATATATTTCTTGCGCATTTACTCATTAGCTTAATTAAAACTATTTGAAGGATTTCTGAAATGATAAACAATAAAGAGAAATGATGTATGTATCGTATCGATTGAAAAAGGAATCAATTAAAATTATCGAATTTTATAATTAAATGAAAAAAATTATAAGATCGTAAAAATTTTCGATAAACTTTTTACGATCTTTTACAATCTACTATCCATATTTGATGAGAAAGAATTTGCGGCGATGAAGATTTTTCGCTTTTCTTTTTATGTTTGCAAAAAATGAAAATTTCAAATGAATAACATCAACAGACGATTATTATTATGAATGATAACTTTTACGAAAGAAAAGAAGCAACGAAGTATATAAATAATTATTCTGAAAATTTTTAAATTTCATATTTTTTTCTTTTTTAAATAAAAATTGCCCAATTTATCTTATTATTATTAACTCATAATAATTTATTTGAATATATATATATATATATATATATATATATATATATATATATATATATATGAAGATATATCAATCAAAGTGTGCCGATCAGTTAAATTATGCATTTGCTTGTGTCGTAATGCAAAAGAAAATTTTCAATTGCTCGAATATATATTATTCGACCTTGGATTGAAAATGGAAAAATGAGAAAAGTGAAGTAGACAGTTTTGGATTTTATGAAAATTGTAAATAATGTGCTGCCATTCTTCATCCTTCAAAATTTTGATTTATTAATATATAATAATATACAAATATAAATATATAAGAATAAATGGAGATATTTGTTGTTATGTTTAGAAATGAAAACATTTCAACATTTACGCAAATATATATATATATAATTAACAGAAATTCGATATCTATTTGAGGAAACAATATATTATTTCTAATATACAATATAAAATAAATTCGTATTTAAAAAGTCATCTTAAATATATCATTATCATTTCGAATATAATAGATAGAATTGTAATGAACTAATTTTTATTCTAATAATGGAATTGAATTGTGATGAACTAATAAAATGAATATAGTGAAGAGAAAAGGAAAGAGATAGAATGATGAAGGATGAAATGAAATTCAAATGAAATAGAATGAAATGATAGAAGGACATTTAAAAAAAATGAAATGATAATATTTTCGAAAAAGTTTATATTTTCAAAATATTTTTTAAGATTTACAAAAATGAAAAAGACAAAAATATCAAAATTTAATTTTTTCAAATATACATATTTCATCAATTTTTTCATAAATTAAAATTAATTTCATTAGCATAAAAATTATAATTTTCATAAAATAATTCAAAAAATTTTTACTCCAACACTTTGATCTGAGTTATATTTATGCCTATTATTTTTCTACAGAATAAATTTACAATCGCGATTGATATATCAGCCGGAAATGGCTGTAAATTTTGAAAAGAGATAATGAATGCATATTTACATTTTAGATGAATAGCAATAATATCCAATAGATAACAACTAATTTTCTTCATATAGATAATATTAAATATTATTTAGGCTGATTCATTCTATAAATTTTGAAAAGAAAAGAATTTTCTCTGACCAATTATTTCTTGTTCATTTCCATCTGATCCTCCATAAAGGTATTCATTTAAATTCATCGAAAATCTTGTATTTTAATCTATTTGAATTTAATAATTTGTCAAATTGTTTTCACTGTCTAATTAAAAATTGAATATTTTTTATAATTAATATAGTAAATTTGATTTGACAAAGTTTGTTATTTAAATTGACAGTTTTACCAATTCAAAATACTATCAAGTATTTTCTCTCTCTCTCTCTCTCTTTCTTTCTTTCTTCGCTCTAAAAATCGAAAAAAATGTAGAATGAAATTAATATTACGCAAATATATATATATCATTGAAAAATGTATAATAAAATTTAAATTATGCAGAAATATATTTTCTTCGCATCTTACACTCTCCTTATAGGCCATACTATCTGATAGAAAAAAAATCAAACCAGCCAATGTTAGCGCTCGAATGAATATATTTAATTGAAGCAGCGAGTCCGGGATCTCTCTAAGTATATAAATCTAATATTTTAGTGGATGGGATAACTCATTGCGGCATAAACCATCCAAATTGATCAACGAATTAATGGGATGGGTCGTATACCGTAGGTTCAACAAAGTAGGGGAGGATACCTAGTGCGTAGGTTGTATTGATTTTCGTTTCTTTTTCTGAATAGTCCAGATTTCAATGGACAACATAAATTTCGGATAGAGATAGGGGAATATGCAGTCAACATAGTGATTGGTTGATTAAAACAGAAATAATGAGCTCTATATTTGGTATTTCTCGCTATTTAGTTGAATAAAAACGATGACTAATATAGTAGGGGTATTAAAGGAACTTTCGATATATTTCTTATCGAAGGATTTAATGACCAGGAAGAGGAATTTATCGGGAAATCAATCATGTGAATGGAAAGAATCCAAATAGTAGAATTATTCTTCAAACAACACATTCTGTTAAAAACTATAAATAGTGATGCCTGTTGAAATCTAAAAAATTTTTTGAAGATTTTTAGAAAAAAAAGTGAAAAAACTTCGCTTATCTGCAAATAAATAGGACAATGATGAATTATTCGATCAATGGGACAGAACCGGTGTCATATCGCCCGTTTAAATTTATCATGGGCCATAAATTAGGTGGCAACGGTAGGTGATGGAATTGGATTTTCTTTTCCTGGTCTCGATTGTTTTCCGGATCCGTTTAATTGGGAGGTCGATTAATTGAATGGACAAACAATGCAGTGTAGCGTAAATATAATGGGAGTATGTTTATGATGCTGATATTAATACATTTGTTGACTTAAAGAAACATTTCCCTTACTTATTAAGTGAAATACGTTTTCTATGATTTTTGGATTGTTAAATCCTTCATTTTTCGTTTTTATTTATTTGTTTTTGACTTTCTTTCAAAGTGAAGCAGTGAGATGAAATTACTGAATACTTCTCCATGATAGCAAATACATGAAAAGAAAGAATAAATAAGTATTAGTTTGTCCGATTGTTAAGTGGTGCGAATATCATTATGAATTATTGGCAAAATTGATATTCTCGATTCATTCAGATTATCTACCAGCAGCAAAATGAATAGTTTTGCAGTGTTAATTATCTTTACTGAACTGGGATTTAAATTTGGAAATTTTCCTTTATAAGCATTCCGAATTTAGTTGCTCAATAATTGTTTATGCAAAGAAATAAATTTATTGAAATCTGAGAATGCAAATAGTAATCAGAATGAAATTTAATGAATAGTTTATGCGTGTATACTTTAGCTTGAATTTTATCGTGCTTTAGGGTATTTTCCTTGGCATTTGATCCGCGACGATTGAGAAGATTTTAAATCGAATTTTGTATATTAGTTAAATTTAATTAAAAGAGTATGTATGATTATTGGGATGATTATCACTATATCATTGATAACTAGTCATTTGTCGTCATCTGATTTAATTATGAATAAGATCATTTCAGATGGAAACAGTAAAATCGGGTAATGTTGCGAAACTGGTAAATCGTTTGAGCAAAGATCTGTCACAATTGAACAAAACAACAACAACGCCAACAGTGGATGTCAATTTTAGACGATCTGGTAAGCAGTCTAACTGGTTTTAGTCTTTTTGAATATCATAAGTTTTAATTAAAATTCATCTTAAATGATAGATCTCCAAAATTGTCCAAATCTTAATGCCAAAATTTAATGTTGCTGATATGGTAAAGTTAATTTAAATGAAAAAAAAGAAAGAAAAGAAAAACTTTTCTTGTCATAAAACGTATCTGAAGATACCGAAAGGACTTCTATTATGTATGAAATAAAGAATATGGCAAATCATTTTTTTCTCTCGTTAAAGAGTAAACATATCTGCTATGTCTTCCGAATTCAACCATGGCATGCAACCTTGAAAGTAACAGTGGTTACGCAAGCGCAAGCGGTGATACTATTAAGTAAAACTTAAGAAAATATCAATATTCGTATGGAGTTTAGTAATTAGCCTCTACGGATATTGAGAAACATTCCGTGGCCATTTTTTTGAATTTTAATTCGTTGCAATTTCAGAAATTTGCAACTTTTGTGAAATGTTAAAGATTTGTATCGCATATTAGGAATTTGATAACGAATAAGTGTCTTTTTATTTATTTCAGTTGTTAAAAGCGTTTTTGCATTTGAAATTCAGGAATCGTAATATATGAAATGATCTCGCTATTGTATATTAATTTCGGAAGAATTTAGTGCTATTAATTTTATTAGTTATACCATTCTAGTTTCATATGGATGCCATCTTGACTTTTAACTCGAACTTGAAACATATACATTTTCCTTGATAATGTATAATTAAATTTTCCTTCGTTGCCACAGTCATCATTCATACAACGGAAATGATGCATATTATTAAATATGCGTAATTGTCATTTTCCATCGTTTAGTCGGTCTCATAGTGTCTTTATATTCTCTCATTTTGCAAATATAAAAATGGAAAATCAGAAAAAGATTTGAGAAGAACCGAAAAGATTAGTATAGATAAGCTTTAGATGAAGTGAAATATAAGGCAAAACTGAAATAATATTTAGAAATGAAGTGCACTTAAAAAAATACATTGAGTACAGAAGTAATGTAAAATTTTTTCTTGAGAAATAAATATATATTTGTTTGTTTTACATTCTTTCTTGACTTTTTTATATTGCCCTTGCTTTATACGGAAACTGCTTCGTTTGACCGTTCAGTTATGTAAGCGACCCAAATTGTTCCCAAGTCGATCCTCTTAACAGAACCTTTATATAATTGAACAGGTTTTTCTGCAATGAATGAATTAATGTTGGATGCATTGACGAAAACGATCATGCGAACATTCACTGCTTTTATATAATTTAAGATATTTTGACGAATAAAAATTTATCTATCTGATTATTTTGTATATGTTTTCTATCTTTTAATAATTCAGTTATATAGCAAAAAAATTTTTTAGACAAATATATGGAAAATAGTTGACCGTGCTGAGTATGGAAATTCATTCTATAAAAATTTTTAGCAACATTAGAGTGACTGCACGAAATTAATTTAGAACGCTGCTGATGAGAATTTTCAATCGAACCTTTGGTCTTTAGTTATTTTTAAATAAGATTTATGACGATTTTCAATTGAACCATTGATATTCAGTTATTTTTTAAATAAGATTTATGAATAGGTCATTATTTTTATTTTTTAAAAAAATAAATTGGGAAATGAAAATATTAAATTACATTAACAAAATATTAGATTGGACTAGTATCAGCAGATCAGTTTATCTTAAAGTTTGTAATCATGCTAAATACTTCGTGATTATTTATGAAACTGCTAAGTGCAGAAGCATTTAGAGGAAACCTTAAATAAAATATGGCCAAAAGTGTAGAGATAGCTGCAATGCACACCTGGCAGAATAAGCTCAAATGTCTACTTAGGGTAGTTTTCTATATTTATAATATTATTGGAAGAAAATAGAAGATGTAAATATTTTTCAAAAAAATATGTTTTTAATGCAAAATTAATTTTTAGTTCTTCTTAAGATGTGAAACCACTTTTGCAGAATAAGTAATCGCTATTATTTTTATTGTTAAAAAGAGGTATTTTGTCCATGTTAATGACAAAAGATAAATATTAATCATTTCTGTATAATTCATAAGAATTCAAAAAAATCTCAAAGCATAATGCATTGTTAATAAATATGATAAGCAAATCGTAGTAAACTATTTGGTCTATCCGTTTTTCTAGAAAAAAGTTGCTAAATGGCATGTGAGTAAGGTATGACAATTGTATCTCGCTGTTCAATATATTTTCATATAATGAAGTTTGCATCATTCATATCGATCTCATCGTTTTTTGATAGATGTAGTTTAATTTTTCTCTTGAAATTACTTCAGAAATAATTAATCAAGTAAATGGCTTTGTTATAGCTATTATATCATTTGAAGTCTTAGGGTAATCTTGTGATCCTGATTAGAAGATCACCTTAAGTTACTTAATTTTAGTCCGACAACTCTTTCAATAATGATATCTGTTTAATTCAACAAAGAATTTAAGTTTTTTAATTCAAAAAGTTTTAATTTCATTGTTATTGAACTGATAGAGTTTTTCTTTTTCCGTAGTTGGGTAATAAAGATATAAGTATTTTTATTCATTTTTGCACGATATGAATAAACATAGGAAGTATAAATGAAAATGTTTAATGTGGCTGAGAAATTAATACAATGAAGAGATGATTCATTTGGAATGCAAATGTTAGTTGTAATGAATAAAAGATTTTTATTCATTCGAGAAAAAGAAGGAAAGCGAGAGAATATTTGATGCAGAAAGTTATAAATCGTTGCAAATATGATCCATTACAATGATCATAATACTGTTGAACAGTTGAAAAAGATATATTGTTCGATTGATAAAGGTTTGTAAAGTCGTTCACATTTTCAGAACGTTCTTTTTTTTTATTCTTTTTACATAGTGATGAAGTAGAATTATGTTTCTTGTTGTTTAAGTTTCGGGATGTTGGTCTCTTCCTTTAATTTCTTAAGCTTAAGCTTAAATTCTTTAAACCTCCGGAATTCGAGAGATGCTTATAAAGCATACTCATATAAATATTTTAGAATCCGCATAATGATAAAAACATCTATCTACATGTTTTATTATTTATCTTGATGACTCATTTCGATATTTTTGAAATATCTTCTCAAAACTTTAATTGGATTTTTTCCTGGCTTTTATATTCGTGGTACTTTACGAGAATATATTGTTGTAGATATGATTCTTTTTTGTGGCTTATCTTTGATTTTAAATCATATAATCGTTTCCGAAATCATAAACTGATTTACAAAGTGTTATGTCTATACCCTGATTAGACAAATCTTCGTGGATTTGTCATAGTATACTTTCCTCGCTCATAAATTACCTTAATACTGAAAAATTACACAGAAAAGCATATTCAGTTCACACTGATAGTGAACTAAATATAAAGCGAAATTTTGTGATAGCGTGTTGATAAGAAATATGGTTGTTCCAAACGTGATTTCTTTTTTAAAAATTGTTTAGTTCGTTTTGAACTTTTACGTCGTGAGTTTTTAAGTATCGATTGCTTAGTATTAGAATTCTTGAGAATATATTCATAGGTTTAAAAGTAAGATTTGATACATCACAGTTCGATTAAACAAACTTTAAGAACAAATTTCAAGAAGCAGTAAAATCAAAAAGATTTCGAGTTTGCACTGGATAATGCTATATAATCTGAGCGTCAGCAATATGTTGTAGTTTGGAATTGAAAAAATTTTGTGAAAGAAACTAGTTAGGGTTATAAAAGTTATGTATTCATCAATTTGCTTCATTTTGATTTATTTTTTTTTAATTGGCAGGTACTATGATGATGCGTTTAGCAACAGTGAGATATTCCTATAAAGCAGAACATGAAGATGAACTTGATCTGGAAGTAGATGATATAATTGATGTTCTAGAAGAAGCAGAAACGGGATGGATGAAAGGAAAATTAAGAAATACGGGTCGGATTGGATTATTCCCTACCAATTTCGTACATTTCCTTGGTAATGTTTTATTGGCACTAATATAACGTATTTATCCTTTTTATATAATTTATTAGGGATTTTAAGAGTTAAAATTAAATTTTAAATTTATTTTTATCAGGTAAGTGACGCTTCGATTCATTCTCCGAGAAACTAAGTCAATTTAGTCGGCTTTATGTCAAGCCTAGCAAAAATGAATGATTTTTACTCGTTTTTGGAAATTATTCGATATGATCGATACATATGTTAAATTTTTTTGACAGATTTTAACCAGTAAGTGGCCTTCAACTAATTTAATAATTATGCCATATATATCTGTAGCTGGTATTAAAGTTACAATAATAAATATGACGAATGTAGTATTTTTTTGATGGTTCTTGATTTGACTGTTCAGCATTATGAAGCGCATTAAAGGCTAAGGTTGATCCCCGGAAAAGTACATCGAAAATCAATATTTTTCCAGAAATTTATTTTTTTAGATAAAATGACGGGTAATAATGACACTTTGAAATCAAACAATACTAAGAAGAATTTGTTAGATAATATTGTTTCAGGTAAGTGGCTTTATATTAATTCTTTATTAATTATTCGTATAAAATTATCATGAAAATCTTAATAACTTTATAAGAACTATCGTATGGTAATGAATAATTCGCTTATGATAGTTTGCTGATATAAACAACAGATAATTGATTATATGCTACGTTTGTCTTGCTAATTATATGGCCTAGAAACTATATATTAAATGTGTTGGTGTGTTTTTCTTCTGATAGCATTTATATCACTCATCATATATCCTAGTCAGATTATCTTTTGGACTTATAATTTTAAGTTAAAATTTAGACTTGTACATTTTTCTCCTTCATCCGGTATGAATCATAATTGTCAGTTTATCGTTTCCGTTACCTTTTTTATTATCACTATAATGATCACTATGTAGCATAAGGTAAATAAGTTCCTGTTTTAAAATATTAGTTGTGATTTTGCCATGATTTTATAACTGTAATAGGCCCAGAGAGGAAGAAAGATTAGATGTTATGACTAATGTGAGTGGTCATATTTACTTTTCCCATGTCACTAAAAGGTTGGATTAGGGAACTAATAACGAATAGTCGGATCAAGTATCTTTTATTCCAGTGGTTTCATACAACTCAATCATCGAATGTTGTAAAGTATGAGTTTAACTTTGAACCCAACGACATTCAATTTAAATGAGCAATTCTAACTTGAAACAAGTTCACCGTTGGTATCAAATCAATCAGTGATGATACAAAAATTTTCAGCAGCTGTTATCAGCAGTTATTTTTGTTTAACCAGTTGCAGTATCAAATTTACAGGTGACCGGTCGCCCGAAATGCCTAGTTCACGATTATCCGCGGTAAATGATTCATCGGAGAATCGCATAAATTATCATATACCTAATATTACACCTTTAGGAAAAAAGAATCAAGTTCACGAGGTTTTGATTTTTCTTGTATTTTTGTATTTGAGCGAAAAGCATAGTATTAGTCCTAAAACAACTATCGTTTTTATGGTAAAATTAATTTAAGTTTTTCATATTTATGGATTCTATTGGAATTTCAGAATTTCTTTTCATATATTTACGAACAAAAAATCTTATTTTTACTTATTTAAGTGTTATGCACAGTCGATTTTATATTATTTGTAGAAATTATAACATTAACATTAATCAAAAATAGAAGATCAGGAGGTCAAAAATTTTACTACTCCATCAAATATTGCATAGATTTAATATATCTGTTTTATGTATGCTTAGAATCTAATGCAGTTATTAAAAAATGTTTTTATTAGCAAAGAAATGGATATTCTGAGTATTTTTAAAAATGGTAGAGATGAGTGGGAACAACTGTTGAAAAACACGTGAAATTTATCATCTCTGTTGCTATGATTTTCAATAGAAACAGTTGAGTTTATTTGAGGTTGTATCTCTACTACTGATCGGTTAATAACTAAATGTAGTGAATTTCTGCAATTTTAGTGATTATGATTTTAAAATTTCTAAATTTCAACTATTCGAATTTTTTTGCCGAGAATCTTCCAGAAGTCTAATCAATGAGTGAAATAACTGGATAGAAGTACAAATGATTGGGTAGCCTCCATGGTTTTATTATTTATGATAATTTTATTAAATTTAGGTCATCAACTTTTTAACTTTAAACTTTTTTAGCACGTGTTCTATTCACTTATTCACCGAAACATGAAGATGAGCTTGCGCTTCATGAAGTAGGCCAAATAGTTGGAATTGTGAGTAAATCGAGTGAAGATCCTGGCTGGTTGCTAGCTGAAGTTGACGGTAAACAAGGATTAATTCCAGATAATTTCGTTGAGATTTTAAGGCCTGCAGTTCCGACCAGTACTATAAATTCAGAAACACAAAAGGTAAGTTTTAAATTTTTCTTTTTTTGTAAACGGGAGAGAAGGAACGATCAAAGGAAGGGATTTTGGTTGATTAAGTTAAATGATTCGAAAAATTAATGATTTCAATTTGCGTTCAAATTCATGTTGAAAAAATAAGTCTGTACGAGGCAAATTGCAATCTGTGAAACTTGGATTAATAGAAAATTATAGAAAAAGGTAGTTTATATTTCTAAAATTTTTCCGGACTTAAAAAGGTCTAAAAAGTTGGACAAAATTTAGATGCCTTTACCGCCAAATATCCCAGCAAAACCAGCATCAAAGCCGTTTAATATATCCTCTAGTGCTAGTCGTCGCGCTACAACTTCCTCAGTATTCGCTCAAATGCATTCCAGTCTCGCCGATGCGTTTACGAAACCACCGAAACAGTTCGCTGCTAGGGTATTTGTTTTACTGGAATAAACTAATATTTAATTGATTTGAAGCAAAAGTTGACATTCGTTAAACTCGAGACTTTTTGTTCTTTCGAGCTTTCATATGATGTAAATTTAAAATGGTCGCTTTCTAAAAATAGACGCATTAGCTTTTTTGAATTAATATTAAAAATTGACTTCCTTTGCTCTGTCGTGATTTTATTACTTTTGATGGAATCTGATATAATCTAAAGTATTCGTTTTATTTGCTATTCGAATGTATGAACTTACAGTAGAGTTTATTTATTGGAAAAAAATTTTTTCTCGTTTTTTATTAGAGAATTTTTCTTGGGATCTCTGCAAGTTAAGTTTTATTATAATGATGAAATAGATGTCTCACAAATATTGCAACTGATAATTTATACAGATGATGAATTAAGCATCTGCAGAAGTATAATATTTTAGGTTGTGAAAACAGAAGAAGGATCAGCTGTTGACGGACAACCAGGTGATCGTTTATCTCACATAACCGCAACTCGACCGAAACAACCGAACAAAAGACCTCCGTCCACTGTTTTCAGGACGGTACGAAATTAATTTTTGCTTCTGAAGTAATGTTCAATCTCAGAGAATTTTCATCAAGGCATTTAAAGTTCTATCCAATTTTATTTTCTCCAGCTTCAATTTTTTTGGTTCCTATATTTAATATTTCTTAGTCTGATAAGGTTCGTTGTTTTTCTTATAACTTATTGATATTTATATCATACTGTCCAATAATGTGCTCCAACTCCCATATTAAAATTCGTTTATTTAAAATATTAAAAATTCTTTTACTTAAACATGAAAGTAAATTTTTATATTTTCACTTTCAAGATTGCCCATTTTAATCTTATCTGAGTTTGCATGCAGTTAATTAAAATACTTGTTTTCGCTTTCTTTTCAATTTTTTATCGATACTATCTATTTCTCAAATTTAATTATTCATGTTTTAACATGGAAAATATTTTTTCTTGCAAATTTGGAGGGATTAATTATACATAATACATTGCAGCGAAATTCGATAATAAATTTATAGAAAAAAATCGATGTTACTTTTTAATTTGCTTCAGAATTTTTGTTTTTCTATTAAAAATATTCAAATTGTAGAAATCAAATGAAGCTTCAACTGACGATAGTGTGTTGGTGGAAGAATCTGGGAGAACTTCGCCTACGACTACTTTAATTAATACTTCTAATAGCTGTGCACAACAACCTTTATCAATAGGTAATTTTATCAATCAGTCATACTGACAACTTTGAAGGCGAGACTCCGTGAACATGAAAGAAGAGTTGAGAAACAATTCGATTCAGATAACATGCTAGTTATTGCTTTTACAAGCATGAAATATTGAAATTCTGCAAAAATGACATATAAAACAGCAAAAAGTTTCCATCCACATTGTCAGTAAATTACTGTTATGAAAAAAATAGTCCTTATTGGTTTTCTTAGCATAGCGGTAGATCTCGGATTGTTGAACTGTTTAATTAATTCAAATTTTTAATTCTTTAAATTTTTCCAAAAATTAAGAATTTGGTGAAACACCTTTTTCCTTGCAAAATATCTCTCTTTCTTCACCATCGCAATCATTATTACTGGAAATAGTTCCCAACGTTGATGAAGATTTGATATTCAATATATTTTCTTCATATGCAAGAATCTCTTCTTCATATGCAAGAATCTCGTTCTAGTATTTCATTTCTGACAAGTCTGAATTTTAGCACTCACTGAAATCTTTTTCTAATAACTTTTCCTTACCCGTTGCAACTCTTTTTATATTGCAGCATCTTCTATAAAATCGATAAAACTGCAGCAAGCATTATCACCGAGGAGCAATATCACTGATATTAGTGATGAATTTGTATCACGTAGTGAATATAATCGTTTGGTACAACAATTTGAAGAATTAGTCACAACAATGAATAAATTTCGATTGGAAATGTCGCAGAAAGTTTCTATGTTGGAAGCTAAAATTTCCAAGCAATGACAAAGTGAGCGATATTTTGCTATTCTTTTCATTTTTTTTTATTTTATATGATTTAGCTAAATTTTGGGATATTTCTATCAGATTTGTTTGATTAAGAAGTTTCAAGTGAATATTTATATTGGTTTATTTGCAAATACATTTAGCTTTCGATAATCTTGGCGTCCTAGATTTAATCGAACTATATTACTTGAATGCTTATAATTCAGTTGTGTCCCTTGGATGCTCATAATTCAGTTAGTTAATGTTTATATAAATAATTCTAAAATCTTTTTGTTGCAGAATTTAACAAATTCCTGGAAGTATGCTTCTTTGATAGATTTCGTCAACATTTTTAAAATATTCTGTTGTCTTTCGCTTTATTTTGATAATCCGAAAACTTCCTTCGACTATATGGAATTTCAACCATAACGTAATTTTTGGTCGCATGAAATAACATTTTATTTCTCAAAAATTCGGAATTTTTAGTGCTTTCTTTATTATGTACTTGAAATCGTGTTTTTTAATTTTCAAACTGCAATGCTTTTGATAATTAAATGTTCAGTACTTGATATTTTCAATCTTACCTAACATATTAACTTTAAATCTAGCCAAAAAAATGATTTATTGTATGGCTTTAGCTAGTAAACTAATTGAGACTCTAGCATACTTGTCCTGATTGCGCCAGTTACGCAAATCTTGTTATCTCTTATAATCTTAGTCGTATTCATGATTAGATTGGCTTGTGCAGTAACGGACATATCGTCTGTTCTTGTATATGAAACAGAACTTTTTCCAATTTCAACTCATTCAGTTTGAATAATTTGAGAGTACTGCTTTCTTTTGAAATTTGCTTCCCATCATTTCTGTACTAACTGTCATGTCGTGTACATTTTTGAAATTTCATAAATTGTGAAGATTGTTATTGTTCATGCTTTGCTTTCATATGTTCTTGCTTTAGCGATAGAAATTGTGCATTTTTTATTTTTCATTCCAAGTTTAATTTTTTATATTTTTATAAGGTGCATTTGATTTTTGCGATATGTATTATGAATTTCGAAGTATTGATTCTTTTTCCCACCATTCGTATTTATTTATCTCATATGTGAAGACTTTCGCATGACCATTTACCATAACAAGAAATCTTAATTTTGCTTTCTTCTTTAAAATTTCGAAAATTCTCAATTTTAAAACTGTTTTCTATTAAGGATGCGGTTTTCTTCAGAAAATGAAGTGATTGAGTATTTTTATTGAAACTTGTTCTCGTCAAATTGGATGAAGAATTTTAAGGCGGGATGAAATAGGTAAAGTTTGTGAATTTGAGCGATTTTTTTGGGCAGATGTCTTAACTTTTCTTATATTTTCATTTTCTATTAATTCATTTCATCTTTGAAATGTATGATTACTTCATTCTTAGCAATTATACCAATTTTAGCTATATTTATAATTTTAAATTACTTTTTTGGAATAAAGAAATCAAAATTTGTTCGACGAAAATAAGGTAAGATGGCGGAATGCGAGATGTGCAATGCATTTTTATATTTTTGCAGGTAAAAGTGAGATATTAATGTCTAAAGATACATTATTTTTTTCGTATTATTGTTTCGATAGAAAATGTTGTAATTAAATTTTGAATTGTACTGTTTTTAATATCAATTAAATATCCTTCAAATTGTATATTTTTCAACCATTTTTTCATGATGTATTACGTATCGTATTTGCTTGTAATTGAAATTTTTAGAAAAAAAGGAAAAAATAAATTTATTTTATACATTTGCTGCTGGCAGATGTTAACATTTGTGTGGTTTAATTCACCAACATTTTACACATTTAATGAATTTTTTGTTTTTGGTACAAAAGCATATTTAACCAAATTGTGGATAGTAATATGCTGATAAGTTCGTTCAAACAAATACATTTAGTCTTAAAATCTAACGAAATTCGGATTTTAATTAAAGAATTACGATGTACTGCTAAATTGGTATCGGAAGGAAGGTTGCTTTACCGTACTTTGCGAGTGTACGTGGAATACTGTATTGCGGAATTAAATTTATACTGTGGGGACGATTTCGAATAAAGGTAGCACTTAATGTTGATGGGAATGATTTTTTGAGAGAAATGGATAGTCAAAGAGATTTCCTCTTATATGAGACTTTCAGATATAAATCAGTCGTGGTATTGAGATTTCATTTTTGTAACATTATGGTTGTTCATAGTTGCAATTCGGATGCAGAATTTCATGGATATTTGGCTAATTGTGGGGCGAAACCTGTTGTTGTTGATTTTTTGCTATTTGGTTAGTTTTTAGGCACTTTTTATTTCATATTCCGGTAACATTAATTTTATTTTCATTTTATCGGGAAAGAATAACTCTAAACTTTTTTCATTAGAACTTTGAAATTTTCAGTGAGTTTTTCTTTTCCTTTAATATTTTCTTTAGTAATGCTTTCATTAAAATTGAACCCTTCAGATGTGAAATTTTTCATAAGTCTTTTTGTTAATTAATTTAGCAAATTACTATCTAATGATGAATGTTGTATTTCTTTAGAATAAGTTTTCGTATTTTGTGAAATTGAATCATAATCGAGAATGTAAAACTGTAATTTATATTACTGAAGGTGTGGACCATGTCGACGAATAGCACCAACATTTGAGCAACTTTCCAATCAATATTTAAACGTTGTATTTGTAAAAGTAGATGTTGATAAGACAAAGGATTTATCAACACAACAAGGAGTTACTGCAATGCCTACATTTATTGTATACATGAATAGGTATTGTTTTTTTCTGAAGTTTAATTCCTTTATTTAAAACATGCAAATTTTACTAAGGTACTATTTGTAGTTTGGATTAGCAGATATTAAATACTGAATTAGAAAACGATTATAAAGATTACTGTAGTAATAATAAGTTAAGACAGGATAATAACCTGAAAATCTAATTTTAACATTAGAAGATGAAGTAGTAGATAAAAAGTTGAATTTAGGGTGAAGGTTGATCTTTTGCGCGGTGGTGATCCAGCCGCATTGGAAGCACTTGTTAAGAAATGGTCAGACAATGCACCAAAAGAAGACAGTCCAGTTGCAGGACAAACTGATCTCATAACATTTGTTGATAAAACACAAGTGGAATGCTTGAATGAAGATGATAATGCAACACTAAGGTTTGTAAAGTTTTAAGACTACAATTTTTATAAATTTGACGATTTTGTCCTTTGCTTTATTGTTGCATTCAAATAGATTTAAAAATTATCTTCTGAAAAACCAATTTCAGCTTCCGTTCTAAAATGGCGACTACCATTTTAATGAAAAGAGATATGTCATGAGCTCTTAAACAATATCATTTCACATTTTACCTCATTTTTACTGAAATAGAGGATATTTTTATGTATCAGTGTGCATAAAAATCTGCATCACTTCTGTCAATAAAAAAACTTGAATATGTGAGGAATAATTAAGATTATTTTGTGATATTAATTTCTGTATTTCAGAAGTCTTCTCAATGGTGAAGGTGTGCTTACGTCTGATTGCGATCCTCAGCTTATCATATCAATTCCATTTAATCAGCCAGTAAAAATCCACTCTATTTATCTGAAGGGTAATGGTCCATCAGCACCAAAAACAGTCAAAATTTTCACTAATCTAGCAGGTATCCTTGATTTTGATCGAGCAGCAGGTGCTGAAAGTGTGCAGACGATCTCGTTTTCTGAAAAGGTATATTATCATGAATGTGGTATTACCTGCTGTTGCATTTCCAGCACAAAGCTCTCTTCTGATTTAATGAATGGGTGGATAAAAGGAGGTCCTCGATAAAAAATTTTAAGTCGAAAATCAGTATCAGAATAATATTTATTGCACATGAAATAACCTAATCTTATATTGTTCCAGACAGTTTAATATGCCATTTTGTTTATAACAAAAATAATTGAAATTTTAAGAAACTTGGATTTTTAGACCGTCGAAGGAGAATTATTCAATCTTCGTTATGTGAAATTTCAAAGCGTAAAAACATACAACTATTTGTGGAGGATAATCAAGGTGGAACCGAAAATACGACAATCGAAGCTCTTCGTCTTTATGGAACACCACTTTCTGCAACAAATATGCAGGATTTCAAACGGGTTAGTTTATCACAATTTAAATCTTAGTTTCATTAATTTCAATATAATGATTAAAAATCTTATCTAGATTAATTCTTTTGAAACTTGATACTTTCATACAGGAGGATAGAATACATTTTAGCGTTTTTAGATAAGCTTAGGATGGGAATGTTTGTTTCATCATTATGTCTGTTTGATTATATCTGCATCTATAATTCATGTACATTATTCATCCCTTTTCATCACTTTATTTTTTTAGGTTTCTGGTAAAGTCGGTGAAGTCGGACACTGACAACTGAGACCTACAATTAATTGCTCGACCCGATAAAAGTTTCACTGCTCTAGCCTATTTGAATGAAAATGGCACTTTCCATGTGTGTATGCTTCACATCACCCTCCCCATGAGACAATCCGTTTATATCTTTGGATAAATTAATTGCTTATTATTGTTGTTTTTCTTTTTAGCTGTTAATACATTTGATATTTATCGCTCTCAAAATATATATACCTATTTCTATGAAGAATTTGAGAAAAATTAACGAAGAACATTGTTTAAATTGATAAAAGAGTGATCTATTCGAATATTATTATCTTCATGATGCAGTTTTCTTGATTGCCTATTTTATTATCAGTTCTTCGATAAGAACAGTATATATACTTCAACCTACTGAAATGAGAAATGAAGTTTATTGCTTTAATTGTTTCGTTTTTTATTCAGTGCTACTGGTAACGATAAGAAAGAAAATGACAGAATAACTTTTTAAATCGATTCTAGATCTGTCTTCTATGTAAAAATTATTTGAAATTTTCCAATCGGAATAAGCTGAAATTATGAAATAGTTTCTAGGATTTTCCAGGGTTATGAAAGTAATTCCATAATCCATTATTAAGTGAGATGCATTATCGAAGCAGTGTAGATGCTCTTCAGTTGAATTGTTGATTGAAGGGTTCGAAAAAATAAATTTAATTAGAATTGGAAGGATATTGCTAGAAAAACTGTGCGAATTTCATAGTTAATTCAGAGACATATTTAAACTGATGGTTGATGGGTTTTTAGGTTTCAATGATATCTAACAATTTGCACGACTAATGGATAATTGAGTAAATTAAATGCTAAAATATTTTGGATACTAAAATTAGAGATGTAAGTGCGGATCATGTCGTACTGATTTTTCTTCCGTTGCTAATTATTTGTGCAATTTTGCTATTAAATTTGAGTTTCTTGAAAAGTTAGATTTTACAGCATCAATTGGAAAAAGGGAAAAAGAACGAAAGGATAGTTGCAGGATGGATGTTGAACGTTTGATGCAAGATTTATCAGTTGTTCAGCTACAGAATATATATTCTAAACTTTGGTAAAATTTTTAGAACTTAAAACAGTAAATTTTCTTGGCTGTGTCATAACAGCTTCATGATTATTTCTTCAATTCTTTTTATAGATTAAAGGATTCATTCGTTTTTGGTTCGTTTCTGATTTTTTGATTTTCTTACTTTTTTTTACCAAATTCCATGATTGATAGCATCATTGTTCACAATTATTAAAAACTCATTAACTCAATATTTTACTTCAATTGATTATTTTCTGTTGAATTAATGCTATATTTTCATTAATATCGTTGTTGTTTTCACCTTTTTTGCGAGATTATTTTTAAAATAATTTTTGAATTCAGTGTGGAAATAGAAGAGAAAAAGGAAGAAATGCGACAGATGGTCGGTCGTCGTTATCGAGATGTATTGGATGCATCCAAATCAGTTCATCATCTAATGCAGATTGCTAATTTATTGGTCGAATCTGTTCATTCTGTTCGAAATGTTGGAATTAATCGTCCGTTTAGTACTGAACATTTGCCATCAAGCGCAAGACTTTGTCGAATATCAGCACTCTCGAAGTTGTACTTATTGGTGAAATATTTGCTTTCTTTTACTTTTATATTGTTTATTTTTGTATTTAATCATCTATGTCGATTCCAGGCTGAAACTGGTTTTAAACAATTTTTATTGATGCGTAAAGTTAACATCATTACATATTATCCCATCGGTTAAAACGTCCCACGTATTGACGTGAAATATATGTTCTTTCAAATAGTTCATTTATGTAATATTGTTTATTGTTACATTCTTATTTTTTTTGTAGAAACCTGAATTAATATTTGGCATAGTTAATAAGTATCTTGAAATATTGTTACAAGACATGAATAGCATTATGTTTTTGATGGCATCGTATATAAGTCTTCAAATATTGTAAGCTATTTGTAAAGAATGAATCAAATTGAAACAGTTTGAGGATTTTATTCTTTATATTAATATTTATTAAAAATTACTGGATGTTTGGTAGAATTCAGTTAACCTTTTTTTCAGATCGGTGAAGGTGATCCACTGTCAGATGCATTTATTTTGGTGCTTACCGAATTACTTCATCGTAATTTATCTACTGAGATTATTCAGTCAAAAAAATTTTCATATCTGATTCATCAGATGTCATCGAAACTCATACGGATACGGCTGAAAATTGAAGATGAATTTATTATTGGTTTGGGAGCATTATCTGCTCCAAATGAGACTTTAAATCAGCTAGCAGCAATCGCAGTTCTTAAGAATTGTTCAAGCAAGAACTTATTGAATATTTTTATTGAACAAAAAATAGTCAGTTTTGCTTGTTTTTTACGTGTCGAGCGTAACTGCCTTTTTCATTTTTCTTTGGATTTTTCTAATCGGACTCAGAAAATTTACATAGGCACAAGTTTTTTTTTCGAAATGGAAATATAGCAAATTATTGTGCTTGGTGTTAAAAAAATGATTTTTAAAGTTATTTTTTTCATAAGTTATTTTTTCGGGTTATAATATATTCTCATATTAGAGAAATTCAGGTCGCAAAAAGTCTTTTGTGAATTAGAAACGAATCTTATATTTTGATTTTTGACGTTGTTCCTCGTGCGAAATTCTTATTTCAGACAACTATTAAGAAAGAATTGAGCAATTCACTCTCTTTGATTGACTTGGTATGGCAAGTTCGCCAAACTTTTGAGTGTTTGAAGGATATTTTTGTTGATGGTCATTTAGTTGCAGTGTTACAAACAATATCATCACCTCTTTGGATTCCGAGTATGTACATAGCATAATTTTATATCATGCGAAAGCATAATTAAGAAATTTGATAAATTCTTTTTTGAAATATGAGTTTCCGATAAAGCGGTACGTTTTATGAAAATTTTGATTAACTCAACTATTATAATATTTTGACTAGAATAAAGATTACTCTAAAAATTTCTTAGATTTCCAAGGTTTATTTTGTAAAGTCTTGGTGATTTTAGAAATATTAGAAGAAATGATGTGTGATGAAATACTCTATTTTGGAAAGTGTATTAAAAAGAAATCATGGAAACAAATAATCATTGCAGCCAACTTGCTTTAACTTCCATCGATGAGAATTCTTTGTTCGCGGATTGCAATTCATTTTTGGATAGGTAAATGAAATGATATTGAGTTAGACTATTAATTTAGATAAGATTTAAACTTTTGAAATTCAAAAGATTCCAAAATTTTCGTTTCTTGAAATACGAGAAAATTTCTTCCTTCTCAGTAATTTACAAAGAAAAATACTTTTTATTGATTTTCACTTGAAAATGCTCTAATTAAAATTATATTATTTCCAGTATTTGTTCCGCTTCACACAATATTGTGAAGTTGAAATGTGATGTTATGGAAAATACATCTTCATTGATTGGTTTTATCAAGGTTCTTCTGGAAGCTTTTGCTGAAGTATGTTGTGCTTCTCTGAATTTTACGCTCCTTAAATTGTTTATGTTTAATTATTGAGAATCAGTCTTTCCTTTATGTTGAATCAATTATCTGTTCATTCGAATTCTTGGTGTTTGGTTTTATAATAGTTGCATATCACATGGCTAAAAATATTAATTTTTCTCGATATAATATGAAATGGAATATTCGGATATATTTTTCTTACATTTTTTAGAAGTGGCCATTGGTTGGTGAGAGTACGGCAATATATCAGCGATTTGTCGGAAATATGATCATTGAGAGATTCCAGGTTTGTTTGTCGGCCTGATATTTTCTCTTGAGTTAAGTTTATGAAATGGTTTAATAATGCAACATTTCAGTTCAGATATTGATATTTCATTGCGAAGTAATTCGCTTCTTAAATAATATAAGTGCTGCAACGATATTGATTAAAAGACGATTTATGAGTGCGTAGAAGGAAATATCTTTATCCTTGTTAATATTTTTCTTAAGGAATTAATGAATAGTGAATTATCGATATTAGAACGAAGCCTTCTAGACAAAATTTCCACTATTTCGTGCCATCCGTCAGCGTTATTCAAAAACGAACTTCAAAACTTGATTCACTTCTCGCTTCTGGTGTTTCACACGAATTAATCAAGTTGGTTCTTTTTAGTTTTAAGCAATGTCAAATAGGAAACTTTGTAAAATGGAATTTAATCAATTTTAAAATTAAACTCTAATTTATTTTATTTTAGTCTTATGAAAGAATTTAATGGTGATTTACATTCGTTATTGGATTTTGTCAAAGAATATGAAACAATTGGTAAAGAGCAAACGATAAATCAGCTATGTGAGCAATTCTCTATTGCTGTCTTGGAAATGTTGAAGAGGTAAACAGAATAATTGTATCAACCGTTCTTAATCATAATAATAAATGTTTTTTTGTTTATAATGACAAGCATTAGTTTGCTGTTTAATTCAATTAAGCAGAAGAGAAAAGTTATGTCACGTATCACCGAGATGTAAAACATGTTGCTCTTAATCTTCATTTTCCTTAACTAAACTCTCGAAATTAATGTGGAGAAGTTTTAGCCGTAATCATTCATCAGGTTATGTGCCATTGTGGAAGAATTTGGTAATTTGGATAATAATTCGAATGGTTCACGTTCCGATCGTGCATTGTGTATGGCTAGGGTTTACATTGCTTTAATGCGATCTTGTAATTCGTCTATTTCTCTTTCTATGTCAAAACGTGTGGAACGTATAATAGAATGTGCGAAAATGTTATGCAAAAGTGCTGAAAAATCGTTTTGGTATGATTATATTAGCACTTAATTATAAATTATTATTTTCATTTTCTCAGATTCATACATTTCAAAGGTATATTAAATTTTTATGTCTTACAGTTCTTCCCAGTTTTAATTTTGAAAAATATACTATTTGTAATATTTGAAAAATAATTTGCCTAACATTTCCATTGCATATAGCTCATAAAGGTTAATGATTCATAAAAATTAATGATTTTAATATTAAATAAATTGAAATTAAGCAATGAGTTATTACGACTGAAATTAAGCAGTGAGTTACTACTGCTTATATCGTAATTTTATCGCTGTTTTAATGTTAGGAAAATCTTTTGAGGATAAAATAAATTCTAAAATACTAAAGAATATTTTTATGCTATAGTAATTAAAGCCGTTTTTTGCAGTGTTTATCTGGATGTAATTATTGAGGATTGTGCAGAAGAGAAGAATTAAAGAAACTGGTTGAAGTGCACGAAGACCCATTTGTTTTTATATCATATTTGCAGGTTTGCCAATTAACAGTACAGTTTCCTATACAATTTCACAAATATTTTACTGGTTTGTTTTTATTACTTTTATAAAAAGAAGTGGAATTAATTTAGATGTTTTATTAGATTTAACTTGTTGAACTGGTTTTTTTAATTGCATACTTTTCAATTAAGTTTTGGTGTTGCAGGAATTTGAAAAATTGGAATTACCGGAAGTTGGCATAGTGGAAGTGCCTGTACAAATTAATCGAATTTTATATTCGTTTCTTTATAATTTATGCCAGAAGGTTAATTTTGTTACAAGATGAATTTAGGAAGGATCTTATATTGTTTCTTCTGTTATTTATTCGGGTATTTTGCTGATCGCTTCTGTTACTTATTCGGGTATTTTGCTGGTGTTTTAAGTATCTTTTTACTTCGTATAAGATGCCACAACTTTAGGAATGTCATCGTGTTCAAAATACAAGAGATACTGGATAACACTTCTGGAAACTTTGTAATAAAATAATTTTTTTATTTTTAAAAGATAAAATATCGTTTCATAATGCATTCAAAAAAGATTACGGTCTATTTCGAAAGAATCCGAATTGAATTTCAGATCTCGAACGATTCATTTGGTTATTTATGTACACGAAATATTCGAGCGCATATTTCACATCATCTTGAACAATCGCTTCTTTCGATATATTCTGTTGTTGCGCATTCTAGTATGGAATTATCATCTCGAATTGCTCTGCAATATCTTTTCGATATTCGTTTCTTGAATATTATCCTGCCAAATGGTGGTATGCGTCCACTAATTCCTCTTTTAGAAGCAAAACTGGATCCATTTGAATTGAGTCTTGTTTCTAGCCCGCTTGGGAAAAATGCTCGAATAGCGGCTCAACGTCATTCGGTATGTATCTGTTGTTTTCTCATTTGAAGTGTTGTTTTGGTTTTTAAATATTGATGAAAAATTAAGAAATTTGTGACTCACGTAATTTAGAATAAGATATATTCCTATATTTTTGAATAAACTTGGTAAGGTCATCACAGTTAAAACTACTGATGACTTAAAACAAATGAGTGGTTAGGATGGATTGGTTGATGTCGGCATTATTGCCTTCTTTGTGGCTCTAAATAATGTAATTTATTTTCTTTCTATTTTGCAAATGTTTGCGATCTTTCTTTTTAGATCATTTTTGCTCATTTGCTTTCGGATGTAGTAATTAACAAAGAGGTCTCGTTGAGTGCATCATTCTCAGCTGTTGTTGATATCCTACCTCGACTTAATGATGCACCTCGTCTTACACATATCCCACGTTTGACAAAAAATGCGGTAAGCAATAATCAAAATGTCGAAAAGTAAAATATCATTAAAACGCTTTAACGATTGATTGAGGCTCTTTAGATACTTCAAACTTGCTGAATGAAGTATGATTTGCTTGTATCGCTGGCTTGCTTTTGCAGTTATTTAACAAATCATCTAAAAAGATCCCAATTTTCCAATCCTTTCGAAATTTTATAGAAATCCGATGATATGTCAATCTCAGCTGGTATAACAGTTGTGAAAAAGAAGGAACCAAAAGCTCAACAGCAACAACAGCTAGGAAATATTAAAGCTACACCGTCACTTTCATCATTTTATAAAATTTCTACAAGCTGGTTTGGAAGTAATCAAAACTAGCTATATTGAATGCACATATGTGTCTTAAATTCTCACAACTGTGATAGTCACCCGTAATATTCATTTGTTAATTTCTTCGCGATTTTTTTCTTCTCTCAAAATTTCAAATGAAACCACTTCACATTTCTGCCTTTTTTCAAATTGTTGACAACACCACCCACTGAAAACATAATAAAATGAACCCTTATGGGAAAAAAAGACTCCATTTAGTTATAGCTTTCAAGAATAAAAGTCATTACCCGCCCGCAGCATATCGAATCGAATAGATTATAATTCAGATCTTCCCACTCGTCAAATGCTTAATCCGATAAATAAAAAACAATTCAAAACTTCTCAATCGGTATGCATCATGTGAAAGAAGTGAGAATCTATAAGATCTTAGTTTCTAATAAAACTTCTCAATTTCTAGTTTCTAAAGATTGATTTTTTCTGGACGTAAATAACAGATCAAAATTGGTAACTGATAATATGTAAAAGTTTCAGTATTCGGAGCTAATCATTGAATTTAAGTTTTTATTTCGTGAATTTAATATGTTTGTCACTTTATGAGTATGAAAGGAATTATTGTTGAAATTATTTCAACAATATTAAATACCTGTTAAATGCTGGCTTTGAGAGAGAGTGACAAATCTAGTAATAATATATCTATATATAATGCAATTTCACTTGTAAAATATAGTATACAAAAAAAAAAGATATTTTAATGATAGCTGAAAGAGAAATGCTCTTCGAAACAAAGGATAATCATAAAATAAATATAACAAAACAAAACACCATTGTAATCTAAACAGAAAACATAATGGAACATGTATCTTGAATGCATAATTATTTGAACATAATAAGTGCTATTTTGCTTTCATCAGTTATTCCTCTGAATTCGACAAGTTTCAGCCGCAGATAACCGTATAAAAGATCCGTGAGCAAAAAATCTACAAAAAAATAAATCAGAGATTTAGTACAAGGGATGAAAAGTGAATTTTTAAAAGTAATATACAAGATCTAAAAAACGCTTTAAAATCATTTTTTAGTAGCGATTAGGAATTCAATAAATCTTATCAGCTGTGGTAAACAGAAAAGAAAATTAATACCTGAGCAACGGAATAAGTTAAAGTGATGGCGAAATAAAAATTTGCATTTCCTGAACCAGTAACAATCCACATTTGCCACATTACAGGTGCCAAAAGAATTGTTGCTGACAATGCTCCACCAGAAATTAATCCCCAACGGAAATCTACGGAAAAAAAAACGAAAAAAGTACATATTGAAAAAATTATTTTTACGGCTAGGCGTCAATTCCAGAATTTTTAAAAATAATTTGATTGAAAATTGAAGTAACCGCCGTATGAATAAAAACATAAGAGGTCATGAAACTAACATTTTTTAAATTTTCGAAAAGAGGTAATAAGCTCAGATAAATCAAACTTTCAGCCATCGTTGGGTACGAAACAAATACGGAAATGAGAATCATTAGCTGATGAAGAAGTACAAAGGCGCTGGATCTGAAATAAACGTAGTTTCGAATGATATTGAATATGCATTCAAATTGGAAATATGAACTGAAACTCAATCTCATATTGCACAAACAAATAAAAGCTCAGAATGATCAAAAAACCAAAATAAATATTACTAAATCAAGCTTGGCATTTGTGTTATTAGACAGATTAGAAATAAATACAATATAGAATAATGAGCAAAAGTGGATGTAAATTTTATGACTTGAATAGGCAACATCACCTTAACGTCAGTGATAAGGGCACAAGATAAACAAGAATGTTAACTTGAAATACCCAAAGAAAAAACGTCGAAAATGGTCGAAAACTTCAATGAAGAAATACCAGAATATGCCAACATTTGGGGTCAGGTCACGGACATCCAATCTAAAAAATCCCAAGTACGAAACAATAAAATTAAATTTAAATGTAACATAATATTATGCAAGACTATTGCAATTATATAACAAATTCTTTTTGTTTTACGTATATTTCGGCTTCATTTCCCAGTCTCTCTTTATAGCAATATTTTAATAAAACCATTAAAAAACTGAAACTTACAAAAATTTGTACGTTGAATCAATGTAATTCCAACTATTTTCATTTAAGAAACGATTAAAAAACAATAATCCAATCAGCATAATAGTCGAACATGTAATTACTAGTGTACGCTCTTTAAGTGTCGAGAATTTTACCAGTAAAGCGCATATGTAAACAGCTGGATAAAGTGTCAACTGCACAAGCACACTAAATAATATGCAGCTAAATAAAAGCGAACCTAAAAATTTCACTGTTTAATAAAATTTGTTTTTCTGATACCCGATGATGGTATAAATGTGTCTAATATCTTTATAACTGGATATGATTTATAAATGACATATGACTGATGTAGCATAATTTGGTAAATACTTTACTACTTGCGTTAAAGAAATTAGACATCCACAGTGAACAAAAAAATCTTAAAAACTAAAAACCTTCTATCGACTAGTTCTCAAAAATATAATAAGAAATTTAACCCACCTTTTACAAATGCTAAAACGAAAAGAGCAGTAATGAGATTGCAAACAACTGATAGACTAAAAATTGCACAGCTGGCAACAGCAATAGGATTAAGCATATAGCTGTAATTAATGAATTAAAAAATAGAATATATATAGAAATTCTTTTACTTTCATATTTTTGACTCTTAAAATGAAATTTACGAAATATAATAATTGAAAAGAAATTCTTTTTCAATTTTATTTTCAAACATATCATTAATTTTATGTACCATTTCGAAACCAAATTAGCAATCCGCTCGATATTTTCTGTACTGCTTCCTTGATTTTTCAAATAAAGTGCTGCTGCCATACGTAAAATTTCACTCGTCAACATATCAAATGACTGCAAGAAAAAAGACTTTCGGTTTTGATAAGTTTTGGAATTAACAGAACCATCATGTAATCACATTTGATTTCGCTTATAAACAGAAAATATTTCAATATATTTTACTAATGCCTTATGTTACTATGAGCATGTACTGAATGATACAAATGTTTAATAGCTCACGTCACGTATTAATTTTAAATAGCCTTTAATTTTTAAAAAGTGGCGTTTTGAATCCACCATAATAAAACAAAGTCTCATACCAAGAACATTATCAACAACAGGTTCGGGTGATCGATAAATGCATTGAATAAATAGAGCAATATCGGCTGCTGAAAATAACTGAGTTGGCTGCATATTTTATTTCAACAATTTTCAAACGAAAACGAACGAAATGCGATAAAATTTATCTGCTGATGACGCTATCACGCTTCGATCTATCATTCGTTTGTTTCCAATAAACCAGGGAAATACCATTAAATTATTCTCTTAATCTAAGTTAAAAGTAAATAACAAGCTTATTAATAACTTTAATATATTGCAAATGAATCAAAATAATTAACACTATAGATCACTTTCGAAAGGCAAATGGAAAATAAATCGTAATATAGTAGCGTCGTCAACAGATTAATGACTAATGATATTTGACTAATGTCCAAAATTTAACAAAAAGGTAAAATCATTTCAAATTTCGAGTTACCGAAATAATTTAAACTTGTTGTGACTGAAATAAAAATCTTAATTAAGTAATTAATAATAGCAAATGAAATTATAACGACGACGTCTCTTTGTATTGATTGCAAATGATAAATAACTCTTTTCTATTGGTTGAAATGAAGAAATAATTAAACATACACAGTGTATCATATCGCCATCATACGGAGAAACACCATCTCTAAGCATGTGTATGCCATCAGTAAGTCTTCGGAATGAATTTTGTGGCACGTTTAATTCCGGACGCTTTTTCAGAAAATCGATGCAATAATTGTAAGCGAGAACACGAAGAAATACAGCTAACATACATATTCTGCAAATAAATAAATTAACAACTTTTTGACTCAATTATTCAGTTCTTATTTGGTCCAATTTCAATTTTTTCCATAAAACTATATTTTTTGACCGGTTCATTTTCATAATAATACCAATTTATCATAATAAAAATAAGACAATCATACGCCTTCGTTGATTGCTATCTAAGTGACGCATAATATGATTCATTCAAGACGCAAAATGTGCTTATGAGTTGTGTTGAGGTAATTTTAAACTGCTAAGAAGTTTCTACAAGTTGTTACGAAAAAATAAGCAAAATGTTTTCTGCTTAAAAAATTGTTTTGAAGTATCTTCAAGTTATTCTAAAATAATTTAAGAATAGTTTTCAACGTTAGAATTTTAGATTATAAAAAATAAAATAACTAATCATGCATCGTTATTGCATTACACTTATGAATGGTGGAAAAAAATATTGAAATTTGCATTATAATTACATGCTTAGAAATATTCAAAGAACCAATATGCTATGTGTATTAAATTTGCATATGAAACTTACGGTAATCTGTTAAGAATCGAGCGATAAGTCGATAAGATTGTACTCATCTTTTGACTAAATACCATTGAATATCAATTGCGACCATAAGATTTTTAATACTCAAGTTTGAGCGAAACGAACTTCCAGCAATAATTAGCAGCAAGTTTACAAGAAGAAATAACATTCGCTGAAAAAAATACATTTAGTAATGATTTCCAAAAATCAGCAAGACTTCCATCAATAAAATATTAATTTATCTTGGCATAGAGAAGTAATAATGCAACAGATAATAAATAGCTGATAGATGAGCAATGATATTATCCATAGCTTCTTTAACAACAAAATAATTAGGATCATTTATTTGTAAAAAAAAAGACAAAAATTATGAAATATTTCGAAGTCTTATTGAACATTAAAGAGCAAGAGTGCTCTAATTAAATTTGTAAAATTTAAGACATTATCGTAAAACGACAAAACGGTCATTCATTGTGACAAATTGTTTTCAAAAGTATGAAGTGATCAATAAGAGGGGCAGAAATATATAATAGGGAAGTAGAATGTGTAGAATAGAAAGTATCAACATGAAAAATAAACAAACAGTTAAACAGCAATTTCTGTTTGCTTTTATTACTCATTTCTTAAACTGCGTCAAATCCACTTCAACGGTTGTAAGTTTCCAAAGAAAAACAATTGTTACTAATGATATAAATTCGTGTGTATCTATAAATATATTTATTAATATTAATATTCTCTTGTCTGATTATTTCTGGATAAATTATTTATAATCACTTGATTCAAATTTTCTAAATTACTCTGAAAATTTAAAACTACTGAAATAAAATTGGCGAATTTGTCTATAAACATAGCACATATTGAGAATAATTCAAAATTGCATATGCAAAGAATGAAAGTCAGTTCGAATGAAAGTTGTTTCGATGTTTTGATCGCACTATATCTCATTTATCTAACCGGCTGAATCATTTTGGATCAACTGGAACACATTAGAATTTCTCACTGAAGGAATATCTGCATAAATTAGCGCACGCAAATATATGTTGCTGAAACAATATTGTTCTAGAAAAATCTATAGATAAGATGCAACAAATGGTAAACATTAAACCGGCAAAAGTAGCTACAACGGATAAATTAAGGATGACAGTATTTGAACTTAGTAAAGGATTCTTATAATAATGCGAATAGAGGAAGTTCTTGTCATTGTAACAGTTATTTCAGGTCATACTCACTTAGTCAAAGAACTCAAGATAACATAATCGCATAAAGTTTTACTTGAAAGTAGAATGGATGCAATTAAAAGATCCAAGATAAATATTCACGTGAAGTTTTACTTGAAAGTACGATGAATGCCATATACAGATCCAGTACAAATTTAGTTACCTGATGGTTGACAATTATTAAGAGTGCAATTTTAAACACGGAAGAAAGAGGTATCAACTGAATATTGAAGTATGCCGTCACTGCTTTATTCGGGATTAATTCATAGCTGAGACAGAATATCTTCACGACGTCGTTTGCGTTCCATTTCAAGCTCTTGGAAAAACTGATCAATATCTTCTTTTTCACTTCTCTTCCTTCATTCGCTAATCGTTTTAAGTGATTTCCCAGCTTTTGCTTCATTTCTTCATATCCTGGGAAAGATATTTCAGAAGAAGATAATGAATACGCAACGAACAGAACAATCATAAAATCATGTTTGAATTCAGAAATTGTACGAAATGAACTTTTGTACCTTTGAAAAGTGTTATTGCTCCTTCACGACCAGCTACATCAATTAATGCATTTGTCATAACGCGATCATTATCCTTCGATTTATCACGATCTTCATTACTATGCGATTCAACAAATGTTTGCATACAATCTGTGAGATCAGTCAAAAACTGGAGATTATTATCCTCGTAAAAATTCTGAAAATGTTTGCAATTAAAAAATAAATTTCAAATTAAGTAAAAAGTCGATTAAAGTGATTTAAAATCCTAAGCAATAATCCTGAGCTTAACAGGACATATAAGCTATATCATTTGATGAATGATTAAGTATAAGTTGCCAAGTTTCCATTACATTTTAGGACAAAGCTATAAATAGAAAAAAGTCAATAAAAATGGAGTTCATAGAAAGTCAACAGATAACAGACATACAGTTAATGCAAGTAATGACAACTATTAGCTAGTAGAAGTCCTTCTTTATAGAGAATTTTTTTTCCTCTGGTCTTTTTTCCCATTAATTTATTTCAATTTTAAATTTTTGGATGAAATTTAACTTGAACTTACCGAACAATTTTTACAATGACACAAACGGTTTCGCCACTTATAGGAGTTGAAAAATAGAGAACATGGTTGATTGTTTTTATTTGTTTTAACATTTGCTTCAAGCCATTTCAATTTACATAATTTGTCATCGTCACATATTTCTTTGTATGTTCCGTCAGCGTAAAATAAAAGGAATGTAAAACGAGTAACACAGTTTCGACAAATGACCTCTTCCACTTCATTTATGTCAACACTATCGGGTATTTCCTCCAAATGCTACAGAAAATTGATGCAATCATAGATTCAATAAAACTTTCTTTCAAAATTATAGTTCTCCAAATTGACTATAATTTTCATCTTTTAATCATAAACATAATTACACAATTCTGGTATATAAAAACAGCAGGTAATCGTCGATCTTAAATATCTGGTTCTCTCCTTCCATATGTTGGTAGTTTAAAAGAGTTTATAAGTACAAAAAATTGGAGTAAAAAAGCTATCGATCAGTGAAATTTTATACCTGCAGGTGAAACCAGTCTTCACATACAATGCATTGCAGCATTTCGCAGTCATCGTATTCTTCGCATGGATACGGTCTATTGCAAGTGCAATAGAGACCATTGAAATTATGATTATATTTATTTCGCTCGTTTAATGGCTTCTTTTCCTGAAGAACATAAGAAAAATTTCAATACTACTAGTCGATACAGTGGTACAAAGTTTCTATTTTTAATTAGCAAATAATTGATATCTTTTGTGAACTTTTCGAACTTATTTTATGCTTCAAAATTATTCGATTGCTACAGCTTTCACAAGGTGATACAATCTCCAGTCGCAAAAATCAAAGAAAAAAATTTATTATTGATGATATATGAAATTTTCTAACAAAAAAGGAGTTAAGCAAAATCTTTCATTAGATTCCTAAATTAAATCTCCAAGCATTTTATAAATACTCAATTTTTTTTAGCATAATAGTAATATTATGAAATATTACTTTATACAGTGTACAAGCATTTTTGAATTTAGAATTTCCACAATCGCAACAAAAGTTTCGCTTTGTGTATAATTCAACGAGTTCATGACCATCATGACAGTTGACGCTACATGCATAGCAAAGTGCTGCAGGCTCTGTAGTACTTGTACAATCACGGCAAGAATATAGTGGCTGTCGTGGCTTATATCCCTGTAATTCTATAATTTTAAAATATCTCGACCAATAAAATAATAAAAATAATAAGCCTTTTTTCGCCTGTTATCTGGTAAAAATAATAAATAAGAAATCTAAAATTTTTTCCTAATTTAAAGAAATTCAATAATCATTGGCCATAACATGTTTCAATATGCTGAGAATGACTTTTAACCAACAAATTAATACTTCAACAAAGGTTTAGCTAATGAAATCAGTCATATTAATGAACAGCTAAAATTTCAACCTAATTTATAAATTAAATGATAACCTCCGGATATGTGCAAACATTAGCGTTAGCTCCTCCTAGCAGAGCTTCGGCTTCTGCTTCAAGCTCTTCATGTGCTTCAATTACTTCATTTAATGTTACCAATGGATCACCTGGTATCCTGAAAAATGATATATCAATGGAAAAAATAACAGCAATTACTTATGTCCATTCATATCAAGTCATAATATCTGTTTCAAAGCCTATTATTCATTATGACTGCTCCTCCGCGTTTATTTAAATTATTTAATAAAAAACGAAGAGATTGATTCCAGTATTATGCATCTTTTTCCACCGTTTACTATCATAATTACCATTATATCTAATCATTTGATGGAACATTAACACATCAACGAATGATTTATGAGAGATTCATGTCGCAAATTCTTGTATTATGTCGTTTGTCTCATTAATAACTAATATATCATTTTTTGAATCGCTTGATTCAACTTTCGCAAAAATTCGTCGAACAAGTAATGTTTTATCGATTACTTTGATGCCTCCGAAAATATATTCTACTAATCTTCAGTATCATTCAAGCATTATTACATATGATTAGCAAAAAAAAATGATTACATTTTACACATAATTATCTATTTAGATCGGGCTCAGACATAATGGATATATCATTTTACATTGAATTACATTCTTAATAAACATTTATGCAACTAAAACTACTCATTAATAAAGTATTGTTGCTTGATTTCACGAATTCAGTTTTATACTACTCGTCTCTTCTATTTTCAGTAGTTTCCTCACCGATGTTATAATGTATGAAGTGATGTTTTACTGAAAATTTGGATTTAAAAGATATGAAATTAAAACCTAAGTCTAAATCCCGTCAAAAGAGAAATCCGAGAAACATTAATGTTCAACTTATTTAATCTCTTGTCGAATGATTTCCAGATTTGTTTTCCGATCGATTTTTGATCAACCTTGTTTCTAAATTTAGATGCTAGAAAATAACTAGATTAAAAAAATTTTAATTCATTTAATGGGATAAAGCACAAAATATATCTCTCAAAAAACATCGTTAATTAGTTCTGGAGTAAATTAAACCTCCTAATATACAAAATCATTCGCCGAATTTCGACTAATTCGTTCTAATGTTAAATAATACTGAATTAACTCAAAAAAAAGGCCAAAAAAACACATCAATTTATTGCAAAATTCAATGACAGTTGGAATTAAAATTAAAATTTGGTTTAAGTAAATAATTACACAAATGAAAAAATAAAAGTACGTACTCAGAGACATTTTCTTGTTCCACATTGCTTTCACGATTTTCATTGTCGATTTTAGCTTTGTTAGGATCATTCACCAAAATGCCTTTTTCCATCACTCTGTAATCAAAATCAAACTTAATTAACCACCAAATAATTAAGCTGTTACTTCGCTGCTCAAAATTATTTCTCAGTTCTTACGCTCCATAACAAATTTTCTAGAAAAACCTTCGTTTTCTTTGCATAAATAATGCAAATAATATTAAGCAAAAGAAGTTTTCAAGTTCCCGCTGAATCCAATTTTTCCAAATCACCAGCTAAATATTATCAAAAATTAGCAACTCTCTAAGCGCATAATTCCAATTAAAACTTAAACTGCTAATTTCTCAAACGTACAAAGTTCGGCCTTAATTTAGGATTTAAATAATAATTTAATCATGGGATATCAATTCCTTTTAGCCGTTAATGCATTATTTAATGATAAAAACGAAATTTCAAAAAGAGTGTACCCTCTCGAGAAATAGTAATGGCTCGACGGCCGAGCCATTTTATCAAAACCAATTAAGTAAACAAAGGGACGGCCAAAGATATTTGAGTAAATGGAGGTTGGTAACAGTTTAATATGGGTAGTGATGGGTAAGTGAAAGACAGTGATGGGTAGACGGAAGGATATTCGGTTATTTACAAGGTATATTTCTCCTTATTATTCGTAATTTTGCATATTTGTAAGTTTCAACGATATGTTTACAAAAAGAAAAACACCTGGATGGATAGATTTGGTTGTAAAAGCAACAAAAATTTTTAATATTGTTAAAAATCTTGCGAAACATACTTTTTTAAAATTATATGAAAAATGATGTTAAAATTAGATCATATGTGTTTTAAGGTTAATGTATATGAAAATTTAAATTAGCGTATAATGTTGGAATGTACAGGATTGGAGGATTTTTTTAATATGCAAAATGTTATCTTATATATATTGTAACGTATAAATACTCTAAGTAATTTAGTAACTTGTGTTGTAGCTTTTTATTGGTAGATTTAAAATTTCAGCAGATAGTTTGAAGTTTTTTCTTTTAATCTTAATTGAAATCTTTTTTGAGTCATTTATTTCCATGAATGCATTTGATCTATTTTCGATTGATTAATGGCTTTTCAAATTTTTTGAAAGTTGAGTGATTTATCAGTTTCTTATATCACTATAATAGCATATCGTTTTACTGAAATTTTATCATTGCAATATTTGGGATGAAAAAAAAGCTAATCATTTGTTATTGATTAACTTCAAGCAATTTCATTTATTTATTTTTCATTTTCCTTTAATTGTTGTTGATATGATTTTAAATTAAATTTGATTTTGTAATGTAAAACTTTGTTAGGTTGCATTGTTCTGACCGTACTGTTCACTTCGATTATTTTATTTGAATGTATATTAAGCGGAAATTTATAATTTTCGAAATTATGCTTTCAGAAGTGCCGCTACGTAATTTGAAGAAGCGGGTACTTGAATGATGGTTTTGGTTAGTTATGCTCGATGAAATACATATGAATGGAATGGATGATAAGACACGATTTTGCGGCCTATCTTGGTGTGTGCGAGACGCTTGTGGTCTAACATGCGCTGTTTTTACGTGGTATGCATTGATAAATGAGTTCTAATTAAATTGTTTAATCATATATTATTCATATTATATTTTTCTTTTGATACTAAAAATTTCACTATTTTTTTCCTCTTCTTTCATCTTTAGTTTTGAATATTCTTTATTAGATTTGAATCATATTTAGATATCTTGAATTGTTCTCTATTCTGTATGAATACGTTTCCCTATTTTTGTCAAAATATTACTCATGAAATTTAATCCTATAAATTAGTAGCCTATAAATTAGTGCAATGTAGCCATTGTGAAGATGATACGACAGGTTGACGATAGGGCATGATAATAATGAATTTTATGACGAAAAAATAATATATTAATGCAGAATACCAATCTGTATAACGTCCGAATTCAAAATCTAATGAGATATTAAATTAGAACGAACGACAAAGGAAAAACAATGAAATTGTGGTTCTGGAAAATTCAAAAGTAAGAAAAAATAAATGAATTAGGACTATATAATGAGAAGAGTTTATTATGATGATTTTTTAATTTTAATTAAATATTACGATAATTGTTTGCAGAGATCAAATAAAATTTGAAAAATATGTTATAATATGGTTACGGTAACGTAAATATATTGAATATGATTACGGCGAAGTGCGGTTCAATTTTCCTTTTCCCTTTCTTTCATCCCTCACCACTTGTTCAGTTCATCTTTTTGAAAGAAAGATTTAATTTACGAGTTATTTCGGAATCAAATAAAAAGGAGTTTAGGAATTCGAAATAAATTATTTACAAAAATTATTATTGTTCACCTCTAAATGTATATGTCTCTGATTTCAGTAATCTTCATTTTCTTTTTGCAGGTTTCTCATTTTATACGGAGAATTTTGCGTGCTAACAGTAATGATGACATCTTGGTCGAAATATGCCGTTCACCAAACATTCCATGCTATCATTTTTCATATCCTTCTATGTTTGGCATTCTCATCGCATATCAAAACGATGTTTACCGATCCCGGTGCTGTGCCGAAAGGTAATGCTACCGATGAATATATACAGCGATTACAATTTATGCAAAAAGTGTAATCTATAAATGCTCAAAGTGGTTAGTTCTAGTTGATTAATTCAATATTTTTTTTTGATTTTTACATAAATTCCGATTAATCTGTTTTGTTCTGGGTTATTCATCCTTATTCATCCCTGTTGTTCTTTTTTATAGCATTACAACTGTATTTATTTAGCTTTTTTTCTTCATATGATATCTCTATTTCTATTTTTTTTTATGACAGTCTCTTTGCTCAATTACAATTTATTGCGATAGATAAGTTAAAAATTTGCTATGCATGGAACGCTTATATTATTACATATCATTGTAATTAAAGTGAGAACTGTTGTCAATAATTTATGAATTATATTTCTGAAAAATGATGATTCAGCAATTGATCGTTGCAGCAGCAGTGTGAAACCGGAACGAGCACATCATTGTAGTGTATGTGGAAGATGTGTTAGACGAATGGATCATCATTGTCCATGGGTAAACAACTGTGTTGGTGAAGGAAATCAGAAGTATTTTGTACTGTTCACGGTACTGCTTTTTGACATAGCAGTGAAACTAAAAATAGAATAAATCAAACTGATTTATGGAAAATTTTTCCGAAAAGTTTTGCTTCGGCAAGAAAATATTTTGTAAACAGTATAAAAATGATAGTGATCTTAAAGTTAACCATTATAGATGTACATAGCATTGTTATCAACACATGCCGTATATTGGGGAATATGGCAATTTATTCTATGTGTCAGCGCTGATTGGCAAAGTTGTTCGTTGTTTGGTCCACCAGTTACAGCAATTTTACTTGTATTTCTGCTATTTGAAGCGATTCTTTTGCAATATTCACGCTTATTATGTTCAGTACTCAACTTAATTCGATTTGCAATGATCAAACTAGTATTGAATCACTCAAAAATGAGCAATACAATTCCGGTATGTAGACTTATTGTTTTTGAAAAGAAAATAAAATTTTTGTAAGATGCTGATGAGAATCAATTTTTTCACTATCCCATATGGAAGATTTTGAAAGTCAGATATAATATGTATCATTAACTATCTCTTAATAAAGCATGATAATGTCTGAATTGTTGAATATTGCTTTCAATAAACTATACCATGTGGGATAATGAGATAATGATTTACACAATGTCAGAATAATAGCTTAGGTAGTTGTTAAATTTTGTATTAAAGGCGATTAAAAAATACTACTTGACAGAGGAGCTACAGTTGACCAATGAAATTTTAATGACATAATTATATGATGTAATTATCAATAAATGGAATCCTAAATTACATCCCTAATATAATAATGAATTTTTCACTTTTATTAATATAGATATATTTAAAATCGATTTCATCAAGTATTTTTTAGGACCGGATGGTTGGAAAAATTTGCAAATGATTTTTGGTGGTCCATTTTCGTTACGATGGTTTAATCCATTTGCAGCTTCTCATATTAGTAAGCCAATATTTGAGTATTCTGTTTGATAAATGAACTAGTTTTGTTTTATATTACATACATTTGCTCTCTATTACATATTTTAAAAATTGTAAATCGGGATTTCTGAATGGCCACTGATTTGCTTCGAATTCAAGTTAAAATAGGTGTCGCTTTTATTGCTCCACTGCCTAATTTATTCATCATTTTAAAAAGGTGCTTCTAAAGATTATAATGCAAAATAATTTGATTTATTTCTATATTATTCTAATTTATTCCACTTAATTGCACAAGTTTTTTTCCGAGTGGTGACATACAATACTTATAGAATAAATTTGGTTGTCCTTCATTTATATTAAGCTTTCATTACTGGTCTCTTCTTAGTATGGTAATCATCGTGTATTCCTTCATACTTTTCCTTTTAATTTCCAAGCGTTTGATTATTCGAATTTTGCAGCTCGATGTTTGAGTCCCAATTGTTTTGATTTATTTGATCTCTGGAATCTAGGCAATCTAATTATAAATTCCGTTATAAAAAAATCTTGCTGTACTTTTTCCATATCTGTTCTCTCCAGTGTAGTAGTATTTAAAAGCTATCATATTAACATCTTAATCTTTGTCATCGTTGATGTAATGAAATCGTTTTATTGACACATAATTCTTTCCAGAGAAATTTCATAAGTTATTATTATTTCTCAAATTGTGATTATGTACTTTCAACTTTCCAAAATACGGATTTGCTTATCAGGAAGACAAAAGTTCCAATTTTTGTCAGTACGAGTGGCAGTTTTATTGAATTTTAAAAATTCCCACGTATCCCATATAGTATATTTTTTGAGTCATATGTATAAAATTATTTTAGACAAGTGTTTTGATGAATCATATGGTTAAGTATTATGGAAAAAAGATTCTTGACGTGATATTTTTATCAATGACCAAAACTAAAACACTGTTTTTAATAAAATTGTCGAATTAAATAAAAATTATGTGACGAATAACTAAAGAAATCATTGTGATCTGTTTCTTCCTTTACTTTTTTCGAGTACTGTTGTAAATATATTTTACATGTTAGTGATAATGAATAATTTATTTTTTCTAATTTATTTTTTAAAATTTGCATAATTCCTATGACAAGTTTATTTGTTGAATGCAATCAATTCTCACAAAACTATTATTTATTGTGATTTGATGATGATGTGTTGCTTTGAAACTTGATAAAACTTGGTTTAATTCCAAAAATTTTTATCAAAATTCGTATGCTATAGGCAAACGTTATTCCGAGGTAAAAAATTCTCCAATTCTCCAGTGCTATGATAGTTCGAGAGGTAAAGAAATTGAATATGTTGAAATTAAGTTAACTAGTCGAGATGCTATACAGAAGGTACTCATAAGATTTCTATTTGAACAAGGAAAATGTTTAAGTTTTGAAGCTATGGAAATTGTTAGGGTCCTTGTCGTAGGGGAATTAGGAAGTTCTAGAGAAGGTGATTATATGCAATGTAATTTTGAAAACGTCCAAAGTTGGTTTATAGAGGTAAGTTTATTTAAGCACTTCTAAGTTCTCTCATATTTTATATATTACAAAAACTGTTAGTTTGAGGAGAATTCGAAAACATGTACAGAATCAGAAGTGTTTAGATAATTACGTTATTATCACGTTAGAAAGTAGGCTGCGTACGATGAAGTCTATTTTGTCTATATGTTGATAAGCAAACGCAACATTAAGTGATATTTCTAAGTACCATTCTTAAGTGATAATTTGCGTGACATTCTTGAATGTTTTTTACATGGAATAAAATAATCTTTCAAGTTATAATTACAAGTAATAACATTTTTCTCGATTAAAGTAATAGAAAAATTTAAGCGAAATTATCGAGATTCAAACAATAGTAAAATATCATAATAAACTAAAATTTATCATACTAATCAAAATCCAACCTATTTGCAGTATTCATTGTGATGCGTTTATTGTCGCAGTCAATGGGTAAGCCACCAATTGTTGTGGAAAAATGATATCAAATTGGTGGAAAATTTGCATACTCAGTGAAGTATTAGCTATAATTTATATATGTATTATTATACAACCGGAATACAATGAGCATACAAAAATTTCTGAGAATGCATTATTGCCAGCACTTGTTACCGAACGATTTAGCTATTCACAGCGGATTTCAACTTTCCTCCAAGAACTTCGTGTTGAACGGTATTATTTTATTGTTTCCTTTATTAATTTTTTTACTTTAATTGATTTGTTTTTTTTTCATATTTTTATAGGAAAATTTTAGTTTATTCTATTTTTCTATGATATCATAAAATAGCAATGATTGTCCAATTTTTGATGCCATAACTTCTTAACAATTAATATTGAATGAGAGTGTTCAAATATTTTTTCGATATTTATTTATTTTCAAAATATTTTTGATGTTAGCTCATAATGAGGTTTACGCTGGGAATCTTTTTATTAAATAAATAAAAAATTAATTTAAGCTGCAGATAAGCCTGACATTTCAATTGATTAATAATTGGTTTTGTTATAATTTTGGAGTTAACAATTTTTGATATATGAAATTATTTGTTGTTAATTAGGATCGAGTTAATTCTTTTTCATAATATTTTGTTATTCATTAAATTAGATTAATTTTTTCCTTTTACAGTGATGTTTCGGATTATATCAAAACACAACTCTTGGCTCATGGTATTATGACTCAAACATTACGATTTACAGTAACTCTTCCAGGCTTTGTATATATCTTTTTCCCTCTTGTTTGTTTGTTTTTTTTTTTTCGAAAAGGAGAAATCATTTCATTCTGTTTATTATAATTTGGTTTTGAAAGCGACTGGGCTTGTAGGGATAGAATTAAATGAACTAACTTTTTCCATCTTTCAATTTCAATTGGTATAGCTAAAACTTATCATAGTTATTCTAAAAAACTTTTTGCTAAAAATCGTCTCATTTTTTCATTTTAATTGCAGCTTTTTTGACCAAAAGAAAACTTGATTTGGAAGTTTTTAAATATTTTCCATCAAAACACAAAAACCTGATTTTATCTCTCAAAGCTTACGATATTTCTGTTCGCAGAATCTATCAAATTTGGAAAGTTCTTATGATTAATTTCTAGTATATCTATTTAAAATGGAAGCAATATTTTTATTGCCTTTTTTCTTTCTTCAGGATTTATTTTCTTTAAATTTTTTCAGAATCAGTCTGGAATAAATGTTGTGGGTGTTGTTCGTGCAAGTCGTTCGTCATCAACTGAAGCAATGCTTGTAGCCGTATCAATGACTAGAAAAAATTTCGAAGCATTAGCTGTAGTGTTAGCTTTGGCAACTTATTGTCGAGGTGCTTTCTTTTGTTTTGCATAGATTTTTCTAGTTTTAGATCATTTTTTATGATAAAATCAAATAAAATCATCATGATGAAGTTCTCCTGAAGTGCATTTTTCAGAACAAATATATTGGGCTCGTGATATTCAGTTTGTTTTCGTCAATAAAGGCCTAATCGGATTAACTGCATATCTTGCTCAATATCATGAACATCATCATTCATTTTTGCAATCCGACAAATTACATTTTCATAGTGGTGCAATTGTTGGTGCATTTGCAGTGAAAGCAAAAGGGTTATTGTTTGATACGATGAATATTGAACATAACATGGTCAATGGTTTATTACCAAATTTGGATTTAATCAATTTGATGGCAAAATTAGCAGATAAATTTAGTTTAATGCCCGAAGTTTTCAATCATGGATATCAAGGGTCATGGTGGAATTTAGCTGAAACAGCAAGTAAAGCTATGCTCAATCAGGTACTTTTTTTCTTAAAGTTTTGCTGAAATTGATTTAGTTTTCTGGATAATATGAATTGTGCATGGTTATTAGGATAACCGTATGTTCCACGAGCACTGTATTTTTATTTTTTTTTATGTCTTTTCAATTAATTTTCAGATTAAATTAAATTTTAGACGAATAATTAGTGATAAAATATTTTAAAGATTTTTTCAGGCCTTTAATGAAAAAGAGGGATTGCATAGCATTTTTGGACCATATGGAATACAAGCTGTAACTATACATGCTAAAAGTGTTATAGAAGGACATTCTTCGCTAACAGATCTAGCTCGAATATGTGAAGGAGCATTAAGGTTTACTTTCTGATATGTTTAATTTATTTTTCTTTGTTGTTAAAATAAATTCAAAAAATTGATAGTTCCAAAATATTTAAATTTTCGATTAATTCGATGTAATAATATTTGTAATTAAGAATTAATCTCGTTGTAAATTCAACAATATTTGAATGGTAACTGGAAAGTTAGTGCTTGTGTTGGTATAAAATTAAGTTTTTATTATGACTTCTATAGAAAATATATTTAACTGTTTATTTTACATTCAACGAATTTCAAGCACACTTAGTGCTTGCAATTTACGCTTGAAAGTAATCGAATTTTTCTCTTTTTCAGCAACTGTATTATTTGTAATTATTTTTGAAGCATATTCGTAATTAAGTAATTATACAAGTAATCACATATGTGAATATGCTCGCAGACTTATTATGTTAAACATAATTTTCTTTTGTTTTAGGATTTTGTATTTTTGCAGGTCATTGAATAATATCCTAGAAAAGTTCCACCAATCATATTTCCTTTATGTAATGACCGACATACGGCATTTTCTTTCTGTTGCATATTACATGCCAGCTCTTGGTCTTATTCTGTTTCCATTATTAATACTGGTAAGCTTGTTACTAAATGTTGAGATACCTGCACTTGCATTTGCATGTATATATATGTCTTGCTTTTGTATTTCCTGTTTATTCAATTTGTTAAATTTCTTTTTGGCTAAAACTACGCTTAGTTTATTTTGGACGTAGTTATAATGCATCATTTCTTTTAAAAGATTCCAAGTACATTAATTTTATATAAATTTTAAAATTATAATTGTGTGAAACTTATTAAACCTAAAAATTATGACAAAGCATATCAAGTTAATAATTGCTATCTTCACAGTTTTATTTTTTTGTAATTTTGAACTGTAGTAAGCAATTTATCTATTCTGTTGTCTAAATTAAGGTATTTTCCCAATGTTGATCTAGGAAATTTACATGATATGAACAATGTTCTAAAGAAAACTCAAAGTATGTTAGCACCTAGCTGTTTTCGGTTTCAAATAATAATGTTTATTTCCTTTCAGGCACTTCGTGAATGGTTCAGTTTAAAAGAATTCAGTTTTCCAAATTCATTCGTTCTTCTTCATGTCATTGGAATAGTCCAATATTGTATTATTAGAAGTGTTGCTGTGTCGCAGTTTTATTATACTTATACAATTTTACTATCATTTTCCGGTTTCATTCCATGGTATTTTCTTTTTCCATTGTAAGTTCCTTTTTTTGGATAATTTTTAAAGCTTCAATTTCGGCATATGAAATAACATTTATATGCAAATTCCTTATCTTACAACATAATGACATAGGTGATAGTATATGTGCCGTTTTTGTTTTATTTCATCTCATTTTTTTAAGTATTTAAATAAGGAACAAATAAAGTCATTAATTTTGATTACTCAATAGATCTGTTTCCTACATAATATGGAAAGTTAGTCTTACTTCTATTAATTCAGTCGTTTAGAGCAAAAGTGCAATAATTCTATGTTCTGGGTTGTAGAAGTTTCTGTTATCTTCTTCTCAATTGATTTATATTATTATCTGAATTACAGAAGTGAGAAAGAATGCATTTCATTGAAATTTATCTTCTATTTGGATTACTGTCTTATGTTCGCTTCATTATCACTTCTGAATTTCTCATTGGCATATATTATTTCATTAATTGCCGTACCATTGATAATAATATTCACAGCAACTGATATCTATAGTCGGTAAGTTAGTAATTTTTAAAGAATTTATATACTTCATAAAGGATAAAAATAAGTCTAAATGCATTTCGGATAGGCTTTGATGTAACAAAGAGAAAAATATATTGCTGTAGTATGTGATATTATTTTTAAACACAGATATTCTTAAATTTCAAAAGAAAATCTTAATCGAAAGTCTAAAATTATTAAATTAATGTAATTAGCATATATTAGTTCCTTTTGAAGCTTCGTTTTTAATGATTTATCAAAAATGTTTCTCTCAATTCGTTTGCAAAGGTTCATTTTTAGAATCAAATCATGAAATTAAAACTTTATTTATCCCAGATTTATCTGCCGACTAAAAGCTATGTTTGGTTTCCTGATACATCCTTTTGTTATATATTTATTATGTCGCTATTTGTTCTACGATGCAACTTCAATGGAAGCGCATATCAAGTATTTAGCAAAGGATCTCATTAAAAGTCATCTTCTCTATGGTAGTTTTCTTTTTCCATTTATTTATATCTGCTTGTTACCATTATGGAATTTTTCAGTTTTAATTTCATCCACACCTGTAAATCGTTCATAAAAAATTCTTTTATTTTAGCTTCTTTTTTCATTCTAATATGAGATTTATGAAAAGCTTTATGAAAAGTAGGAATTTTTTGAAAAGAATTTTCAAAATTTCTTTTTCTTTAAAAAATCACCAATTTCATTTAGTTTTCCTTCATGATTTATCAATATTATTGATAAATATTATTGAGTTACAATAATAAACTGCTTCTAGTTTCAGTTTATCATTTTTATCATTGTATATTTTGAAATCTGAATATGTAGTTACGTTTTTCTCTTACATAATAAAATGAATGATGTCCTATTGTTAAGTAAAGTTTTTGAAATCGAATATTGGAAATTTTAAAAAAAAAAATTCCATCAGTTTTAAAATTTCATTGCTTCGAAAAGTCGACTGAATTATCATTGCCAGTATTAGCTATAACGGAAGAAAACAACAAACTTTTCTCAAAAACTGATATATTTTCGTATTTTAAAAATTCCTCTTGTTTACAATAAGGATTTTAAAAAATGCTTAAATTTAATCAAATTAGAAATTATTTTTTAGAAAATTTTGTAAAAAGTATTTAAAATATTTTAAGTTTCCTTAGTTGCTAGTACAACTTAACAATTATTCAGTTGGCAGAATACTGGCTTATCAATTTTTATCGTTATTTGTATATATCATGACAGTTGTTGTTAGCAGAAAAGTAATTGTGATCAGTATGAAAGCTTGAAATAAGATTCAACAATGAGTTGAATGGTACTCGATCATCGGTAATATTTAGTTGTTCAAGAACATTATAAATTTCTTCTCGTGACATTTTCTCACCAACTGATGATAAAATATTGATGAATTCAGGTACTGTAATCCAACCTTGATTTTTGGAATCAATTCCTCGGAATGCACCAGTAATTTCCTCTACTGGATCATTTTTATGATTTTTCTTGATTTAGGATTTCCAAAAGCATGGGAAATCCAATTTTGTCCTAAAAATTTATCTGATATTTAGGATTCAAATTCTTTTAATAAATATTTTAAGTTATTTTATAAATGCACTTCCAGGAAATTTATCATAGTAACTTAATAAATTTTGAAATATAAATAACGATGATATCCAATTTAGTTGTGATCGAAATCGAAATTACAATAATATTATTATTTAATTTAAAGATTCAGATATTTAATTATTACCGTATTTACGAAAATACTGTATTGTTTCGGGTATAGTTGGAGTATAACCAAGACTGCGCATTATATATCGTAAATGTGATGCATTCTGTGCATATCCTTTAGGACAATATAATGCAAAGCATTGGCGATATTCTGAAGTGCAAAATTAAATATTTAAATTTGAAATTTCGTATTAACAGAATTCCCAGCATAATGCAGTATACTCGATATGATTCTAATTTGATCATTAGGGTAGCATCAGAAGGCAAGTTATTGTTTATCTTGGATAAAATTATGAGATGAAAAATAAACTGAATTCCAGTCAATTCCTTCAATTCATCTATTGCCATATAATTAATTTATAAGAATTTCTTTCAAAAAGAAATCCAGTATAACTTACCTTGAATTTCTTGTTGAGTGAAATATTGTGCCTGAAAAAAAGATTGATTTTTCTCAAAATTTTGTTCCCCAATATTTTATCCAAAAGGAAATTAATTCTGATTTACTGAAGTAAAATCTCTGACCCATTCTAATGTTCAGTTATTCGTAAATTAGCAATTTATCCTTTTATTTTACTGCGCCATATCCTATTACATGAGATTATTATTATGATTTCGAAATTTTAAAACTCTCGTTACATTCATTTTAAGAAATCTTCAGCAGTGATTCATAACTTTGGGTTAAAATGAAATATGATTACTTATTGAATTATAATAACCTAAATTTCGAATGAATGCCAAAAAAGAAAGGGAATATCTACCATTGATGGATTCGAATCTACCGCACCAACAGCGCCTTGTTTTGTAATGTCAATTATTGATGCCATAAGAGTATGACCCCGTTTTGTCATTAAAACGAATCAGAGAAGAAATGTCCGACGACCTTGTCGAATAACAACTAGATCGACTATTTTCGAGAAGACAAATTCCTTATCAATACATTATTGATCATAAGGTTTCAACAATGGAGCTAAAAGATCCCTTCATATGATAAATTACGATGTTATGATCGCCGTAGAAAATAAGTTGCATCCTTGCTAGTCTACTCCCATATATTGATTGATATCAGGAGATTCGATATTCATTCTTGACATTATGTAAGTGCTTGAAGAATCAATTCACCGGACGGTTTAACGGGTCAAGCTTATGTTTCATATTATGTGTTTGAAGATTGACGGATGGAAATTTATTTGATACATTTGAATTTTATTCAGATTTCATTAATATGATCATAAACGGTGTATTGACACGTCACCTCTTAAAGTGTCTGCATCTGTTAGCGTCACCTGAGCCTAAAATTAATACATTTTAGATTTATCTTAACGGATTATATGGAACTAATTCATTTCATTAATATTGTAAAAGATCAGTAAAGCTTTTCGATCGACCATTCAAAAAATTCCCCGAGATAATTGACATTCGACTTACCTCAGTGTCAGATCTTTCCAATTTCTTGCGCCAATCTTCTTGACCAAGGCGTGTGGTTGATTCCATATAAACTGAAAATATTAGCATGACAAATTAAAATTAAATTTTAAAATAACGACAACTTATTATCTTTCAGAGAAACCATAAAGTGATACTGGGATAAACACGGTATTCAAAAGATTAGTCATAGTTAATTCACAAAGCTAAGGTAGAGAAAATACATCTCAAATATAAAAATAGTATACTGAATATTTGATCGCTTACAAATAGAATGTTGTACGTAATCCTTTGCCAAGTCTTTTGCACGATCTTGACTGAATAAGCTATCTTGAGCGAGATTTCGTCTTTTCTCAACCACTTCCTTTAGCATTTCGCTCTTTTTCTTTTCTGTCTCAATGATATTACTCATCCTTGCACTGAAGCTTCAAATCATCATACAAACTTTATTGCGTAATCAAAATTATCTTAATTTCTTACATCATTGGAATCAATAAATGTAATACATGAGAGGATAATGGAAGAAGAGGATAAAAAAGGAGGATGGAAAAGGAATTTAATATTATGATAAGTGGATGCATAATTTGAATAATAGAAGAATATACCTATTTCACTGAGTACAGTAAAATAACTGCATGAAAATATGAGTAAAGTAAAAAATTACTTAATGCCTAAGTCCACTTCAGGAATACCAGCAAGCATTTGATTGGATAATAACTCATCATTACGTTCACTACGAAAGAGGCGAACTTTTTCTGCTGCTTTCCACATAAGCGCATCTTCCATACTTTGTACTTTGGACTATAATGCAACATAATAAATCCATGAGGTTTATTATACTGCCGAAAATAATTCTAAACCATTATAAATTATAATGAAAATAACTTGTAAATACTCTATATAAAGTATTTATTCCAATGGGAATATTGCACATGTGAGTTTTTTTATTTAACGTTACTCACAAAAAAGTTACCGTCGTTGCATCATTATTTTCCAAGTCTTGAACTGCTTTCCGCTTGCGTAATTCTGCTTGTACATATTTTTTCCTGCAATATAAAATGCTATGACATGTAGAATATTACTGTACTATTTAATATAAAGCAAATGAATTCCATGATATCCCAATATGATAAAACAATTAAAGAAATTCAGAATCTATCATATTTAGAAAGTAGTAAACGTGTGTAAAAACTAATTAACACATAACAAATTAAACATGTTATAAATTCGATATTTAATTCAAAAATACGATTTAGTAAAATTATAAAAATATGCTTTAGTAAAATTATAAGATGTTAAACAAAAATGCTCTAGAAAATGAATCCAATAAACGGGTACATGATTCGTAAAATGACACAATGCAACAAATGTCAATAGAATATGTAAGAGATTTCAAACAGAGTTAATAGCTTTCCTCTAAAGCAATTATAAAACAACAGAATTTTTCGGCACATAGTTCCTCTAACATTGAAAGATAAATTAGGGTGAATTATTGGCAAGTTCGGATGATGCTTTGAGATTTTAACTGATTTTTTTATTAAAGTAATCCTCATTTAAATCCCAGTATTTTGAACAAAACTTACATTTCTTCATGTTCATCTCTTAGAAAGCTTTCTTTCTTGAATTGGTCACGTATACCAGCTTCGATATCTGCTGCATGCCTAAAAATCAAGCAACGCACACGAGAATAGTTTAAAATTCTTATTTTTTATGAAATGCAACTTATCGCCAATAGCAATGATTTTCCTTAATTTCCTTATAACTATTATTATTTTATTAAGACATATTTTCCGACATCAGAGAGAAAGCCTTAATATGGCAAATAGTATTTGCAAATGTTTTTAAAATATGAACATGTAATGCCTTTTTTAAGCATCAAAGTTTCCTTCGAAAAAATGGATCATAAAACTAACATTTGGGCTTGGCGTCCTTCAGATAATCGAAGCATACCTCCGCCACGTTGTCGAAATGGATCATCATCCATTGCTACGAATTCTGCTGCAAGCTCTTTACCCAAAGCGCATTCCACAGCATTCAATCCATTTTTGCGTGCACGACTTTCTTGCAGTTCTTTCACACCTTCTAGTTTACATCTAAATTTTTTCCTTTTAATTTTTGTAAAATGATGCTAAAATAAAAATTTTAATAAAAAAGGGCTCATCTTTTATTTATCATATTCAAATATCGCTTATAATGGTACCAAGTAGTTCAGATTTCTGATATGGTTAATACAGAAGTATCGTGCATTATTTTAAATTCATTTAAACTTAAAAACAATTTTTTGATATAAGTTCAAGAAAGAAAAGGCAGAGTATATGTTAAGTAGAAAGCAAGAGAGTACTCATAAAATTTTCACAAAAAAATATATAAAACTAACGCAATTTCGGCTTTTTCCTCTTCCTCTATGCCTTCATCAATCCAACGTTCACGTAAATGACGCTGTCTTTTCTTTGTCGGTTTTTTAAATAAAGACATTCGAAATATTTGCTATTTTTCTTGGCTGAAAAATACATATATGGAGTGAACGACATAGATATGGTCATTCAAATTGGATTTACTAAGACAATATGTGGTATAATTGAAACTTAATTTCAAGTCAAACAGTAATAACACAACTTCTCGAGCCAATTCATATTAATAGTGCTCAATGTAAATATAAAAATCAGTAAGCCACCAAAACAAATAGTCCGATTAACCTTAACTAACGTAAAATTTACATTTGCAAATTTTTTTATTTTTCAAAATTCCGTAAATTCACTGGGAAGTCGGACGAAAAGCACCAAAATTGTGCACTTACATGTGATAATCGATAGAAAGGTCATCTGAAAACCGAATCAATGTCTAATGCTCCAAATCAATCATTTTCCGTATTAAGAGCATGCGGAAAATTGTGCATTTTGTGAATTAATATTCCGTTTCTCGGTGACTTCTCCATCGATTACCACATATGAGTAGAATCATTAGTATATAAACCCTGGTGCTATTCCCGTGACTTCTGGTGAATGCCCTGAAACTTCATGAAATGAATCAAAAAAATGGAAATGAACACCATTTCCTCAAACTCCAAGATTTTATCGAATTTTGGCTACTCGTCGTTCTCTTGAATCCAAATTAATAAAATGGTCAAATTGCGATTCTCATCCGTTGATTCAATTCGATTTCGATTCGATTAGTTTGTGTTTGGTGGCGTTAATATCCGTTTGATCTAGCATGCAACGTATGATGCTACGTAGTGGGCTTGCATCATTTACTAAAGCTTTACGTGACTTCAAACATATTTTCTCCATGCACTTATGTAAAACTTGATCTTTTTCCGTCCGTTTCATCAATGAATCCCATTTGTGTGCTATTCTTCGAGAGTTGGGATGGACTTTCCAATTGATGTATTACTATATCACAGCCATGAAGTCATCTAAAATCTTTTTAGGGATATAGGATAAGTTTGCTGGTTTATGTAGTATTATCGATTTCTCTGTTCGTTGCTTAATTGATGCTCTAATCATTCCGATTATTAATTTTCAGAAGATGACTTCATCGCTGTTAGACCGAGATTTCTCACCGCCAACTTCGTTCAAAGATGCAGGATCAGGTGATCGATGGCGTTTAAAAGGTGAAAATGCTAGTAGTGAACGTTGGAGAGCGAATAATGAAGTTGAAGGCGGCGGTGGTGCTAGTGGTGGTATCGCTGGTAGTGGTGGTGGTAGTGGTGGTAGTGGTGGTGGAAGTGGTAATGTTGGTAGTGAGCGTTGGTCACGACGTGAAAGTGGTATTGACCGTGGAATGGCAGGTGGCCAACGTCGCGGTAGCAGTCGTGATCGTAGCCCGCGAAGACTTCGAGATAGAGGTGAGTTTGGAAATTTGTATAGGATTTTAAAATTAAATTTGAAGACGCAAATACTAGTTTTCCGCTTGGATTTGAATTTTGTGGTCAAATTATTTCCCATCATTGATTCTTTTTTCCCAAATGCACCTCTGCAGTTTAATTAATGGAGAACTTTCGAAAAACTAAGAAATATTAGAAAATTTTTTCTCTAAGACTTTTTATCATTACGTGACAATCGTCATGAACGCGTGCGTATGAGTTGCATGCGTGTGTCCTAGGATCATTCGATTCACTTGTGAGCCACAATTTTATTTTTTCTATGGTCATAGCGATTCAAATTATGTGATTTCTATCGTTCCACATTCGGCACTTTTTGTTTTCAGTCGGCAATATCTAAAGCAAAATTTGAAATTTATTTAATTGTCTAGAAAAAATTTTATGATCAGTTGTTGAAAATATGATATAGTTTTAAATCCCGAAGTAACAACTCATTGATTATTTCTTCAAATTTTTGAATAGCTGCTTTTCATCATTGAAATCTTCGGCCATTCGTTTCATTAAACAATGTTTCATCTATCTTTGAGACAGTCATATCGTTGGACATCTTCTGACATAAATTTAGATGGTCGTCGAGGTGGCGCCGGTGGCGTACGGAATGACCGAATGGTTTATATTGCAAACATTCCATATGATGTACGTTGGATGGAACTAAAAGATTTGGTTCGAGAAAAGGCTGGTGAGGTATGGTCTGTTTTCTGGTTTCACTTTGACTTTTGTAGGTTTTCACACTGTTTGTCGCTATCTCCATAAGTGTTATTCTAATTATGATTACGCATATAAATATACCTGATAACACCCGCTTGATTCGAAAATACAGCAGAGCTGTGTTCAGAAGCTGTTGTTGATGTTTCTTAGCTTCGATGCTTAATTAATCAAACGCATTTTTTCGAATTTTATTGGGTTTTGAACAGTTTCAAATTCACCTGATTATCCGTATTCCTTTTTCTACTGAACGATACCATTTAACTGGATGCGCTGTTTTCTTGTAATAATGAAATCATTCTGTTCCGTCGAACGACTGAATATCTCCTGTTAAATATCAGAAATAATCCGATCATTCAGTGCAACATGTTTCACCCCTTGATCATTTGACCGCTCTGGTCATGGTCGCACATATGATCCTTAAGATATTCGTACATCAGCCATCAGAACAAATTTAATTCACTTATGCAGGTTTTCGATGATTCTACCGAGCAAAATAACACAAATCGGGTTCTCTTTTCGACTTATTTGAATCTTTCAAATGATATCACCATTCGTTGAATCATCACATTTGTATTTGATGAGATATAATTTAAGGTAATACAGATGGAAAAAGAGTTCCATTTCTGAAGTAGTTAAAATGCTACTCTGGATATTTAGGTTAATTTTGTGGAGCTTTTGGAAGACCGTAAGGGGAAATCGAAAGGTGCAGCTGTTGTTGAGTTTCGAGAAAAAGAATCAGTTCAGCGCTGTGTCGATGCTTTGCACCGTTATCCGATGAATGATCGTTTGCTTACAGCAAAAGAAATTCGAGTAAATATTTTGTGACTCATACACAGTTCTTAATTCATCCTATAATTTTTCATCTTATGATTGCAGCCGTACCTAGTGACTTATTTTAAAAAATAGCATGGTTTATGTCTCTTTCACTGGTTTCTTTTTGATCCCTTTTCGACTTCTCCCTTTCTTTTCCTTCTTTGAAAAAATATTTTGATATTATGAATGCGAGTGCTGTAGTTGATATTTAACTGAATTGTTTCTTCTTTTTCATTTGATTAATAACTGAATCATTTCATTGGTCTATTTTTTTCATTAATACTCTACTGAGTTCTTTTCCTAGCCAGTATTGCAGTTAAATGTGCTAGATAATAATCAGTAATTATCCTCCGCTAAAAATTTCTTAGGTTAGTTGGTTTATTATTTATTGCGCATCTTGTTCTGCAGATTGTTGACTCTGCTGAAATCAACATATGTTCAGGATCCTGTCGCATTTTTCCGAAAAGTTAAGGAAGACACAGGTGTTGATTTTCTGAACGGTCTTCATGGCGGAACTGCTACAGCGAATTTGGATACTCGTAATCGTCAAGAGGAGCAATTTGAAACATACGGCCTTAGTCCGGCATTTCTGCGACAACTTCATATTACAGGACCACTAACCAATCGTGTTTTTGTGTCGAACGTTAGTTTCGCATGTTATATGACAGCAATTCTCATTCGTAGATCCGCGGCTTACTTTAGATTCTCATCCTATATCTCAGAGTTCAAATTTTCGAAGTCGTATGTAATTTTTCTTTATGTTTTTAATATTTTCAAAGAAATATTTTAATTTAGCTCCTGTACAACGTGCAAAGTGGACGAGTGACAGATTATTTCTCATTGGCCGGTAAAGTTACATGGGTTGATCTTCAATTAGATAAAGAAGGTCGAAGTAAGGGTATGGCTGTCGTACAGTTTACTCATCCTATCGAAGCTGTGCAAGCCATTTCAATGTTAAATAATCAGCGTGTTTTTGATCGTCAAATTAATGTCAAAATGGATAAATTTGACCCGATTGATGATCGGAAAGAAGGAGAATTGCCTGTAGGTTTACGTGGAGTTGGTATGGGTTTGGGCGCAAATGGTGCACCATTAGGTGATGTTTCTTCAATAATTTCGTCGCTCACCTCCTCAACAACATCTCATAATTCCTATGATAGCACATCAGCTCCATATACCAGTCAATCTGCCTATCAAGGTGGTCCAGTAACAGGCCTTCAGCCGAGCAGTATTTCTTCGGTTATGCCGTTTTCATCTACTTATACATCATCGTCCGCATCTCTCTCAGCTTCCAATTCTGGTTATTCTACATTCGGTGGTGTCAGTGGTTTCAATGGTTCGCGTTCGATTATCATTAAAAATGTGAGTTCTGCCTTTTGCCAGATTTCATCAAATGATGGGTTTGAATTTGATGGTATAATATTCCTGAATAACTTCTGTATTTCGATTTCGATTCCTGATTTTCGACAAAGCATTCTTCTGGTATGATTTGATTCTTCTCCTGTGCATTAAATTATATTTGAAATATGTCAAAAAAACTACTATCAGCAATTAATAACGCATTATGATCAATATTCTAGCTTCCTTTGGATTACACATGGCAAATTGTGCGTGATCGTGTCCAGCAGTTTGGTCCCGTAGATTTGACAGAAATGATTGCACCAGGCTGTGCAAAAGTTACTTTTGCCATAGCTTCGGATGCGGAACGTGCCCGTAAATCTCTTCAAAATACCACCGTTGAAGGACGTGTTATTGGGGTCGAATTTCTGGTTTAAGGAAATGAAATTTTTAATTTCTCTGGATAATAGTTTCGTTCATGATAATGTGTTTCGTGCAATTCATCGTATGTTCACTATCTGATCAGTTGAATTTTGAATTCTGATTTAGAGCAATAATTGCTGTCTCTGTTATAAGGTTTTTTGGATTTCGGTATAACCAAATAAACAAAAAAACACATATTATAAGATGAACAAAAAAGTTATCGCATTTAGAAGATAAAAAGTATGGTTTTTTATTGAAAGGTGATAACTGGGATACTTATTTAAGATTTCGTTTGCATAACATTTTAATTTGTTTCCATATTCATCATGTTTATTGGAAAATGATTTAATTCATTCGGTTAGTATTTGTTGAGTAATTCATCAAGTTTATGATTGATTCTTTAATTGTGTTCTCACATTCTCCAAAGGTGATGTAGTTCATAGTTTTTTGAATTTTCTGAATCTGATCCATATTTTTTTAATTATAAATTCGAAAAACACATTTTTTAATCATCGATTGGTAACTGGCGTCATATAATTGTTCACTCTATAACATTTTTTGTGATATGATGAATTTTCATAAAGTTTTCGTCAGTTTATAGATTTTTTAGATTTTAAAATAAGAAAGATGATGGGGAAGAAACTTCCAGGTGACAAAGTTGTTGAGTTACATTTTTCAGAGCCGTTATAGGAAACAGTCGTTGATATGTTTGTTTTGTACGACATGATGTTGTGAAATGGATGAATGAAATGTGATAGTTTAAAGGTCAAGAATTGCTTATTAGTGTCGGTATATAAGTGTTTTTGGAATGATATGAATATAACTTCCTCCGAAAGAAACTATGGATTTGTTGTGTAAGTGATAGCACCTAACTGTTTACATCATCATCGTCAATGATATCATTTTACTGTTTTTATATGTGAGGTTAAAATACCTTGTTTGATTTAAACAAACAAGCAGTAGAATGATATTACGGGAGAATATGTGAGTTCACTTTGAAGTGATATTCATCCCGATTTATAATCAAATAATTACCGGTTTGTAAAAATATTTCAAGAAGGTCTAAGTATTATACTTTTTTCTTGCGTAATCAGTAATTGTAGAAGATTGATTGAAACAGGCGGCAGGTAGATGTCTGAGATTTAAATAACTGAATAAGTTTTAGATTACTTAATGATTTTCTGTTTACAATCAATCATAGGTATCAATAAGCAAAATTGTTTATGTTTCTGTCGAAAAATTTTTGATCGAAAAATCGTAAAATCAAATTGAAATTGAATAAATTTCAAAATTATCAATCTATGAGATATATAATAATTTTTAAAGCGATTTTATATGTAAATTTATTTTCACATAGACTGATAATAACTATAATCAACGCTTATCACAAGATGGAAATATGGTGATGATAGAACCAGTGCCAATGATGTTCGTTTTACGTGTTCCAAATAAACGATAACCACATATTAGCTAAAGCTATATCTAAGTATAAATTAAAATGGATTCGTAACTTTTTTTCAAAAATTCAGCACATCACCTACTACATTTTTAGCGAAAAAAAATGGTAATATGAATGGTTAACCGTTGCCTTTTATACGAATACAAATGATCGTGATGACCTTGAATGATGCATAAAATCTCGAATCATACAATTTATTGCGCTGTAGATATCGTATTCAAGCAAATACGTAAAACCATATTTCTGAGATCAGGTTTTTAAATATATATATTTTTTTAAGTATATGTATATATACTTTTTTAAGTAAAGCAAACATACGGGAATATTAAATCATTGATGAAAATAAATTATTTCTTTATAATATCATTTTCCAAAATTTATATTTTTAAATAAAAAGTATATATACATATACTTTAAGAAAATAATTAGCTATAAAAGGTTGAAAGAATTTAAAAACTAATAATTTGTAATATTCGAATTTATCCATAGTGGCAAAAAAATAGATTCTCAGTTTCTGATGATGTAACTTTTTTTTAATTTAAATTTTTAAATAAATTTTTTGCATCAAAGGTTTGAAAATTTTGAAAAACGATTAATAATTTGTGAAATTCAGCTTTAAATTTTTAAATAAACTTTGCTTAATTTAAAGCTATCAAAGATTTAAGGAATTAAGAAACAATTAACAATTTGTAAATCTTCGAATTTATTCATTTTTCTAATTTTTAGTATTTATATTAAAATATGTGAAATTAAAAATATGCTATACCTTTTTGCTATTCTTTTGTATAGGACAAAGAGTGGTTTGTAGGGTTTTTAAGTTGTGTTTATGTATGAATTTGTAAATGTTCGTGGAAATATGCAAATAAAGCATGCATACAATCATTTGTCTATGTGAACATCAATTGTTAAAAAGATTTGTAAGGAGTATATGTAATTGGACTTCAACGAAAATTAAATCAAACTGTTGTTGTGTGTATGAATCTTTTTGATTGCTTCTTTGGCAAATAAGAACTAAATTTTGGGAATGAAGAATCGGAATCGAGAGTGTATATGTGAGAAAGAAATGGAGAAAGAGAGTTTAAAGGGAAAGGAAATGATGAATTGAGTAAATTGTATTTCAATAATTTTGATTACAAAGCAAACGTTAAAACGAAATAAATATGAATAGAAAAAGAGAAGGAATGAAATTTTTAAGCATCTAAAATGCCAAACCCAGAAAATGGAATTTGTTGCAAAGAAGTTACTAATTTCAATTCCTAAAATTTGTCTCAACTTCATTTGTTGGCTTTTTTTCTTCCTTCATATATATTAAATAATTAATTCACTTTTTTTTGAAAATAAAATTGGAACACTTTAGATTCGATTATTTTGATTGTAATTAAAGCAACTGCTTGTGGTTATATGTTTTAGATATGCCATTTAAATGGTTGTAATAAGAAATATAAATATATAAATTAAAAATAAGGAATGGAATTTCCGATAGTATCAGGATCAATTTTAAAAGGTTGGAATTCGGCTTAGTTACTTATAGATCACAAATTATTATATTTGTTTTTAACATTTGAATATTTCAAATATTCAAATATTGCTATTTCAGCAGTTCTTATATTTTCTTCTATGCTATTTAATTATGTTCGTCTTAATTGCTTTTTCAAATTTTATGCTTCTTAGATTCTTATAAAGGAGTGGGACAAATTTTGGTATAAACTCTAATCAAATTTATCATGCCTTGCTATTGATAAGACCCATGAAAAGCTTGTAGATAGTATGTGGTATGATAATTTCACTAGCCATAAACATTGATCGACTTCTGTTATTGAAAATCATTTCTGAAATGTTTCTAATATTTCATTGGATTCTATTTATTTGTTTATTTGTCTGTCTGTTTATTTATTTATTTGTTTTGTTTGTTTTATCAAAGTGTCAATAAGTTTATTTGTACAGCAAACTAATTTATGTTTGCTTTGTTAAATTAACCTTCGTATGACATTTGCAATTCCTGCATTTATTGCCATATTATTCGATAATGAATAGGATGCTATTATTATAACTATTATTACGATTGTGATGACGGTGATAATAGTAGTAGTGGTGATGATGATGATGATGATGGTGACAAATATTGTGTTCAATATTGCTCTTGTCATGTAATGAAAGTTTCCAATATGCAAATGAATTTTCTTACAATGACAAGTGAGACAGACCCAGGAAATTATGGAAATGATTTCTCGAGAATTTATTCATCTAACTAACATGCTGATTTTTTGAATATTTATTGCTTAATTTTAAAATTAAATTTGTATAAAATTAATTTTATCATTTAATATTTTTCGTAATCGAATAAATTAGTGAAAAAATAATTATGATTTTGTAATTGAACCAAAGGAAAAATAATTACTTTTAACTATTAAATTACATGCTTGTCCTAAAATGACAATTATAATTCCAGATTGAAAAGATAAGGGTGATTAATTATCAGTTTAAATCTTGTATTTATCCTGAAACTTGACGATTTTTTCTAAATGAAATGAGTGCGAATGAGCAAGGAGATTGGTGATGAAAGGAGATTTTATGAAAACTTTAAAATATTAGAAAATGGTTTTGACAAATTATTTTTCTGACTTTTCTGATTTTTCTGACAGGAATATTTGAAATGAAATGATTGATAAAAATAAAAGTTATTATCATTTTTATAGAATAATGATAATAATAGTAACAATGACAATAGTAATAGTGGTAATAATAATAATAATAATAATAATAATAATAATAACAATAATAATAAAATAATGATGATAATAATAATAATAAATATAATTACTTTCCTTGATTGAAGTGATAATTGTTGTCAGTCGGAAATCAATGACAATTTTAAAATTTATCGACATCAAAAAATTGACGACATTAAACTGATTGTTGCAGCAATAATTTTGCCTTTACCTCATTATGACTTCAAGGAAAAAAATTGAAAGTCCTCAGGTAAAATCAATAAAATGATAAGAAATCGTATTCATTTGATAAAGTTTTCGAATTTTTGCGAAAATTTCGAAATTTTAGCGAGAACGCAATTTTTGACACAATTTTTCTAATTTCGGACGAAAGTTTTTTGAATTTTGGATATTTCGAGTAGAAGTTTCATGAACTAAATTAGATTATTATTTCCGAATTTATCATGAATTTAATCAGATTATTATTTCTGAATTTAATTAGATTATTATTTCTATTATTAATTAGATTATTATTTCTATTATTTCTCATTAATTTTTTTTTATTGCGACAGTTTCATTGCGAATAATTTTTTCGCTTCAAAATTCTACAATTGTTGTCCAAAATTCGGTAATTCTATTTATGCCATAAATATATGCACATTTGTATAACTTATATGGTTTGTTTATAAAAAATATATTTTTATGTGATATAACTTGAAACTGTACTTACCAATATATATATATATATTTATAATGTGAAAATATACTTATCAATATGTATATATATTTATCGATATGTTTAGAAAGAAATATTATCAGAAAATGTATAGGAACATCTTATAATATCACAGCTTATTTTTATCCTTTTTACAAAAGATTAAAAAATTTTAAAGGAAAACTTCTTTTCGATAATAAAGCAATTAATTATCGGAAAACTATCATATAAGATTATTCATTATCATTGTGTAATAATTATCCTTAACGAATCATCGTACATAATTTGTTATTTTAATTATCATATAAAATTATTGATTACCTTTATATGATAACTATTCCTGTAACGAATCATTGCATATATATAATTATCATTTCAATTTTACGAATAATTTTGTATGAATTCGATAAATTTTAATTTATTTAAGGCAAACCAATGCATGCATAATATATGCGTTTTATTCAAAAATTTAATCAAACCAATTATCGAAATTATTCAAAATTCAATCAAACTAATTGAAATTGTTGTCCGACCGAAACAAACAAATGAAGCATAAGAGGTTAAAGGATAAATTAGCATAAAATGATTCATAAGTGATCATTTATTGTAAATAAAGTGCAAAGCATTTTGTTCATCATCATGAATGTTACATGTTTTGCTTGGGCCCATTTAGAGAGAAAATAGTCCAAAAGTTTACGATAAGAGGATGGCCAAATCGTTCAAGTGTCTTTCTATCAATAAGGTCAAGAACAATTAGAAATTCACTTAAATACCAAAGAAAAACGATTTAATAATTTTGCTTGAGATGATAGTATATTAATGATATTTTTAATCAAATAATGACGAATAATTATTATGTTAGCTGACCTTTGACCTACTGGCACATGTACTACTCTGTCGTAATAAATGTTGAATTTGGAAATATTAAATTATTTCTACAAAAATTTTGCTAAAAATAAAGCAAATTATATTGAAAATTTCTTTTATTTATTTAAGCTAAATTTATTTATTCTTCAATTAAAAATTCCATAACTATATTTTAATTTTGATTTCAGTTCTAAATTCAATTAATTGATTTCTTAATCAGTTGCAAAATTCCTTACAGCTATAAGAAAATTTATTAATATACCTAATAGAAAAGTTATCAATTTTTAAACACTATAAACTGATGCTTTTGTTAAACGCAATTATTGATGTGAAAATTTACTAACATACTTGAATAAAGATTTACTTTCATAATAGTTTATAACTGGAATTAATTATTTAAGTGGATCTTTAAACCGCTCAAAGTTAAAACAATAATTGAATTTAATTATTCAAATAATCATTTAAATTACTCCAAATTATGGTAGTAATTGAAATTAATTATTCAAGTAAAAGCCGTTCCAAGTTCTAATAATAATTGAAATGAATCATTCAAATGATTATCTAGGCTGAAATATTGCTAGAATGATTAATTATTTGTGTAATTGGAATTAATTATTCAAATAATAATAATAAATTACTTCAACTAGCAATAATAATTAAAATTATTCCTTTCCGTATCGCTTAGAATTGTTGCAAGTTGGTAATAAATGCTGAAATATTCAATTACATAGACGCTAATTATGTCGTGTCAATTATAATTATATACTTAAAATTAAACCTGATTAAATTTAGCCTGATTTTTGTTATGAAGCAAAAGGATCTCTTATCGTATCCCATAATTGGACTCCGCCTTACAACTTTATATTCTTTCATCATCATCCGGTAAACAAGACATTCGGATATATCATCTAAGTTTGTGTTTGTGCATACATATGTCTGTTAACATTTCTTCAAAAATTATTCTTTCTGTAAGTCCCAATTATTTTGATTTTGCCGAATCAAATATTTTTCAATTATAGTCTTTTTTTAATTTTTTTACTTAAATTTTAAATGCTTTGATTAAATTCCAATTTTTTCGTTTTCTAATATTTTTGATATATTTTAGGTATTTGGTTAAATTCGATATTTCTGATCGTTGGAATTAACGGGTTAAAAAAGAGGATATCATTTTCAAATTTGGTATGATACCGTAAAGATCATTAATCTGTTCCCAGCAACTCATTTTGGCTGCAGTTTAATTTTTGTTTACTAAATTGAGGATAATTAATTATTTTGGAGCTATATTTTGTCGGTAAATAAATTGAGAGAATTCAACGAAAATTTCAAAAGAATGGATTCATTTGGTTTTGGTGAATTTTTATCTTATTCGAGCACAATGCTGTCACAAAAATCTCAACATGCATTTCATCAACATCAATATCAGCATCAACATCAACAACAACATCAACAACATCAACAACATCAACAACATCAACAACAACAACAGCAACAACAACAACAACAACAACATCAACATCATCAACAAAACGACATTTATCAGTCAAAACCTCAACCATCTTATATTGGTCTGATCGCAATGGCGATTCTAGATTCTAGGGAACAAAAATGATCCTTTCCGAGATTTATCAATGGATTATCGATAACTATCCATATTTTCGATCACGTGGCATTGGATGGCGAAATTCAATCAGGCATAATTTGAGCTTAAATGATTGCTTCATTAAAGCCGGCCGTTCATCAAATGGAAAGGTAAAAAGAAACGTAAAAAATACTTCATTGCAATAATTATTTTATATATTTCAGAAAGATTATCAAAACACACATAATATAAATCGAAAGAAAAATGGCGTAGAAACACGTATAGAATTAGACGTGCGATAATTATATTTGACGTACAGCAATAATTTTATGAATTAAAATTTTTCATTTTCTAAACAATTTTTTCTTCTTCTTCGTCACATTCTTTCATTCTTTTTCACTTTTTTTATTTAAAGGGACATTATTGGGCAATTCATCCAGCAAATTTGGACGATTTCAAAAGGGCGATTTTCGAAGACGTCGCGCACAACGGAAGGTTTATAAATTACTATTTTTTTTTTTTTGTTTTTGTTTCTTTTAATTCTATTTTTCATGAATAGACAAATAAAATATTTTTTAAAAAAAGAAATAAATAAATTAGCATCTTTTTCGGTGTAATCAAAATTTTTCCTTTGACGAAATATATTTGCTAAATATTTAAAAATAATTGTATGACAAAAATAGTTTGTAATGAAATATGAAAAAGGTATTTTCAGTGAAAAATTATTTCGCTTTATCCAATCTTTGTGATTAGAAAAATAAATATTCAACTATGAGAAACTTTTGAAAATGAATGAAATTTGGAAAGAAAATTTTGTAAACTTTAGTTGGTCTAGCAATTTCAAAAACTTTTTATTATCTTTTATTAAGGAATTTCATAAGATTTTGATCAAATTAAGCTTTGCTAATTTTTATTTAAATTTTCATAAAATTCGAATATATTTTTGATTCTAAAGCCAATTCTAAAAGCCTAAATTCAAAACAGGCTTTAATAATGAATTTTAAATGATCAAGATCAAAAATATCTAATTATTTATATGTGATCAAATTTGATGAATTCATAAATTCTAAATAAAATTTATAGCGAATTTTTTAATCCTTAAATTATGATATTTTGTTATAATTCAATTGTTAATGATCGTTGGTCATTTTTAACTTAAATTTCAAATAATATGCTGATAAATAACGATATAGATGATATAGATCAAATTACTAAATTTTATTTATTATTGAAAATTTTAAAAATTTAGGTACGACGTCATATGGGATTAATGGTAAATGAAGAAGAATGCTCCGATGATAGTCCAACTGATACACCAATACCAATAAAAAAATCATTTACAATTGAATCAATTTTACGACCAGAATTTCCCCAACAATCTTCATTACCATTCATGTATACTCTTCTACCCATACCACTACAGTATCATTTATACAGTAATTGTTTTGTGCTTGATATCAATAAAAAAAAATTTTATTGAATGAAAGGAAATTTTACAATAATATCGTCGATTGGAAAGTTTTTTCGTTTAAAAGTTTTTTCTCCTTTTCAACTTTGATGACTAAAATTTCGAGACAGTTCACCCATACTGAAAATATACAATTACAGTATCATTTGTACAGCAATTGTTTTGTGTTTGATATTAATGAAATGGAAAATTTCTAATGGATGAAAAAAATTTCACGATGATATATCATCGACTAGAATGTTTGTTCCATTAGAAAAATTTGTTTCTTTTCATTCTTATAACTAAAGTTTCGTGATAATCTATTCATATATCGAAAGCACACATTTACAGTATCATTTACACAATACACCAATGCAGTACCATCTATACAGTAATTGTTTTGCGTTTGATATTAATGAAAGAAAAAACTTTTAATGAATGAGTGAAAATAATTTTGATGATAATATCATTGATTGAAATGATTTTTTTCCTTTTTAACTCTTATAATCATGATTACTGATTGGACTTAAAATTTCTTCTCGTGTTGTTAAAGTCTTTGTTTTTTTATAACAAAATTAATTTTCGAAATTATTTTATTTTCTGATTGTATCAAAATGGAGAATTGAAATGTGCCATTTTTTATTTTGTAAAATAAATATTACTCAGTAATTAAAAAAGGTTTTATCAAAAGCATTGTAATTTCTTCTTACAATTATTAACTATAAATATTTTCTTATGCATAATTTTTTATCATAATAAATTATCATGGTAAATTACATTTACTTAATGCCTTTGATAAAAAAATATTCTTGATGCTTTCTTATAAAAATTGTTTTTATAAATGTACTAGTAACTTTCTTTGATTAATAATGAAGATATTTAGCATAACCCAACTTTATTTATCAATGTTATTTTTTTTTATTAGAAATTCTTATCATAATGAAACATGTTATTGTTGCAATTAATTGTTGAAACAAAATATCTATAAAACATATTATTTAGTAGTATTTCTTCTTGACTTTAAAAAAGTAAATTTTTCCTTCATTTCCATTTTCACAAACAGTATACTAATTATGATCACTGATAAGATGATAATCTGAAATAGCAAATAGTTGTTAACAGTTGTCCTATTGCATCATATCAGCATTTGTTTATGATTTATGTTTGAACTTTTTTTTGACCTACTGGTAATTACATATGTTTGAAGTGTCCAAAATCTAATAATCATAATATATTTCGAAAGAAGAAAGAGAAAGACCTAAAATAATTTATGAAATTTTAAACTAGCTAATAGTTATCAATAATAATCAGTATGATTAGTGTTTGAAACTTATGATGCATAAATTGTTGTTTACAGGCGGAAATTTTCTTCAAAAATTTTCATCAGACGAAATTATAGAATTATGCAAATTTCGAATTCTAAAAAATTTAAAAATATAAGAAATAGCTACAATAACTTGATCAAATAGTAATTTTGTTAAATAACAACTATATAATATTTGGAAATATTACAAACGTACGCGCACGTTAATTTCATTAAGTACATGTAATAACGTTTACTATAAATAAGCTAACTATTTATTTACACGGTAAAAAACCGGTACGCAAATAATTGGTATTTTTATTCAAGTAAAGCTTAAATTCCACTCCTGCATTTAATAGATTCTGCTAAAATTTCTTTTAACAACTTTTTTTATTTTTTGTAATATTTTTCACTAAATTTAGATATGCAAATTAAATTCTAATAATTATATTTTAATAGATATTAAAAGTTGTTTTATTAATTTTATTAAAAGTGATAATCTAATTTCTTTTCATATCTTCTAATCGATACTGAAAATACAAATATGTAAAAATTTGCTAATAATTGATAACTTTTAAAGTTATTCGTCCATTTATTTAAAATAAATCTTTTCAACAATATTTTTGAATATTAAAGAAAAGGAAATAAAAACAACAAATTTTTATTTGTTTCTTCTTTTCTTTAAGAAATTTAGAAAAAATTTCTAAAAAAAGAAAAACTTAGCCTACCAGCCTACCAACATATATTATCAGCATAAATCACCATATTTAAAGAAATAAAACGAAAAAAATTAGCTAAAAAAACTATTTATACAATGATTTAGGCCCAATGTCCAATAATTTTTTCAAATGCAAAAATAAAATTTAACAGATGACTGGCTTGTTTGAAATGTAATTTTTCTATTGCTTAATTTGCATCGAATGATTGTTTGTCTATTGAAAACTTTTTTATAATGTTTGTATGTATTTATAAATAAATTTTCACCCAAGTTTATATATCAAAATCATTAATTTTACGCATATCACTGATTTGATTTATTGACTCAAAGTTCGCTTCAAAGTTTTGCTTCAAATCTCTTACTTCAAAAGTTTTTGACTTCGAGGCTTTTATCTCAAAATTTTTGAAATACAAATGCCCAAATATATCATTTGTAAGAATATTTCATTGTTTTATTTATTTTTTCCAATTTCTTCAAGGCCATGTTTATTTTGAACGAATGAAAATCATTGGGTATTTTAAATAAAACTCGCATAATTTCAAATTTGATGCTTTTTATTTCACCAAAAATACGATCGCAATAGAACTATTTCAAAATGAAATTTTTAAATTTAAAAATTAAATTTGAAAAATACTTATTGAAGTTCTAAAAGAATAAGCTATAAAATAATTAATTTTATATAATGAAAAAAATGAAATTCGAAAAAAAGGAAAGAAAAGTCAAAAGTTAAAATATTAAAGAAAAGCTCAAAAGAGTTAGTAATATATTTCAATTTGCATTCTTTTATTTCAAAAGGAGAAAAAAAAGGAAGAAAGTTTTTTTTTTTGAAAAGTGCTAATTTTAGTTTTAACTTTACGAAACAAACAGCTTCATCCTTCTCCCTTATCCTCATTTTTTTCTTTTTTTTTGATTTTATCATTTAGCATAAGAATGATTAGTTTAAGAGGACGAAACTTTATTCAAACTCTTTTTCTCTTTAGTAATTCACACTATTAATTAATTAATTATCACTAATGGAGCAAATTTTTACTTGTTAATTAGCATAGAATTTTAATATAAATTACGAAGATAGCGATATATGTTTGTAAGTAATTATAAAAAACAAGTGAATGAAGAAATAGTTATAAAAATTTTTAATATTTACCAGAAAAATTATTTCTTATAGGAATTTGGATTAATTATCTAATTAATTAATTTAGTACTTGTCCTTTTTAGCGAATGATTTCAAAGTAATCAATTTTTTTATTTTATCACTGATTTATTTATCATTTACCATTTGTTTATTGGTATTTCGAAGGCAAAAATCATTCAATTAATACTTTTAAAATAAACAAACCGAGCAGATATTTTAAGAGTAATTAATTAATACTTTTGATAAACAATTAGAATAATAAAATTTTTAAGCACTTTGAATTATCATCGTGAAGGATGATAGATATTGATCTAATTGTTAATTACTTTTAAATTTTCGTCAGAAAATTTTAACGATATATTTGTACAATAAATATCTGCCAAATTTTACTATTTATTTCTTTTATGACATTTATTTATTTGTTTATTTATTTATTTATTATACGTATATGTTAAATATACGTATTTACTTATTGCTTTGTTCGTTTTTCCTTTTACGAAAAGTAAAAACTTTAATGATGTATTAAAATTTTAAATCGAAATCCTTTTGTCTTCAAATCAAATAAATTTATTTTCCTTTGTTAATGTCTTTAGCAATTAATTTATTAATAATCCATGAGAATATTAAAATATATTTATGATTAGATAAATATAAACGAATAATTACTGATATCCCAATATCTTAATTAATCTTTTGATTTCCAATTTTAAATTCATCGATATAATTATTATCACTTTTCTATTTTACGCCATTACAATTCTTTTGTGGATAATGGATCTATTATCATATAAGAAAGCAAATAGGTCAACGAAATTTATTAAATTTTTTTCTATTATCATTCTGTTTAAATATATCATAGCAGTAGAAATTAATTGAAAAAAATTAATTAATTAGTTGATTCAATTAGGGAAAATTTGTAAAATGTCTTTCATCTTTCCCGAAATTTTTTTTTGTTGCTCATTTTCTAGAAACAGTGGGTGAAATTTTAAAATTTGATTTTATACTGATTAAGAATATATGATCATGAGTTAAATAATACTAAGACAAAATTTAAATATAACATTAAAAATCTATGATCATGAGCTAAATAATACTAAGAGAAATGATATGTAAATTTAAATATAACATCGCCAAGAAATGAAAATTAGATAAATTGAACTTTCCTTGAAATTTACCATTGACAATTTTATGTAACTTACTCAAATCTAATCAATGGTTTAATATCATCTATTTGTAAGTTTTGATCTTATCGGATTATTAAAATGGCTACATATCATTATTTATAATAGAAATGATACTTACTATGTGTATTTATTTAAACCCGATAAACCGATGCAATTTTTCCTCGAGAAATAGTAGATTTGTGAATCTATAGTTTTTTTCTTGCATAATCTAGAAACAATGAATGATCCTGCAAATTTTTAAATTACAGGGATAAAATCTACGTATTCTTGGATAAAATTATAAATAAATATCAGTGGTTACTATCTATATTAAATATCAAAAGATTTATAAAAATCTCATGTAGAAAATCATGAAAAAAAACAATTACACACGATCACGTACATTACGTATGTATCTAAAAGTAAAACGGACTTATACAAATTTGGAATAAACAAATATGCATTCGTTTTTTAAATTTTTAATATTGTGAAAAATTTTGCATTTGAAATTTTATTTCTTATCTTGATACTTTTAGTTCATTAAAAATTTTTAATCGATATGCAAATTTTTATCATTTTTATTACTACTTATTTAAATATTTAAATTTAAGTTGAAATAATTCTAATCTATCAAAAAAATTTTATATTAAAAATTTTTAATCAACATGCATTTATCTTACATTATATACTCAAAGTAAAATAATTTCCTTGAATTATTTTGACTTATCGTAATATTTTTATTAAAATTATTTTCACTCTACTACTAACTTATTATCCAAATCATAAATTGTGATGGTATTACGTTGAAACTATTCTCGTAAAATTATAGTTTGATAAATAATGAAATTAGAAATTAAGCATAGTTATTTGCATGCTGATATAAAGCGATAAATTATTGATAAGTGACTACAAATATTTAATCGGATATCTGAAAATATAAATAACTAACATATTTATTGCAATTACTTGAAACAATAAATTATATTTTGCAATTCAATGAATTACCATATATGGAATAAAAGAATTATTCAATTAATTTAATAATTAATCTGCATAATTAAAAATATATATGTTGCTTGACGAAAATATTTTAATGTTTAGATTTTCAAAAATTTTCAGTTTTAAATAAATATTATATATTTTAGAAAATTATTATATTAAATTTCTAAAATAATTCATTTCGTATTTTTGTTGCTTTCGTTAAGTTTATATCAATAACTTATTAATCGTAATTAATTAAAAAGAAAGTCACGTTTAATAAAATTTATTATTTTATTAATCCTTCAAACATAAAATTAATTTCATCTTATTTTTCGAAATTAATTTAATTATTTTATTCGAAAAATTTAAATTTAACAGATGGGGAAAATCTTTTTCATACCGAATACACATTTGTTATTCATATTTTTTTCAAATGCAAATTCTTATTTTTTCATTTTGATTTTACTGCAAAGGAAAAATTTTTGCATATTTTCTGGCATATTAATTAAAAAGACATATAATTATTTTGCCGAAAAAAAAATTGATTTGATAAATGGAAGAAAACTTTCTGCAATGTTAAAATAGGCAATATGAATAATAAATAATCGAATAATCAAATATTTACAGATATTTCATTCATATTTCAAAAAATATTTAACAAATTTCTGTTGAATATTCTTAGCAAAATCAATTGAAAAAATTTATTAAATACTTTTTGAAAGTATGAATTAAAAATTATGTAATCATTTAATACAAAATCAAAAATGAAAAAATCGACAAAATATTTCTTGAAAGTATCAATTCAATGTCATATAATTAATTAACATAAAATTTGAAAAAAGAGAAATTTGCAAAAATTTATCAAAATATTTGTTCAAAATATGAATAGAAATATAAAATGTTTATTTGTAGTAAAAAAATTATCATTTATTAAAATAAACATCTTATCAAATATTAAAAAATCGTAAGCAAATTTCGTTTTCTTGATTTTTTTTTGTTTTGCAAAAATTCATTTTAGCCTTTTGCGAGAAAAAAGAAAAAATTATAAAATGAAAATTATATTTTATGCAGCGAAGAAAGATAAAGTTGCAAAAAGCTTCATTTTTCGTTTTTAGACAAACTGACCGATTTCATTTTCCTTTTTTTTAATTTAAACATTTTTCGCCTTCTAATAATTTCATTCAAAAAATTTTTTTAATAGAAAAATTATAAAGAAATAGTTCAAAATTTTTATTTTTGAAAAAAAATTCATTTGTAGCAAAATTTTAGTTTAAAAATAAATGATTATTATCGGAAGGATGAAAACGATTGTTATCTGATCTTATGGATATTTTTTGTATGTTAATGTTAATTAAGCTAATTTTGCAATCTTTTAGAACCAATGATTAATTAAGCTGTAAATTTTATAGATAAGATTTATTGATAGAAAAATGATAATTGATTTCTTCATCGAAATTATTTCCAGCATATTTCAAAAAGAAAATAATCATATCGTATAAATTCAAACAAATTTTGATTCCACTTTTTTTCCTGATTTTTATCGATTTGATTTTTTTAGGTTATTATTATTTTTGATCTTGAAATAATATTATGAATGATAGATATTTTAATAATTATTTTAATAATAATGATATTTTAATAATAATTAGATCAATGCATATCAATTAAATGGATCATTTGCAAATTTTTATAAATAAGTCAAATGATTAAAGCAAGTAATTAGCTAATGTTAAGAAATTTCGAGAAATTAATCTTATATTAAAGGATCAAACCTGATATTTATCATCAAATCATTAATTTAATTTTCTGAAGTAATTATAAACCATTCAACAGTAGCATGATAATAAAATGGTGTTAAAACGATTGATGACGTCATTTCATCGATAATGATAGTTTAAAATTGAAACGTTATCACTAATACTATTACTATTATTCCTGCTATTGTTAATGCTATTATTGTTATCATTATTATTATCGTTATTGTCATCATTCGATAATACGATGGATAACGTCACTTTGTTGATAATGATAGTTGAATGTTTATAATTAAATTAAATATTATCACTATTACTATTATTATTTACTATAACTGGTGCTGCTGCCGTTGTTGTTGCTGTTGTTGTTGTTGTTGTTGTTGTTGTTGTTGTTGTTGTTGTTGTTATTGTTGTTGTTATTGTTGTTGTTATTATTATTATGAGTTGGAAGAGAAGAGAGGAGGAGAGCATAACAAAAAGCGAAATATATATTTAGGATGATGTATTGGGTATTCGGATAATTTTACGATAACCATTTTCAAAATTTGATCGTTTATCGACAGCAAACCAAACAACTGCTTATCATTTTCATCTTATCTATGGACCGAGAAGTTGCTTCAAAATTTGATATTGATATTGGCAAGCAACAACAACAGTTGTTGAATTCATTATCCAGGACGCAATATATCGTTGAACAATCACATAATGCTATTCAGGAAAATTCTAAACTGGTAATGTATTATTTAATCAAATTTCATTTCCAATTTCAATTCATTTCATTTTCTTTTATATATTTCTAGCCGTTCAATTTATATATAGCATTTAACACTAAATGTTTGCTCATTTGAGAAATAATGCCTCAAATTTTTATCTATAAATTTTATCTTGATAACAAGTTTCTAAAAAGCCTTCCTTAAATTTGAGGATGTGCTTGTCAGAAAGTATTGCTAATTTCTGTAAATATAAGATATTCATTTATATTTACGGAAATTCTGTTAAATAATATCACATTGACTGAAATATATTTATACCAATCATACATGCTAGAGAGAAAATAACATTCTAATATGTTTTTCTAGAATAAATTTTAATATATGTTAAGAAAAGTCTCATTATTCTAGTTCAAGCTTTTGTTTAAGTAATATCACATTGACTGAAATGTGTTTTTATTGATTATATATGCCATGAACATAAAAATTTTCTAACATGTAAATTGAAGTATATATTAAACAAAAAGCTTTATTATTTTAGCTTAAAATTTTGTCGAAGTAATATTGCATTGACTGAAATGTTTATTGATCATATTTGTTCGAGATAAAAAAATTTTCTTGTATATAAATTGAAATATATGCAAGAAAAATGTTTTATTGTTTTAGCTCGATAATTATTATGCTGAGGGTAATTTGAATGGTATCATATCAATGTATGATAATGATATCGAATTGATTGAACCTCAAACACCAACATGTCGTGGACTTGATGGTACGTATATTTATTTAGATTTCCATTAAATTATCGCGGAATGCTCTAGAGCCCAGAAAGTAGTTGATTAATTTGCTTGGAACATAATAAATAAACCAGTAATATTAGATCCTTTAAACAATAACAATAAATTGCCCAAGAAACATCTGGCTAGCCAGATGGAAAAATAGGCAGAGCAAGTTAGAGAAGAAAAAAATTATTGCTTAAAGAAAAATGAACTTTGAAATATCTTACTATTATTATTTGAATTATCCATATTTATTATATGAAATGATTTATGCAAATAGCAGCCTTATCATTTAACGTGACAATAACTGTTTATCAAAACTGGCCAAAGAATGAACATATAAATTTTTCTTGGTCCTTTAAAAATTTGGTAAATATCTTTTCCAAGTATTTTAAATTCATTGATGTTGTTTCCGGTTTTTATTTTTTTCCTTCTCTGCTAGAAAATGAAACAATTTTTTTGCAAATTTCCAATAATTAATCAAATTTTTTCTAAAATTTATTTGAAAATTATTATTGAAAGATTTTGAATTATATCAGTTGTTTATCATATAGTTTCAATATTTTTAATCAGTTGTAATGTCTCATTTCTAAAACGAATTTTTTGAAAAAAAAGCAATTTATTTGACAAAAATCTGAATTTGAATTTATAAAAATATTTCGAAGTGCTTTTTCTTTTTCTACAAATACTTATTTTTAATTTAATCAGAAATCGAAATTTCAACAAATGCTACTTTTAATTTAATCGGAAATTGAAATTTTCTTATAGAAAAATTTATTAAATTATTACAGCATTAAAAGTTTATTATGAGACGATGAAAAGCTACGCTTATTACCACATGAACGTTGTATCACCGAATTGCATTCTCTAAGTCCATTTATTGTATTGGAACGTGGCAAGTTTAAAATACAAAAGAGTAAGAATAATTTTACAGACGGAAGGTAAAATTTTTTGACTTGAAAACTTCAGTTAGGAAAATAGATTAAATAATTTTTAACAGTTCCAGAATTCATTCTCGATCATGCACATAGTACAGTTTTTTGTTTTCGAATCGAGATCTGAAAGAAGTACCGATTAAGAAATTAAAAAAATCAAATAAATAGGTGGAAGAAAAGTTTAGGAAAGGCTAACTAACAGTTATTACAGATTTTATTATATCAAATTTCATTTATCACTTAACTTATATCGATGATATTTTTTTCATTGATTTTACAAAAAAAAAACAAAACAAAATTTTAATATGAACAAATCAAATTACTTGTAATTTATTATAGCACAATTAGCAATTAGCTCATATTAATTTCAAAAAACTTGAATTAAAAATAAAATATAATTAATTGAAATTATAGCCGATATTTGTAGATATTTTATACTCTGGATCAATAGGACAAATTGGAAAATTTTGCAAGAATGTCGAGTTCTATCAATGTGAATTTACTTTAATGAGTAATTAACTTTGTCATTTTAAATATATTTTATAATTTTAATTTGAAATAATTTGTATATTTGTAATAAACCTTTTTTTATATTACAATGATATATTTCATATAAACTTTAAATTCATTCATTTTTTAAAATTCTAGTTAGATTCTTTTTAAAAATAAGTAATGAACTCTAACCTATATTTTATGGCCTTTATTTTTTTGGATATTATATAAAGCAGAAAAAGAAATGCATATGCAAATGTATGTTGACAGGAAAGAAATTTTTTTAGACTTAATAAATTTTAATTAAATTTAATTAATAGTAATAGAAAAGTGCGCTCTTTCGGAATTATATCTTAAAAAGTAAAAGGTCATAAAATTCTTGAAGCTATCAATCATTTCGTCATTTTCAAATGAATTCTTTTATTTAAGCATGAATGATTGATCTATCGCAAATGATAAAATGATCTTTTGGACGACAATGATTGATCGTTTGTAATTGTGATTGATCCTTTGGAAGAGATTATCAATTATCTAAAAATATAATAATGAATTAAAATTCTTCGACATTTCAAAAAATTTTATTAATTCCTAAAAATAATTTCGCACATAATGAAGCGGAATAATTTTCCCACAAAATATTTTAAATTTTTAATTAAATGAATATTTCAATTAATGGATTTGATTTAAATAAATCAATGTTTTATTGATGTTTATTTTACGATATTGTATTAATTTGATTTAAATAAATCAATATTGTATTAATAATGTAATATGTAAATAAGTAATGCATAAATTGTTGAAATCTTTAATCAACGAATTGTGTTAGTGGTAATTGGCAAATTTTTCATTTAATAAAAATTTATCATTTGATGAAAAAAATTCTGAATCATTAGAAATGAAATTTTAAACTTTTTTGTTAAATCGCCCTTACAGATTAACAATGATATTTTGAAAATTTATCAATAAAAAATCTCATAGTACTTGTTGTCTTCAATGTATGATAACGAATCATTTTGAAAATATATCATGCAATTTTTGTTTTCCTTTTTGTGAATTCATATATTATAAGAGATGATTAATTTGATTTGTTTATTTTGAGATTTAATTTTTAGATGTTGCATATTTTTATAGAATGAAAATATAGCTTTTATTAAATTATCATTTAATTAAGCATCACTTACCTAATATGATGGAAAAGTTGTAATTGAAAATTCTTCCGTTTTAGAATTTTTTTAAACTGACTTATAGATTGGTGTCTTCAGAATTTATCTTTGGCAACAATTGAAACTTAAGTGAAAATAAAGAATTTGAAACTCTCTGCATCTTATTGTAACGCAAAAATAGGGAAGAATTTTTCACTACAAAAATTTAAAAATTATCATCTGATCTGATGTATGTTCGCTAAATGTCAGCGTATTTCAGGTCTTATAATTTTTGTCAGCTAATTATCATTGATCTAAGCAAGTACCATCTGCGATAAATGAAAAAGAAAATGTTTATAGATTAGAATTCGACATTTTTTCGATTAGTTTTATTTCACTTTTAACATTTGGTATTTTATCATCAATACGCGATAATATTGCTCATTTAATTAATCAACAAATCGTTATCGTTAACAACTGATGATATTTATCAACTCAAAATCAGTAATATTTTTATTATTGATATGCGATGATTCAATCATTCAGGATTAATAATAAATCGTCAATCATCTTAGTAATCAATAATAAATTATTATCGTTAACAACTAATGATATCTATTATTTCATTATTTATTTCACACAATTTGAATTATTATTTTGAATCATTCCTAACGCATAGATATAATATTTGTATGTATGTATTGTATGATGTGCAGACGTGTATGTGCGTAGGCTCGAATATATGCCGACGTATATGTACGTCACAAAACTAACAATTACATGTGTCCATAAGTATGTTATATACGTGTGCATGGTACCGTCAATGAATATAATGCAAGACGTCAATGTAAATATGAATTAAGTCTAACCAAAACCATAAGAAATCTATTAATAGTTATAACGTGTCAATTGGTAATTAGAGTATGTCATTAAGCCTGCAGAAGTATGAGAATTATCCATCAGCTACAAGGGATCTATGTGAGCAAATAAATCATTATGTGCGATAACTATAAGAGTCATCCATACTTACGAAGCATTTATGATCATAATGTCTGAAATCCTGGTGAATCTGCTCATTTTTCTATTGATTCTTAGTCATGCAGTAGGAATAGCACAAGAGTAACGCAAACTTATAAGTCATGGATAGACCATTAAATGAAAGAAATATGATAACTACCAATAAATTTGCATGGAATTTACCCAATAATAACAAGGTGTCGATTTTTGTCATGGGCAAACTATCAAGAGGAAGAGTTTTTTTTTTTTTAAAAAAAAAGTATAAAATTTGGAAAATTTGGATAATAGACATTTATAAAGCAATTATAAATCTCATCAAGTTTCTATAAAGTTAACGCATTTCCTCAGTACTGAAACAAATACAACCTAATAAAACTGTTAACAGCTAAGTTCATAAATGATATAAAATAACAGATTCGTTTAATTTTCCATTGAATAAACAGTCAACAAGGAAAACCTTTTATAAGCTTTTGTAAAATTTACATATCTTCACCGACGTAGCTGAAGTAAGCAGTTGTTTAGTTCGAAACTATCGATAATAGAAGTCTAAACAAAGCTTTGATGGTTGCGCCTTATTGCTGGAGAATTCCACTTTATGAGATCTGATATATAATCTCGATCTAGCTATCTTGGCCAACGTGAGATTTTATTTGCATCATTTCATCACAATTCCATCTATCGGAAAGGCTAATAGATTTATCCAGGATAGATTTTATTAATGCTTTTTTCAGGTATTTTTGTTGACAGTTATAATTCGATTATTGAAAAAATTATGGAAAATTAGCTATATTTCAAATTTCACGTCATAGATTTATCGAGATAATTATAATATAATAATGGGATTTTTTGAGAGAAAATATTTTTAATATTTTATTTGCTGGAAAATTTTATACGATACTATTTTTAGTTGCTAAATACTTCAAAGTTTTTTAAATAATTTATATCGATTGTATCGCTAATTTAAATTATTAGAATAAATTATTCTTTTCAAAATGAGAATATTCAGATTTTTATTTCGAATTAAATCCATTTCTATATTTTTCTCACACATCACATTTCTTATTTCTATCATATTTTTTGCTAAGAAAGGAAGATAAAAATTGTAAATAATCAAAAAATATAATTTTACTATTTTAATTATTAAATTTGAAATAATTCTTGCTTAATTTAAATAATCGTAATAAGTAATAAACGAAATGGAACAAAATAAGTAATAAATGAAATGGAACAAAGTTAAATTTAACATGAAATAAATACGTGTGTATAACATGTTCACGTATATATGACGTAAATTTTTTACGAAATTTTAGAAAAGAAGTTAAGCATTACCGATCATTGATTTCCCACCAGCACTGTTAAATTCAAGTATTTCAGGATGATTTATATTTAAAGTAATCAATGGCATAGTGAAAATATATCTCGTTAAAATCTTCTGCTAAAATTATTTCATTCCTGCTGTTTGAGAGCTTTATTTTGATAATGCTATTATTTTTTCCTACTTCTCTCTTATCAATTTCACTGATTCTGTATCAACATTTAAATATTTGTGAAAGATAGTTATCAAAAATCCAAACACTTATATTTCATTTGCAAGGACTGATATCGATAGTTTGTTTTTTTATTTTCATCTAAGTCATTCTTTTTTTCATTTTAATCGGATTATTTCTCCACAAAAGTATATTTATCATATTGAATTAACTTGAAAATGAGGCAAATTTCAAATTGTTTAAAGCATATTTTATTAATACATATGATTTTACTTTTCTTTTGTAACTTTTTCTAATAATTATTATCATCTTTTTCGTTACATTATCAGTGATTTTGAAAAGCTATTATCTTAGAGCAATACTATTATTTTTATCTTCACAAAATAATACAAGACTATTTCAATCAGTGAATATCATTGTAATTAAATCGACAGATTAATTAGCAAAGCAATTGAACGCATATATATGATTCTATGCAAGATATGCAATACAGCTTTATAAAAAGTTTTTCTATAATATAAATCAAAATTTCATTTGTTTTTGCTTTGCAAATATTTCAAACTTTTGCTTGCTAAGCATTAATTTTAAGTTTTCATGGAAACTATGTTAAAATTGAGGATATAATTGTTATTTGTATAATTTGTAATAGTTGCAAAACAACACATGCATAACACTAGCATGCACATACATGCAGAAGGTAGCAAAACATTTCTTGAATTTATATTGCAAGATATCCTACACTTGACCTGAGAATTAGATATAAGTGACAAAATAAATTCAATTTAATTCATGACAGGTAGATAGATAGATGTATGCAAAAACAACAATCAACAATTCCTTATTTGCGTGGGAATAGAGATGATGGGATGTGTATGAGTGGACATCATGTCGGCGAGCGTGGGTGTGGAAAAAGGAATGAGTGGGTAGCATTTGTGCTACAATATTTATAAGACTCTCAGCACGAACTATCTCTGATGATGCTAACCGGGATTATTCATTTTTGAAGATCACTTCGGAAGAATGCGAGGAAGCGTGGGGGTCATGTCACGTTTCGCCGTCACTGATTTGGTGACGCATTCGTTATGGGAGAAGGAGGATTGTTATTTTCTTCGGCAATTTCATTTTTTAATTTTTACTTCCGTGATGCCCTTTCTAAGTTACCATCCGCACAAAACATTTCGCTACACATTGTTGTCTAACGTTCTCTCATTTCTTCTTAAGCATTCGAACTATTTTATTCGCCATCTCAATTGATTATTTGTCAAATTTGTTTCATTCATATATGTAATGTGTAGGTGTATGCGCGTGGGTGTGTCTGTGTGGGTTATATATGTGTATTTGTTAGTTGTACTTTATAAGTTTCGAGAATGATAATTTGCAAAATTTTTAGCAGTTTAGTTTAAACTTTTGATAGACTGAGTTTTACCATATATTTGGATTTCATTAGTCATATATAGCCAATTGTAATGTTTTCTGTTATCAGTGAATAGATTATCAATAAACAACTTATCATTAAACATTTGTCTAAACCATAGGATGGTTTGATGATTTGGCGATACGCTTAATATAATTGTTTTAAAAACAATTTATGTAAAGATTTCAATTCAACAGTTTGAAACTAAATGAAGCAGTGAAAATTTTTATTTCCAGTTATATCTCTTGATGCTGCCATGGAAATTATTGTCAATTCGTATTTCATGACTATATTTGATTGGTTGATTTTTTATTTCATGTTCGTAGAAAAGCCTGAGAAAATCCTTCTAAGCATTTCTTTACATTCTTTGAATCACATCATTGATTATTTGCTGGGAACTTTAATGATTTTGATTATGGTTCGAGACTTTGATTATAGTTCATTAGTGGTAACTCAAGAATTATATTAAACTCAAGAACGATATTAATCAATTTTAAGAAGACTGGGATGTGAGACAGAGTTATGCTAATTTTTGTATATAAAAGAGCACTAAATTTGTTACTAATCTGAACTGGAATTATTTATTACAAATTCTTCAAGTTTTCTTCTCTGATATGGGCTAGTGAAATTGTTCATAATAATCATAAAAGCGCGCTTCGGATTTCTTTCCCAATTGTCTAAGTTACTTTTGATATGTCTTGAAGGATTTCGTAATTAAATCCTTTCTTGCATGAAATATGTTAGTGTATTATTTCGTAGTTTATTTAACTGTAGCAATTTTTACATGTAAAGTTGATCGATTAAATGATTATAAAACATGGGTTAAGTGAAGAATAAAGGACGAAAAATATATGTAAGACGACGAGGACTAATACATCATACAGTAACGTCGTATATTTTCTAATGCAAGAACTTATTTCCATTTGTTTCAATAAATTATTGTTTGAGTAACATCTTATTTTGAAGAAGAAGAAGAAGAAAATATTTCAAAAATTATGAATCTTTCGAACATATCATAAATTTGTTTAATTTTTATCATAGAAAAGATGAATATATAAAAGTAGTAATACTAATAATAGTAATAATGAAATTAAATAACTTGTTTGTTAATTTTACCTTGTGAAATTTCGGTTTCTACTACAGTGTTATGCTAGCAGGGGTAGCCTTCATCAAGCTTCTAAATTTTCAATTTTTGTTTTATTTTCTTGTTTAATTTTTGTTTTATTGTTTAAAGATAAGTTTTTATTTATTTTTGTGACGAGATGTTAAGTTGCGGTAGAATAAAAAATTCAAGTGGGAAGTCATTTTGTGTAAGTCTGTTTATTTCAGTACTTCTATAATAAATATAAGCTTCATTTGTAGGATTTCAATAAGGTCTTAACATTTACATTGTGTTATTATGTATTTTGAAAAATGGAATCATTTAGTTAAGTCCTATTATCTCCCTTGAATTTCCATACTTATATGATTTGATGCGAATAGATCTTCATTATAATAACGATTATTACAACGACTAGTAAAATATAAATGGTCTTCATGATTTGTGCAAATGTTTTTGCTTCTCTTTTTCCTTTTATTTGTCGAATTTGTTTCCTTTTTAATTTGCGAAAACATTTTTCACTGATTTGTTAAATATTTGGCAATAAATTATTTTCGAACCTTATCGTGTACGATTTCAGGTAAGCAATTGATTAGGAATTTTGTTTTCCAAAAATTAGCTGAGAAAATGTCGAGAACTGTGCAGGTGCTCACGATTGAGCCTTCCCATGAACTTACCTTCAAAGGTCTTTTTCCTTTTACTGATTTCATTGATTTGTAAATAATTTTGACAGTGCTGTATAATATTGTATGAGAGACGAGAGAGACCAAAGCTCGCAAAGCTGCCATATTTGTTGGCTATATTAACAGTTTTTATTAGGAATTAAGTGATGTTAAAATGAGGAAGCTTTGTTTGTACATGGTGATAGATTTATAATCCAATTAGTAGTGATGATGTTGAAATATTTTTCTTTCACAAGTTCTGCAAATAAGAGTTTATATACCACAAATACTGGTTTTATTGATATTTCATGATATCTTGCATTTTGCGAGTATTGCAACAGTTTGATCTCTAAGATCAAAAGTAGAAAGAAAAACAAATATTTGGATGAGCCGATGATAATTTTCAGGTCCTTTTAACGATGTGGTAACTTGTCATATGAGGTTAACGAATCCTACAGAACGTCAGGTTTGCTTCAAGGTATGTAATACATATTCATAAATTTTTGGTGGAATTTTTAACATATGGTTATGATTTTTAATGAAATCCAACAAATGTTATGTGTTTGTATTTATTTTTATTGTACTAAGATGCTTTGATCAGTTATACATTTCATATGTGTTGCATATTATCAAGTGTAAAAATACTTGCTTAGTTTTAGTTGAATGGTCAGACCTAATTACGGGATATTTTTGATAGAAATGTAGTATTTTATACCATATCTTTCTAATGAAAAAAGTAGTTGCATTTATCAGTGATATATTTCTGCTGAAGTATGGCAATACATTGTTCCAAAATATTCAGAAGCAGCTTTTTGTTTTCAGAAATACTGAGACATATTGTTCTTGTTGAATGAAGATCGTTTCAGAATTCAATTTATTTGTTTAGGTGAAGACAACAGCTCCGAAGCAGTACTGTGTCCGCCCGAACTCTGGTGTTCTCAATCCAGGAGAAATATGTGACGTATCAGTTATGCTTCAGCCATTTGATGCATCCAGTAATATAGAAATGGAGCATACAAAGCATAAATTTATGGTACAGAGCGTTTATGCACCACCTGGCGATCTCTCATTAGGTATGCGTTGGATATCTTTTTGATAACCAAAAGTACTCCATATCTCTCGTTTCTAGCTGTTATTGAAACATTCGACAAAATTGGATTTAGGTTACTGAAGTTTGCTTTAAAATTCTTGTACGTTAGTTATTCACTGAAGTAATGTGAAGTGAGGTGGTGTTATTTAGTGTAGTGGTACACGGCATTTGGGAGTTGGCTAGCATGATTTCGATGTTGTTGCATGCGCGATGATTTAGATTTGGTGACTAATGTCTGAAGTGAATTAGCCGACCTCGTCTGAATAAGGCGGAACCCAAGGTATGGCTGTTCATTGCCAGATCGAAACTTTAGTCACTGTATGAGCGCTTTCATTTGGTGGATTCTTGCATACTTAGGAACAGTCCGATTGATTGCTAACAGTGATTGCTCTTTGGGAAAGATAATCTTAGTTATTTGATTTCTTTTTATAAAAATGATACAGATAATATTTGGAAAAATGCGCAGCCTTCTGAACTTATGGATTCAAAATTGCGAGTCGTCTTTGAGCATCCTCCCGCTACGGAATATCGAGGGGATAAAACGCCTCCTCGAGTGTCCTCAGAATCAAAAACTTCCTCAATTATGGGTGGATATGTTGCGGTACTACTTATTGCTTTAATTTTTGCGAAATCAGTTCATATTTATGGTGAAGTGGGAAAGTACTTTTGCTTTTTACTATGTTGTTAAATTATTGTAGTCGTTAAAGGCTTGATTTTATTCTCAAATATATCGTCACTCTATTTTCTCACATAATAAGTTCAAATATATTGAAATGATTCAGAATATGGATGCTGAAGTACATCGTGTAATTGAAGAGAAAAATAGAGTGGAAGCTGCAAAGGCTAATCTGGAAAGGGACAATAATAACCTTAAGGTTAGTGAAACAAATTTTAAAGTTATTCGTTTTCAATATTTGCTTTTTTCCTCAGTTTTCTCTACATATTTTCTTATTATATCACTGAAATCATTAAGCAATAAATTCACAATTCATCTCATACTTATGTAAGTTTAGTGGAAATATTGGGGTTTCGTTATTTCTATCTCACTTACAAATTTGTTAGATGTGCTTTAATTTCAGGCTCGACTTGCAGCACTTGAGGCAATTCCTCAAGTTACGGGTAATCAGACATCAGAAGGTAAATTCACATATCTCCAGGTAAATGTTTATGTTGTTGAAACATGCGCAAACGCCATTATTTCAACGTTTTTACCTGATTTTACTAGAAGGCTTTTTACACATCTTTAAGCTGACTAATATATGGTTCGATTGTTTCCACTAATTTTTCTTGCTAACTTCGTATAACAATATGTGACAAAGCTAAGTAAATATTTATGATAAAATCAAATTAAGGGAAGAGGTAAACGAGAAATTACCGTAATAGTGATCCTACCGTTTTTCTAGTGTATTGTCATATGAATTGAAGATTTACGTTACATTTTCTGCTTACAAAACTAAAAATTTATATTAAAAATTCGTATTATATTTGCATTAAAATTATTATTTCCAGGTGGTGTTGATTGCGTTTGCTACCCTTATGCTTGGACTCATTTTTGGCAAACTATACTGAGATGGGATGTATTTTTACATTCTTCCAAGACAGTCGAAGATAACATATAATTATTCATCCCAGTAGAAAGAAAAATCGTGTGATGTAAATTCATTTTATCTACGAATGATTATAGTACTTTTTTGTTGTCCAGTTATAAGTTTGCTTTTTATCCTTCCTGTTTTATTCGTTTTTGACATAATTGGGCATAGTAAATTTCACTAAACCTTGAATTTATTTTCTTCTGTTGCTTTCCTTTCTCTTTAGAAATAATGATGTCTGGTAAAATGTTATTTCTGTTTCTTTAGATGTTGGATTTTAGCATTTCAGGTAACTAAAAGGGAATATCAAAAAGCAATATAAATGCTGCAAATTTACTCTGTGATTTTCAAGTTTTCAGCTTATTCGTCTTGTCTTGCAAAGATGTCAGAGAATGCGAAATATTTTATCATTCTTTCTCCTCTTTTTCGAGAGGAAATACTTTTAGAATGGGTAATAACTTGATGTTTTCAATTACCAGCATCAATGTTTAATGTAGTAGTAAATGTGAAGATGATCCTTTAGGAAAAATTATAACGCAAATTTTTTTAATTTTATTTCATGAAGAAACAAAGCACAGGCAACATAATGTAAATTTTAAATTATACCATGTTTTAAGAATCTAAATCGAATGCCAATATTTTGTTTAAGCATATAAACTTTGCTTGTTTATTACTCTTTTTTGTTATAGAGATTTTGAATAAAACTATCGCAGATTATTTTGCAAAAAAATTGTTCGAAATATTTGCCTCGTAGCTTCAATTGTATTTCAGTCAAGTGAATATGCAGATAATAATTGTTTTCGTGGATTTCGGACTTTTTTTGCTAAAAATGATACTTGATGATTTAATATAGCTAACTATCGGAATGTTTTCATTTCATTTTTGCTAGGATTGCAGTATTTTTTTTCTAGAAGGACCAATAACTTCACAATAATGCACAGAGACGGTGAGGTTATTCGTTCGTTATTACATGTATTTATTGAAAGATTTCATGTCTTTTTCAAATGATTTAAAGTCTTCAAAATGATCTGTCTGATCTTTTTGTTTGTTTTCACTGTTAATATTCGTTAATCACTTGATAATCGAACTTTATATATGATTTTTTCGGTGAAATAAAAGTAGTCAGTTTTATTTTTGATTTTTAATTTATCGTCTTGCGTTGCAATTGTGATTTTTCTTTCCAATCACCGAGCTGCTCAAGATAGACTAAACCAAAATCAGGTATGGAACGATGATTCTCAAAAATCCGGTTTGAATTTGGGACTTCATGTTTTAAGTGGTTTTTCTGTTGCATAGTTAAGCATTCTTGAGGGAGGTCGTTGTAGGATTTTTCTTTTTATGTAGAAATTTAAATATTAGGATACTATCCATTTAAATAACACATGTACATATTACTATGTTTTAAGATTTCTTATGGAAGTTCCATGTTCTCAAATCAAACGCAGGGTGTTCAGAACTATAATCCATTAGTTATCAAAAAAGAATAGGTGAGCTCTATGTTTTACTTATTTTCGATGACTTTTTATAGTATAAAATTTTCATTTCAAAGACCAAAGGTTGGCGAACTTAATCCTCCAAATCGAACCATTTAAATGCCTAATTGCTACATTTGATGGTGGTCGTATTGATTGATGGAAATTTATTTAGGCTGATGGATTTCCACGAATTAATTGTACGTCATGCACTAAGGTATAATTATGTCAGGGTTGCTCGAATGTTAATTCCATCGCTTACTGATGAAATGCATCTTGAATTTGCATTTTTCATTATAAAACATATCATTAGCCATCGAAACTATACGAATTATTCAATTGTTCGAGAATTAGCAAAACAATTGACAACATATAAATTCCCATCAACAAGTCAAGAATGTGATGTATATCGAATTGAACGAGCGGCTACTTACATTGTTCGTAATTAATAGTGTTTATATTTTATATTTTGCTTTATATTTAATTGGCAAATTTCATATCACCATTAAAGATCTACACAAGTGGGAGTAAGAGCGGAAAATAAGGAAATATTTGGATTGGAGAACATAACATCAAAGCATAATTTCATTTCCGATAGTCATTTAAATATTATTTTGGAAAAATATTTCCTCAGACATTATTTCTATTTAAATTAGAAAGTTCTTCGAAACTTTTTCTGAGTATTGCAGATTCTGATGAATGATCTCATTGCTACAAAGGGTAATCCACGAAGAAGGGCGAGTTTTATTTCTACAATTAGAGAACTTTTACCTAATACCGGAAAATCTGAGGTCAATTTTGAACTCGTCATTTGATAGCACACTAAAAATGCATGATTTCAATAAATCGACGTCGTTCCGAAAGGCCTTTTCTTTGAAAGTCCTAACATCAATCGGAGAACTCTCATAAGTTATTGAAAATAATCTGAAAATCTATCCTTACATCAAATTTCTAAAATTTTTAAAACAATTATCCAACTTTAGAATATTTCAAAATTGAAAATCTTTTTAATTGTTTTTGAATTTTATATCAGCATAACGCGAAAATTTCAGTTCAGTCTTGTTTTCAGAAACTTGATGCTGAAATTAGGAAAAGTCGTGTTGGTCTTCTAGCAATCACGATGAAGGAACATCGAATCAGTTGGTTGGAACGTGAATTTAATACCCGAGCTGAAAAAATATCCACGCAAATTGAAAAACACTTAGATATTTTACGAACAAACTTATTACCACCATTGGAAGGTTTTGCATTAGAAAGGTGGGCACAAAGTAGTATACCTGAGGAGGTTGCTCTGGCAGATATTGTCGCATCAAATGGTGTTTGCGAGGAAAGTCTATTACAATATTTCGACCTTATCCAAAATACACCAAATCTTAGTAGTGTTGATTTCTTCCGTGCAGATTCGAGTGATCTGTTTAAAGAGCAACAAGAAATTTTGCACTGTGTAGTTATTGACTGATTGTATAAAAATATACAAGATATTATCAATCGATTTTGATTAGAATAAATGGCCCGTACATCTTTAGCTACTATTGTTTTTAACCGAAGTTTTAATCACTGAGCATGAATTTGTTAGCGGAAACAGTTATATATGTAGATTAATATTATTTCTATAATACAGTTTATTAAAATTTCAGTAGGAGTAATGGTCTAAAGATTTGAAGAAGATCTAAGATCTTAACAGAAATTGCAATTTTAACGTTTTGGTTATAATCAGACGCAGCTAACTGTGTTAAATTTAATTTCAAAATATAGAAACCTTAGTACCTACCCGTCTGGCTTTTGAAGGTAAATAATATATGAATAAACAGAATAAGCAATTCAAGTAAAAATGTCAAAACATGTTCGGGAATGTTTCGGATAAAAAATTCTGAGCATATTTAATTCCAGAACTTTGGAAAAATATTTTATGTCAAATAATTCTAATCAGTTGATGGAAAAAAATTTTTTTATGTCGATCACTAAAGAAAACAACAAACTGTCAACTTCTTTGAAAAATCAATCAGAAGATGGCGGTACAATCAGCTTCCAGAAGATGCAGTTGGTGATTAGCAAAGTAAGGCAAACAACACACAAAGAAAATGATTCGAAAATGAATTTCGGTGCAAAGATTTTCCAAACCATCAAATGTCGTCGATGGATGGCTGCCATTGCACACGCAGAAAGCGCCTGAAAATTTTTAAAATAATCAATAGTTCAGCTGGCCCGAATGAATTAGTTTGCTGAGAAACAAGCTGCATAAATAAATAATTTTGCTAAGGTGAATTTTCACATGTTATTCGATTTGGGAATATAAAAAACTTAATTTCTTTATCGCTCAGACTTCCAACTAATCTTCTAGTTGACTTGCAGGGATTCCAATTTATGGAGATCTTCCTTTTATTTGAGAGCATTTGTTGTTACATATTATAATAATGCGAGGCTTTAAATACTTCAATATCGACGATTTTTTTCAGAAATTAATGCACTATGCTTTGTAAATAATACTGTGGGCTAATATAATGCTTATATGTCATGCAGGTTGATTAAAATAAAAAAAAGGATTGAAGTTCAAGATTTCATTCTGCATCGTTTATATCTTCAATATTTTTTGAAATTCTACTAGGATTAGCTTAGACTGACCTTCAACGAATGAAATAAGATTAATTTATAAGTCCAGTATGAGAGGCCAGATTGACGATAATTTTGTCTTGCAACAAGCATCGGCAGTGCAGCACTGGTAATGATTTGGGATGCAAAAATATGCGCAATAACAAGTGCGCCTGGCACTATTTGGATGGCAAAATTACCGGGAACGCCCACGAAAGCTGCTTGCCAAGGAATTGATGAGAATGTTGGTTGATGCGACAAGGCAAAAAATCCATGCGATGATAACAAAACAATAAATACCATCTGATAATATTCTGGAAAACGAGAATACTAGATAAATCTAAAATTTTCAAATAAATACAAAAAGGTAGCAACGCAAGACTCCCTAAATAGTTACTTCGTGGTACAGAAGAATCAAAATCCACAAAGTTAGAAAAAAGTAGGAAGCATATCTCTAGAAAATACGAGCAATCAATAAAAGTACTAGAAAATAGCATACCATCATCGATAATAAATGGAATGAGGAAGATTATTATAATTAATGAAAGAAAACTGAATGCCAGACCATCACCGAGAATTAGAAATAAAACAGACGATATGCACATTAAGTATGATATTGTACAACTGTTTCGATTCCAAAATTTTCCTATACGTGCTGCACGAAAACAAATAATTGCTAAATTGATAAATGATAATCCATAAACAATCTGGAAATAATGATTATTGTGCAGAGAAAAAAAACTCAAAAAAAGTGAAGTTTCTCTAAAAGACTAGGATTTTTCTATAATTAATGTAAAATGATATATTTATATGTTGACTCATAGTACTAAAAAGCATATCATGTAGTAAGATCTAATTTTGACTTTACCGAAGCCTTTGATGCAATGTGAAATTATCGCACCATTTGATAATGCTGCATTTAATTCAGAACTAACCTGAGCACTACCAAGTGAAAATCGACTAAAATGGCTAACGGTATCTTCGGGTAACCAAAGAGATAACCATGAAGCAATAGTAGCAATTGTTGTTGGAAAAATTAATATCGAAGTCCAAATTTCGGATGGATAGTTTTGCAGAAATCTCGTCGCCATATATGCAGCGACAATCTGCACTGATATACCAAGCATAAAACGTACTATTTTTATAGGACCTAAAAAGCTACTGATTTCTAAGTTTAGAAATCTGATTATTAATAGTGGCTAAAATTACGGTTTAAGGAGTGAAGATACATTAAATACCTTAAAAAACAATGCATGAAGGTTTGAGGTAGGTGAAGATTTGCATCGTTTTTTCTAAGTTATTTGGATATACAAATGAAGTGAAAAACACTCACTATGAGGGATATGAGAAAATGCCTGCGAAAATACTGTAGCTTCACATGCATCTTCCTGCTCTTCTCGACATTTTACAAAGAAAATACTTAGCCGTAAAAGTAAAATGATCGTAATGAAGATAAAACAACGTTGCCAACCAAAACGATTTTCCAAAACCGTTAAGAATGATTTTGATCGATGCCGATTATTATGTTTCCTGCAAATAATATGTCGTTTTATTGTGGTTGTCCAGAAAAGTCAGTATTATGATTTCTAGAGACAAATAAAATACTGAGAAAATCTAATATATATTTTTTACTTTTTTGTCTAGATTTGAATTAAACACGAAAGTGGTACTAAAAGCACTCTTTTATATGTTTTAGATTTAAAATATGTGTCATATTTATAAGTATTATATTTAAATTTGTTAATTATTTAAAAACTAAATAAATCATCCAAAAATTACGAACCTATGTGAATAGGACTTCCAAAATGTAACAGCAATCAATGTTTGCGTCAGAAAACGTATTACAGATGATTCAAAAACAATATAACTATTGGAAAGAAAAGATGATGCATGTGCAACAATCATACAGAATACAATAATTTCCCAACTTGTTGACGTGAACGAAAATAACGTTTTGGCCGTTCCAACAAGTCGGACAATTAAGGACAAAGATAATAAAAAATCCAAAATTGCAACGTAGTGTTCTTCATCTCAATCAAAAAAATCGACGCTTGAATGAAAAACAGGCCGGATCGAAAAACCAAAGAGGCAAATGAAATGCTTAAAAAATATAAACTAAAATGTATTTATATCACTCATGAAGCTATTTTCCAGTAGTGGACGCTACGCTAATACTAAATGAGGAAAAAAATTATCTGATTATTCAGTATATAATGTTTTCTGAAAAAAATTTACACTTGTTTTAACTAATCTAAATATAAATAGCTGAATTTAACAAAGCAATTCATAAAATCAACTATCCCGTACAAAGATAAAATTGTTCACAGATTTTATAAAGTAGCTTACTTTCCTGTATAAAGCGAATCGTAAACCATTAATATGGTATCAAATAATGACAGAAAACCAATTCGCATGAAATTATTATTAAATTCCGTCCATGAAGCACGTAAAAGTTTTTGCAAATGGCGCATGTAGTCGATAGAGTTTGCTAAATTCCCATTATTCTCAAAATTCCGTATCAATGAATCTAACTCCGGTAACTGAGTTTCCGCCACCATAGTTCGTCCATAACGCATCATCTGCTCTATATTACTACTTATTGCTAGGGCCCGATGTTCCGGTTTTATAGTACAATCAATTAATGTCCCGATATTAGAATATGGAATGGGTGAATCAAGTAATAGACTAATTGTTGGCACAATATCAACCTGAAAATTTTTCTGTAATTTAAATTTGTCTTTTCAATTGTTCTAAAGAAGAAATCGAATAGAGTAATTGTATTGAGAAGTTTGAAAAATATTAAAGATTTATCAAAAGTTTTCCAAGTCCCAAGAAAGTTTATGAGATATCTGTTAACAGATTCGCAAAATTGTTTCATGGAAATTACTTTGCGATTGAGAAATCTTTATAATTACTATATAATATGAAGAAAGAAACACTGCTTATCAACTTAGCAAATTTTACTAATTGTAAAACCTAAATATTTTGTGAAGCAAAAATGAACTAAACGAACGCTACATGAATCGTGATCGAAATTCCACCTGTGAAATTGATTCTGGTGGTTTCGCAAAAATTAGTTTCTTTTTAGCAAACATAAATAAAGCAGCATCGGTTTCCAATGGTCCATCGCCACCATGATCACCATTATTAGTCATTCCATGATCACCCATTACCAATAATAAAGTACTATCATCTAAAGAATCGACCACTTTTGCCAACATTTCATTCATTTGCTTCAATTTTTAGACATTTCAGGATGATCTGGACCATATTTATGCCCGCAATGATCAACGCCAAGAAAATGAGCTATTAATACCGTCCAATCCGATTTTGTAAGCTCATTGTAAAGATTATCTGCAATATGGATCCACTAATCATCTGGATAAGGAAAAGCAATACCGAAGAATTTCAGTATCTAAGACTTGCATTCAATAAAACTTACTTAAAATCATTTGATCAACGGTGTGAAGATCAGTTATATCAAAGGAAGGTAAATGATATTTACGTATGAATTGTTTTGGATATAGTGAAACCCTGAAAAAGTGGAAAATATGAAGATTATTCATCAAAAGCCAAAAGATTATTGAAATACTATTGCCGCAAAGTTAAGCAACTAACAATGGATTTCAAATAAATTTTGCAATCATCGGTTTCATACCCAATCTCTTGATAATCGAAGCACTTTATCCTAACTGTGCAATACATTACAGCAAATTCTGAAATCAAAAAATGTCCATTAGCTAAATTCACTGTTGCGAATAATCACCATGTATCATCTCCAAGCATAACAATACTTCGATTCGTTGAGATAATTTCATCAATCCAGTTATCTTCCAATATTGCAGTACTTGCGAAATTTGAACCAATATCAATAAACGTGGGAAGAGAGCCAGTGGTTAAGGCTTTCAATCGCTGCATTGTAGTAGTTGGAGCATCCGCATGAAAATGCATCAGAACTGCTGATTCTAAAACAGTCTATAATTAATTTCTAACGAAAATTGTTTTTCGAAGACAACTTATTTTGTGTCAGTTTCATTTACTTATGCTAATCTCTTTGATAACCATTAGGCTATCTTAAGCAATAGTATGATATAATCCAAAAAAGTTAATTTTTTTGAACCGTATTATTTCTCATTTAGGAGTACTCAATATCTAGTAGCCTTTTGCTACTCTATTTTATTTGAAGCTGCTTTGCTTCTAAGAATTTTTATGTTCATTATTTCAATATATTCATAATTTTAATCTGATGACAAAGGATTTACCTCTGTGATCGTTAAGCAAACGACTAATGGTTGAAAAATGACCCAAATATGCTTTACTGCTACTGTTGAGATGGATTTGAGATGGTGCAGCAAAATCATATCGTAAGGCGTCAATCAGAACAACAACAACTCGCTGATACTGAGCTGGAAACCAGCAAGCATCATGTGAAGCAACATCCGAACATGAACTGCGTGATGTGAGCTCAATTCGTTTCAGCAAGAAACCATGTTGAAAGAGCAGTAATGATATGAAGAATGAAATGCCAATAAACATAATATTAGTTAGATGGGCCTGGAAAACTTCACAAATTTGTTGAATTTGATTTCTTCATTTATATGTTATAAGGAAAAATTTTCCTTAGAGCTACTCAAACAAATTTCTAATCCATTTTTGATAGAACATACTGACCGGATTGTTAAATCATGATATTTATAAATTTCATTTTCTTCCTCTTTCCTCTCTTAACTTACAATTTTGCCATTCATTTGTTCGAAATTCACCATGGCAATTTCGGAACTGGTACTAATGGAAGTGCACGAAAATGCCGTAATTCCTTTGGTATAGCTTCGGGATCTGCAAATAGAAAACAATTTTAAGGAAAAGAAACTTCAATTGAATTAAAAGAAATCTACATTTTTGCAAAGAAACTTTTTAAAATTTATCCCTCAATGAAATAAATTTGAATTAATAATCTGATCAAAATTATGGCCATTTGTAACAAGATTATATCTGACTTTTTACTGTATATTACACAAACTTTAATGAAACATCCGAATTCAATAATTTCAAATTCCAACCGTCTGAGTAATCTAATGACAGGAATCGGACGAAATCTCTTGTTGACGGTAACGTCTCGATATCCAGACCTTTTTTACGTTTTTATGTTCTATCTTTTCAATAATCGTATTTGTTGTTTCCGGAATAATTTCATCTATTTCTTCTCTCTGGTCAATAATTACTTCCGGGATTTTCGTTTTTCTCTACTCTTCACTAATGCAATATCTTTACTTCTTACTTCCAAACTTTCTGCTTTTCTTTTTCTTTTATTCCAAATTTTTGAATTCCGATTTTTTCTTTTCCCTTCAATAAATTCTTGCTTCTTGTAGCATAATGTTCAATTCTTGCTTTCTCTTTCCTTCCTTTTAATCCAGAACTTTCTTTTTGCTTCTTGTCTATATTATTATATCTATATTCATCCCCTTTCCTTTTCTGGTCCTTTTGAGTAAGCCTATATGTAACGTGATTTCCACGTCGTTTCAATTCTTTTCCAATTCTTTTCGACGTTCCTCCTTACGCTGCTCATATAATGACTCTAGAAGCGCTTTTTTACATCACTTCTATCAAATCCTTCCTGAAACTGAGAATTTAATTCGTAAGTTTATTATTTGAGATAAAAATAAAAGACCATAATGATGTTAATAGCAATAGTAATAGTAGTAGTAGTAACAGTAATAATAATAATAATGATGATCATGATGATTTCATCAATCACCTATAATCAGTTTTCTTTTTGATGAGAAAACAGGCTGACGTTTCCTAATAATTTCAAATATCGCACATAAAAATTGCTTACATGATGATTTGAATAATCCAATGATTTGTTAAGTATTTGATTGTAGTTTAAAATTTTCTCAAATCTATCTAATAAACCCTATAGTCTTCTTCTCAGAAGAAATCTTTTCTTTTAGATAGTTACCTCTTCCTTAACTTCTAGACGAGGCCTCAAAAGTCGTCGTTCATTGGACTGCTTTGCAGCACTTCGTCTCATCAATAAACGCAACCATTCGTATAAAACACAAGGCCGAAAGCTCAAAATTAATTATTTATGACCTGAATTCATCGAAAGTTCATTTTAGATTGAGAAGGATTAAATATAAATAAAATTCAAACAATATATCTGTAACCAACTCGAAATTATTCATAAAAATAATTTTAGACTTAGTTCAACACAAACTAATATAAAATCACAATCCCTTGGATTTACAGTTTATATTTATGATCTCGAAAATTTATTTTTCAAAATTAACCGTATTACTGAAAATAAACTTTTATGATGTCAAAGTTCATCAATTTTGATTCATATAATTGATGTGAAAAATATGTCGCGTAAACTTTGCAATTCCTAAATCACATTAAATGTTTAATTGTCTATTTTGAATGTATAATAGCATTTCAGCCGTTTGAAAACCATTACAATGCAAAAGATTGAAACACAATGATATTTTTCCCAGAAAAAATAAACAAAAACAAAAAACACAGACAGCTTACAGTTATGCATCTTTCATTACGTCAAGCATTCTAGAAAAAAGCACACATTGAAACAAACAAAAACAACTGTATTAGAGAAAGTACTTCATTTGGAAAGTGTACAAAATGCGGATTTTTTGGATTTTAAAACAAATGCAGAGTGATTAAAATAATGGTAAATAAAAAATAATTCAGTTTCATATCACAATAAACTACTTGAGATATAAAATATTTTAGAACTCATCAGAATCAATCAGTCTTGGTTATTAAAACTGAATCACAGGCTCAATATACGAATCAAGTTCGATTTTATTACTGAAACAATCCCAACCTAACGTTATATTTAGCAGCCATAGCAATAATGATTCATTCGCCATTTCTATTTCGTTCCACTCCGGTTTTCTCGATTTAAGCTTCAAAAAAACCTCCATGAAATCTCCGAAGAATTTTTTTCTATTTCCTTAAATTTATGTCTTATTGTAATCCACTTGCCTACCTAAACTTTTTCTAAAGTATTCCGGAATTTTGAGTCTTATCTACAAATAATTAGCATCTCATCCTCGAATTCTCTCTTTGAATTTCTTGCATGATTCTTCTTTAAAAATACAAAATCAAATACCAAACAATGCTCTCAATTTAGTAATCAATTTATAATATATACTAATCGAAAAAATAGAACAAAAGAAACGCTTTTAAAATTGCAAATAATTTTTCAAAAAACATACATGTTTATTCAAAAATGTCAGACTAAGCATCGAGATTTAAATATTTTGAAACTTTTATAAAGAGTTAATTTTACAAAACATCCTAACTGTCCACCAAGATAATACACCAATAGAACAATCAAATAAAGCTTGCCAAGCAAATAAGCTGTGAAACTAAAAGTTTCATATGAAATATCAAGATAGTAAAAAAAGATAATTTAAAATTTAATAAATTTTCAATAAAACGAACAATACAAAACTTACCAGCGATTACACTTAGATGTTTCGCGTAAATAACGAGACAAGCGGTAACGAAAATATCAAGAGAGGAAGAAAATTTCGTAGAAATATTTTTTATTTGGATAATATGGGAACAACGTATTATCGATCCTGAACACAGAAATTTTTACCAATAATATTGCATATGCAAGGGAATAAACTTTCGTAAAAGAAAAATTAGGACATATCCATTTTTTCTTGCTTTTTCACCTTACAGAGAACTCTATTCAAACTTCCTTGTTTTCCATCCTCTTTTCCATTTTATTCACATCAATCTTCTGATTCGTCGTCCTTATCTGCTCCTCTAGAACATCTGCTGATCCAAATTTCTCGGAAACAGAATCAGAATTAATACATGGATTTGCCATCGTTTCAGAAACATCAACCACGGCTTCAATTTTCGCCGATTTCTCGCTTGTAACTGATCCATTACTATTTGGAGATTTTGATTTGTTAGATGATATTCCATTGGAAGAATATGATGACTTTCTTCCTCTCTTATTAAAATTTTTCTCGATGACCAACTGGAACATCGCGAATCGGCTTCCGTATTTCTTGGTATCCCACCCAACTTTCTGGATAATTTTCCTACATTTGGATCTCTAGAAAAATCCTCCGTTTTTTGGGGCTATTATACTCTGGTACTTCTTTCCTGTCAACATCTTCAAGTTTTTCACTTTCATTCGATATTTTTATGTCTCTTGAAGAACTTGCAACCTCAGGAACCTCACACGATGTATTACTTTTGACCAATGAAGACGATGATCCTGATTTCTCGCGAGCTATTCGAAGTCTGTAAGAAAAATATAAGCTAGAAAAATAGCAAAAACTCATAGCATGTGCATAATAAAAAATTTTTTAAGTATGATTTCATTTTAATTCAGAATATTTTCTTCCTCTGATGCGATCTTTTTATGTCATATTTGAATGTTGAATGGTTGTTTTAGTCTTCCAATTGGAATGCATAATGAGAGTTTTCTCGCTCATTTTAATTCATCCACTAACAATAATTTGGCAGAATTATTCCAAAAAAAAAAAAATACTCCATTAAACGAATTATTGATTTTCAAATTTCAAAAATGATGAATTTACCTGAGCTTGAACAGCCTCTTTTTATCTGATTTTGATGCTGGACGAATAAGGCGATGCAATTTGAATGGAGCATCCTTTGGCAGTTTCGGCGGATTCAGAGGATCTTTGTTGTAAACATTGAGCAATGCATGTGCCATGTACACTTTTTGGCTAGTTTGTACTGATCGCCCACTACGGTTCTTCTGGATACAAGCTGCAGCATGTGTAGCCACTCCTTCACTATCTTCCTCATCAATGCTATCATCAAACAAATTACGACGTGATGTGCAACGACCATAAAAGACCTTTAAATAATTTATTTGGGAAATCCTTCTCTTCCTTCTTTATTTTTTTTCTTTGATGAAACACTGTATCCACAGGATTTATTTTTGATTTTAATTCTTTTCTAATTTTGAGAAAGGATTATATAATAATGTAGAATCTTTTAAGAAAAAATATACGGAATTGTGAAAATGATTTAGACATCTATACTACAATTTTTTTGCAGGTTTTTGAAATACATAAAGTGAAATTTTTTATGTTTCGCAATAAAAATAATTGTTCTCCAATAAAATGGAACTCATAATATGAATGAAATTTTGAAATAGTTCAGCAGATGCCTCTCTGAAAAGAGAAAATAATGATATGGAAGAATATAACCTTTGATCTTTTATTTTTTTAATGAAATGACATTACACTCTACTATAAAGCAACGAACTCTTTATTGAAATCTTGCACTGGGATACTTTTTTATTTACCTCATTTTTATCACTTTTACACGCAGAATGACGGACAGTTTCGATGCGTTTGCGATACCGTTCAATAATACTTTTGTCTAGTGATATGTCCTTTATCATAGACTAAAAATTAATCAGTTAAAAATAAAATGAAATAAATCTATGAAGTTTTCTACAATGGCAAAATCTTATCATTTTCTTCAAATGTTATGAAATTAGCAAAAATATGTTTACAAAACTGCTTGCATTTTTTACGCGTTCTTCAACTAACCTTTTCCCATTCAAGAGAAAATCTTTTTACACTAAAAGAATTAAATGACAAAAATAGTAAAAAGGCTGGGGATATCAGTGAAAAATCAATGGAAAACCTAATGAGGCAAAGAATGCTACGTATGATTCATAAAAAGGTATTAAAAATGACTCTACTTAAAGTCGTGTCCTTTCGGATTAGTGATTACTGTTTCATAAATTAGTAAGAAATTCTGAGATCATATTTTAAGCTATTTCTTTGCTTTCATTTCTCTCAAATTTGATGCGGATTGGAAAAGAAGATTAAGATTGCCAGAAGTAGGAAGTTAAAATAGATTCCAAACTGACCCTAACTTTTAACACATACTAAAAGAATAATTTAAAATTGAGTCGCATTTCGTTTATAATTTGGCACTTACTGTAGCGGATAAAACAGTAGCAGCATAGACATTAGTTTCCTCATTTGACCGATCCATCGTCGCGAAGCGCTCATTTAAATTTATACGTGCGGAACGTGTTCGTGAAACACTCGTAAAATTGGAAGCGGACAGCGATGATGGCAGAGAACTGCGTGATTTTCTGGGCTGCATTTTTGCACGTACTATTGGAAGACTGTTTCTTTTTCGCGATTGTTGCTGCTGTGATCGAGTCTTCAAACTTTTCTCTAATAGTACTGCCAACTTTTCGTTTTTACGCGTCGGAACTGAATTAACTTATCACATCTTTTAACCTAAGTTATTTGAATAGCAACATTGAAAACCATCTGTTTTGCGAAACTAAAATATAGGTAATATGAAGAAGTAAGGTAAAACAATTTGAAAAAAATGAATCGTAAACATAATTCGAGAATACTTAAGCATGAATAAATACTGAACTTTTCTTTAATACTTGGTATTTATTTTCATAAAACTCTTTAACTTGAGCAGAATTTTAAAAACTAATAAAAGTTTACTCAATCAATGATAACAATGTAATAAAGACAGCGTGAAGATCTCATATATATGCGCTTAGCACTCTCCGAGCCTTCCAAGAAAAAAAAACAATTTACTTCGATTGAGCTTGCTAAGCGGCGTTTGCATAACGTTTTCATCATCTTTAGAAGCTTTTTCACTCATTTTCTTCTTCATTTTTGATTTCGGTGTTGACGGTACAACAATTTCTCCAAGGTCATCACCTTCACTAATAGTGTCCAAAGACGAATCGCCACTCTCGCCTATTTTCTCTTCTTTCACCTCTTTATTTCCGTCTTAAAATATTTAAAATCATATTAACTTTGATAAAAATAATATTTCATAAATCAGAGACAAAGTTGGACCAAAAAATTCAATAATATTCAAAATAAAACTTCGCATCACAAAAAGCCATAGTTTTAATGAATTTTTATTGAGATTCAAATAGAAGGAGTCAATCTGAAAGGATAAATTTAACCTAATAATATGCAGCTTACCTATCATAAAAATCCAAAAGCGGATTGAAATATTTCGTTTTAAAACAGAAATTAAGAAATATCAAAGTTTATGTCTACATTTCTAAGTTAACAAATGAAACACGTAACTATTCATTTTAATGATTAATCCTTTGAAAAATGATATATGTATAATATCATCAAATCAATTTACTGAACACAGAAATTACATTTGTAGTTGATAATCTTAATTAATTAAATATTCAAGCAAATCCTTTGATATAACATGATTTTTAACTGATAAAACAGATACAAAAATATGAAATCTAACCTCAATATTGATAATTTTTACATTTAGTGTATGTTCTGGAATATCAGATAAAGTAAAAAGATAGCATAACACTGTTCGTAACGATTCAATTAAAATAGCGATAATCCATAAAAAACAATTAAAATAGCGATAATCCAAATAAATGAATGGATGATTCCAAAATAATCAAAGAATGATGAAATAAGCCAGCTAGAGAATAACAGAACAAGGCATAATTGGAATTCAATTCTCAACAAGCCTATCCATACTAGGGAAGGCCTATTTTACTGCAAATAATATGAAAAAGATGGTAAGCTCTGATCATGATAACATGAATAATCATCTCTGAACTTGATTATTACTTTAACAAATCTGTAATCCTAATTAAAACCTGTTTCAAAAAAATCTCACAAAAATCCAATTCTTTTATTACTGCAGAAACTTTAGGTTTAATTTCATTTCAAAATTTCGATACAGTATCATCGACTTCAGTTTATTGAATATAATTAATTACAAATGAATGAAAAGAAATGAAAATTTTAAAAACTGAAAACTTTTTGAAGAAATTGATTAGAAAGAAAAAAATTTGTTCAACGATGAGAAATTAACCTTTCACTTCTCTAATGAACAATTACAAGACACTACCAAGTAACTAACACTAACAATCACATCATATGTCAATCAACAATGATGACGTCATCGGCGTGAAAATCGAAGGATCATTTAAAAAAAGTTGCTGTAATATTAAATTATCAACCTAAATATTGATGTCTGATAAACTGAATCAAGTAAAACTTGTTTGTACATCATCAGCTCTCAAATATTCATGATAGAGTTAAAGTGTAATAAATTCAAAAATATATACAAAATCAATACAATTTCATCAATAAGAAGACATAAAGAAATGATTAGAAATAATGCATTAGAAATGATAAGTGAATTTAATCATTTCTAATGATTAATTCACTTATAATTTTTCATAATACCATTTTTCATTAATTGATTTATATTTTGTTAATTGACCCAATTCATTCCACTATTTCTACAGTATTATTTCAAATGTGAACATGTTTATATCATAAGCGACAAACTTGTGAATGCTTCTATATAAACAATCATGAATACAAGAAAGGCTTATACCATTGTTATGATAACTTTATTACCTGGATTGAAGATGAATAAAATTATTTATGATTATTCTAAAATTCCTGTTATTAGAGCAAAAAAATGAAGCTTAAACTAACTCGAATCTACCATATTCCTTAGTAATATTACATGTTACAAAAATGAATGACACATTCCACAAAGAAATGGTGTCACGCTGATAACGTCATAATACGATGATTATAAATTGATACGACGATGTTATTATGTGCTAATTATAAGTATATTATAGCCTGGCACTTAACTGCTCGGAACATATGATGGTCATGTCCTAATCATGCTGTAAAAGTGAACAAAATTATAGATCAGATTTGTTGAAAAATTATTGAGATCTTTTATTTCTCGATGCAAAAAAAAATGGTAATATTAGAGAAAGTTACGATTTTTCGATGATTTAACAAAGCAGATATGACGAGAATTCTTTCAAATATAAATGTTCACAATAAAAAACGACCTATGTAAATCACTATATTCTTTAATAAATGTCCCTATGACGGATACGATACTTCCAGGCTAGAGAGCTGTAAGAGTTCAATATTAGTCCACGTTGTCAAAAGCAAACAATGGTCATCTGATGAAAAAAGTCATATGTGGCTCTACCAGGCAGATTGAGAATTTCCTAAGTATTAGAATGCCATTGTATATCTGATATTTTCCGTTACCATCTATTTTTAATAGAATATAATAAATCTAAACCTCATTAAACTGTACCATTCTAGCATACTACTAATATATGTCATACTATCCAAAGTAGGTCACTGATATCGTCCCATATAATATGACAAGAAATATTGCATATTCCCTTAGAATCGGAATTTGTATCCATAAATTAATTAATTGAAGCTATGTCGAATCTATGGCTACAAAAGCCAGCCATATTTTAAAATTAGATTTGAAAGTATAGCAAAGCTGTTTATCTAGCATCTACTTATTTCTATATTCTTCATTTTTCTTTCACAGGCATAATAGATAAGTATTTTACAACAGTCTTTTTAAGTTCAGCATTTGGATGACCCTTACAGGTGACTTGACAGTAGCATCTCGAATCGACATAAAAAAAAAACCAAAAAATTGATTTCGAAATACAATATCCAATTCTGCGTTCATTTAAAACTGTTATCGGCTTCCCGAGTTTTCCGGCAGTTCCATAAATGCTTTTTCAAATGAATAAAAAAGACATACATACGTGAAAATCAACACGAAAACTTTTACTCTTCCATATTTAGTAAGCCTAAAAGTTTCCATTACACATCGTAAGAGTCAGCTAGTGAAAGGAAACTTTCTTTTTTCTGCCAAACGAAATAAAAATAAGGCTTTACTCGGATTTGATAGTTTTCTTACATGGCACAACTATTTTAACAGACAGTAGGTCTGACCGAAGCCGATAACTATTAATACACAAAGCAGCGACAAAGAAATGTTAACAAGTTGCCTTCGAATGAAATAACAACACTATCAACAATTGAAAGCAAGGTCACTTGAATGTTGAAGAATTAATCCCATTGGAAATAAAACAAAAGAAAATGATAGAAAATGAATAAAACTATTGATAAATTATAAAAACTTCTCTAACATTTAAATAAACATCAATCACACAAGTTATTAAGTCCAGAAGGTCTGTTCAAAAGATATTTCACTTATTTTAAAAAGCGAACAGAAAATGCTTATGATACATTCCCACAAATTAATAATATATAATGATATATCAAGCGAAAAAATATTGAGTTTTTCCAATCTAAAAGCTGTAAAATATCATTTTTCAATCTGGCAGCTACGTAAAGTGAAGAATGAAAGCAACGGTAATCCAATGTAACAAAATGGAGCAAAAATGCAATGAATGAAAGTTAAACTGAAAGCAGTAACATTCCTCTCACTTACCTGAACTGTATTTTGACCTGAATTATTTTTTTAGTTTCAGATATCAAAAAATGAAAAAATTAATGATATGAATGCGAACCAGCTCTTTTGCTTTTTCACGAGCAGCGATTCGTTTTGAGATCCGCTCTGCTTGTTTAGCACGTGCACGAAGTCCTATTTTCGATTTCCCGAATCCTGGTTCAGGTGATGATTCATCATTTTTATGTTTCTTATGTTTTTCTTCTTTTTCGGTTTTCTTCGCAACAGCTTTTCGCTCCAGTGCAAGCATCGCTGCACTTCCTGGACCCGTTTTCCGACTACTTCTTCGCCCTGCTTCACGAGTCTCAAGCACTCTGCTAGCACTTGTATCCGCCGATCGATCATCCAAATCAAGTGGCATTTTGATGCACAATTCTTCATAAATATAAACTATTGCTTTGGGTATTATGTGAGCAAATCTGAAAAGCAACTGTTCTTATACCAGTATTCTTTCCGAAGACAATTAGAAAAAGAAATACTGATTCTTCTTAAGACATAATTATTTTCATCAACTGAACTGATCAGCATATAATATGAGACTTCACTCCATTTCAGAAGGCTAACGACGACATAATCATGCATACAATCAATATCATTTGAATATGCTGTGAGTCACACTGAAACACAGAGCTATTTCAGTGACAAAATCAAATCATTAGCAACTGGATTAAAGGAACAAAGTTGATATAACTTTAAATTGATCAATTTCTTCTTACACTTCCTTTTTCCATAAAAATGAAAGCAAAACTTACTGATCACAAATAACTTCATCCAGAAAATTTTTCATATACAATGAATCGGCAACAAATACCAGAAAACCTAATTTATTTACAACCTGAAATTAAAAGTGAACGATGAAATTGCACATTCCTCAGATATATTTTTCAAATAATTTTTAGATTGGTATAAAACAACAACGAGTTTTACGCAATATTTTTTCTTGCAGTATCAAGGACAAACTTCAGTTTCCTCAATCTTTTCTGGATTCTTCTTGATTAAATGAAGTTCGAGAAGCACCATTAATTCATACTCACGAAGACGCTCGAAAATATCCACCGCCCTTTCCTCGCGATCATATTTCGTTGTTAAATCATCACATGTAAGTATTATATGTTTTTCAATAAATTCGTTCACCGAATCCTATAAAATCAATTTAAAATTCCACATCATTAAAACTAAAATCATACTATCAGCTATTTAATACAAATCCGAAAAATTAGTAATATGCAAACATAAATATGCTACACAATTAGAAAAAGAAATACTGATTCTTCTTAAGACATAATTATTTTCATCAACTGAACTGATCGGCATGTAATATGAGACTTTTTGAAATTTGATTTATCATATGCATGATGTTAATATGCTGGTGTATGGTTCTCGCATATATTTTAAAAAGAAAAAACTCTCAGCCTACTAAACGAAATAAACTGTGAAATCGGAAATTTGGCATCACTAACCGGTACAAGATCTGACCAAGTTGTACGCATAAAATAGTGATGCAAAGTATTAATAATCATGTAATAACACTGTAATGATTTCTTTCGCTTCTGCAAAATTTGATTGTAGATAGGTAGAAAGACATCCGGCAGTTTCTTTTCATCGCAAACTAAAAATATGTAGTCTCAAATGCATTCTAATTTCTCAGCAGCAATTTCCTTACACAGTGCATTTGTCTGTTAATGAATTATATCTAAAAAATTAAAACACTGAATAAGAACTGAAACCTTAAACTGTATTTATTATTCGAACAAAAGTTAATGCAGCTAATTGATTTTTCTAGTGTAATAACTATCGATAAAAAATTCGAGATTTACAATGCTGGTGCTACCGTTAAAATGTTCGGGAAAGGTATCTTGGATTTCTGAATACCAAATTTTTCAAGTACTGAAAATGCAAAGACTAAAAACAACCTATATTGATGTAATCGTTTGATTCTGCAGCTAGCCTACGTTCTGTGCGCGCCCGCACAAATTTCCTTATATTTTTGGATATTTGAGATGAATTTTTGAGCTTCATTGAAATCTTCCAATTTAGGAAGCAAGTGATGTCTGTCAGCAACGAGTAGATTTCGATATTCCGCGACTGACTTTGGTTTATTCGGAGATGACCCTCGGCTATCGATCTTTGAATTAGTTTCTAAAAACACTAGTTTTACTCTTTCCAGTATGTTAAAATTAATTTAACAAGCTTAATTTAAAATATCCTTATAAATCCCATCTCGACCAGCAGCGATTCCGCAGTCTCTTTGATATGCTGAGTTAAATTTTCAATATTTTTAATTAAACAAGATATTGTCGCTAAAACCAAGCAAACCAAATATCACTATTTACCAAAGGTAAACTAAAAATCAGAAGTAGTTGATCGCCCTCCTTTCCAGTCCTGCCCTCTTGGCCATGCGACTAGATTGCTCTCTTGAAATCTAAAATATTTAATAATTGAGAAAATTACTGAAAAACTACCACTTGGTCCTTGTTCGGTTTCACCTCTCATATGAGCTTCGAGAAGTTGCCTTTTTCTGGATCCATACTGTTGAGATGTTTTTCAACTATTTCTCTAACTGTCTGATATGGTATCTCATCTCGTTTGAAATTTCTCCCAGGATTAAGACTGAAAATTGCATTTATACTTAAGAAGTTTGTATACTGGATGGTATTAATACTGTTTATCAAATATGTAAAAAGTACGTAGTGGTGTTTTGTAAATCGAAAAAAGAACGCTTTATTTTACAAAAGAAACTAACTTTTAAACAGTTCAAACGCAGCATCCTCGAAACTCCTCTGCTGCTCCATTAGTTCCAGTGAAGCGTCGCTGGCTCGAATGACGCCTGACAATTAAACCAATTATAAATTATTCTTTTATTAATTTGACGGTGCAAATAAACTTGAACTATAAATATCATGCATATGTAATATATACATAATATTAAATGTTGGATATTCAATCATTTTATATTCAATTAATGTTAAGTCGTGTCAAGAGATATGATGAAATCACTGATTACTTTATTGGTGGTTAAAGCGAAATCTTTCAAGATGATCATAAATATTGATATAATTAGGTTGCTGCTCTTCTCTAGTGTAACAGCAATGATAAGAAAAAGTAGTAAAAGCAAAAATGAAATATTTATTGTATGAAAAAAATGAACATAGGTAGACGTGACACGAAGTAACATTATCAAAATAACTGACACTACCAAACAAAATGGACAAAATAAAAATATGGCAAGAATACAAAATATCTGATTCTAAAATTTGAAATGTAACTGTAGAAAGCGAAGAACAATTAACATAAAGTAATGTTAGAAGGAAACAACGCAACAGCAAAAAATTTAGGTCAAATATCGAGAAAGATCGAGATAGAATGAATGTTCAGCTGTGGAAAAGGATTCTATTGGAATTTCTATTTATGAGATTTCGACAAAGACTTAGCAAAATAGTGAAATTTCTAGAACTATGTTACAAAATATGTTATCAATCATGGAAATAAGACATTCAGTAGTTATTTAAATTGTTTTGTATTTATTCATTTATTAAATACTCAATAAATCATAATTATCTCACACCTTTTGCATGTGTATAATGCATAATTATATATGCTAAAGAATATAAAAGTAATGCTTTTCTTGGACGTTTCTCTTGAGTAATATGACATGGACATGATCAAATGATACTAAAAATATGGCGAAATAAATTGATTTATATGGCTGTTCATCAAAGAATGGCTTAGAAAATTTTTCTCAACATATCGTTAAAATATTATGTTGCTATGAAATTCATCAAGAGATCTTGATTCCACAACGAAACTTTAGAATTCATTCATAGTTTCTTCGGCTAAATTTTATCTCAATTACATATTATTACGAATATTCATTAAAAATTCAATTTAATTGAAAACTCTGCTATTCTTGCTTGGTGTAAGTAATCAAATGCAAAATTAGTGATTAAAAGAAACATAAAATTAAATAAATAAATTAGTAATTAAGCAATTTCTCATTATCATTACATTCAAATATTCTTTCTTTAAATGAGAAATATTATTTTGTAAATATACAAATTCCTTTCTCCCATCAACAAAACGATAAAATTTTTCCGTTGCAATTTAAAAACTTCTTAAAAAAATCCAAACTTTAAATTTAATTTTAATGCAGATCAAACAACTCTATCTACCGCAATTCAACCTTATACCGAATGTTTTGTACTTCAGGACCCTAGAATTCGGCGGGAAATTTCCATGTCTATCTTCCACACCTATTGCTCGAAGTTTGTTAATTTTAAACAAGGCATTGCTAAGAGTGTTAATGACTGATGCAGCACTGTAGCTGTATTTATAAGAAAAAATTATCTGTCGTTGTGATCGCTGATAACATTTTTGAGCCTTAGCTTTCTATCATCGCTAATTTCTACTTTTTGCTTCACCAAATGTTAAATTGGAATACCAAAAACTTACTGTCTATAAAATTTCATGACAGGCGTAGGATAGACAACAGCAGTATGATGGCCATAGAAGTTGGGAATTATTAAAGAATACGTATGCAACAACTTACTTGCCTAATCGTTTAGCTATGTAATATAATTTATATAACTTTCAAAAATTCTAATGTACTCTTCAATCGTTTCTGTTGATTTTGATCCTTCAGATTGCAATAATTTTATTTCTTATAGTCATATTTAATTATTTTCCAAATTATTCAAATTGTATCAAATGTCTCTCCATATTTCCGATAAATGATACTCTTCCATCAGAATCGGATGATATATTTTTATTCTTTAATCTATTCGGATGACATGTCCTTATCTTCTAATCTAATTGGATGACATATCTTTATCGTTTGATCTAATGGAGTGATATTACTTCAATTCCATTTGCTAATATATTGTTAATTTCTTTTTAAAGAATTAAAAATGAAATCTTTCGGTGATCTTTTATCATCATAAATTTGCATATGAACTTGCATGTATGAAAATTTGAACTTAGTTGTAACAATTTGCCGGACAGAGCTGTTTATTTTCATGTGTTCAAATGATTTAGAAATGAATAGGCATTTCGTTGAAATGGAAAATAGTTGATTAGAAATATCGGCTTGATATTATAAAATGGAAAAGCATTTCATACTTTGACTTAATAATATTTCGACAATTTCTTTTTGTTTTCATTTCAGACGAAAAACAGATGACAATGTCTGTTTTCTTTTCGAAATAATATCAAATCTAATCATTCATTCATTTATTTCTATCCGCTTTTCATTATTTGCATTAGTGCTGTAATATCTTATGCAAAAGTTAGATATATTCTTTATTCTAGCATTTTTTTATTTTTTTTTCTAATAACTATTTGCTGATCATTTTAAAATTTGGAGCAAACTGAGAAAGAAAAGATTTTCCATGTCAAACAGGCCTTCATAGAATGTTAATAAATCTTTACATAATCAAGAAAATTTCATACTAAATAAATTTCATTAAAATATAATGCAGTTTCATACAGTAAAAGATTTTCCATGACGAAACAAGCTTGAATAGAATGTAGTGGGAAATGCTTTATATAATTAAAAGAAATGCGGCCAAGTTACTTTTGCAAGTTTTTTCTGTTTAGAATTTCAAGAAAGAATAAACAGAAAATTATTCCAATTTTTGATATGCTTCATGTAAGTTTTAAGCATATTCTTCCACTTTCTTTCATTCCCTTTTCAACTACTGTAAAATGATCGTTTAATTGACAGAAGCATCGATTTCAGACCCTACAATTCCGAATATTTTTTAATTCGACGAAAATTCCTTATATCAACTACAAATGATTCTTCCTTGCTTGATACTTTTTTTTTAGCAAAGACAATCGAATTTAGTTCGTTTTACTTCACTGTGTTTAAATTATAATGAATCAATCATATCTATTGTTCTATTTGTGCTAATCAAAAAAGAGTAGTAAATGAATTAGTTGGAAATTAGAAGAAAATTTTAGAATTTAAAAGAAAAATCAATTTCCTTCTTATTATTTTTAATAAAAAAAATAATTCATGATGAGATTGGCTGGATAATATTAATAGTAAATATGGCGGAAAAATTTTTGATTTACAACTTTTCAAGCAAGTTGCTAGTTGCTTGATGATTAATAAAATCTGTCTTTTTTTTCCAAAATAAGTTGTTTTTTTCTTATTTTTCAAATATTAATAATAGTGAACTTTCATCGCATAAATATAACATCATATACATTGTATATCTTTATGTACATATACAACATTCACATGTTATATTCAAATATGTAATATCAGAATTTCATCTCTATTGTTTTGATAAAATTAAATCTTTTCTATTTTCTACAAAAATTCGACAATCAAAAATTGAAAATCACAATAATCTTTGTTAAGATTACGTTTAGTAGATGCATAAATCCTCAGTAATTAAATCTTATTGATTTTTGAACTTTTTGTATTAAAAAAATTCTTTTAGTAATATAATCTGATTCGTCAAAATTTTTATATCTATCTATACATATCAAATGAACGGAAATCAGATGTTAAAAAAGCAAATGATAAAAAAATTTTTGTTTCTTTTCATAATACAATGCGTATTTTATTTTAATAATATTCTTTTTCTAAATACTAAATATAACTTCGAATCAGTGGATTAATACGTCTAAAATTAGCAAAGCCTCAGAGCGACAACGAATTGCTTCTAATGATTGATCGATAATGAATGTATTTTTTTATTTATGTATAAATGCACTTTTAAATTTATGTCTAGTATGTCAATGTATCAATTATACATATATATATATATATATTTGTGATATGAATGAATGTCACGAAGTCTAATTACTTTTTGTGATATATTGCTGATTTATTTATATACGAAATGTTACTAATTCATTTATAATATGTTGCTAATTTAAGTAGTTAAGCATTGAAACTTTCGTAATTTTAATAAAAAGTTTTCAGCATGCAACTTTTGCAATTTTAGCGGTTTCGCATTTAAAAAAAAAAAAAAAAACGATGTAAAACTTAAGCGATGCAAAACTATTGAACATTAATCTAATAGTTAGTAGAGAAAAAAAGAGCAAAAAAGAAAGAGCAGGAAAATTATGTGAACTTTTATTTAACAATATTTTTAAAAAATAATGAGAATTTTCTTTTTTAAATTTTATTTTAAGAAAAAATATCCCATAATTATTTTATTTTTATATTTGTTAACAAAAAAAGGGAAAAAGTAGGCTGAAAAGTTTGAAATAAAGCATATGGGAATGATAAAAATTGGAAAAGTTTTTGAGGAAAAAAGTGAGAAAAGATAACGCATTATTTCATCGTTGATAATCATGCAAAATCTCGTGTTACGGATATTTTGAAAATCAAAAATACTTTCATCAACCATCAATTCGCTTCTTCTCTGATATAAAAAGTTTTTCTTCTTTTTTCCTTTTTTCTTTTGTTTTTTATTTTAAGAATATCTAAATTTCAATTTCATAGCTTCAAAATCAGCTAAGGAAAAGGAGAAAAGTAAATAATATTCTTTTCAAATAAATTGATATTTTTTCAATGGATTCCCATCTTAATCATCAGTTCGATTTTGATATTTTAATTCCTCCTTTTTTTTTCATTTTCTTCCATAAAACCATTCATAAATCCTGCTTATTATCATACACATACAAAATGATATAATTAAGCATCAAAAATCAAAGGGTAAAAATAAGGATTCCAAATAAAAAAATATGGGCTTTAAAAAGTCTAAAACTCTGTATACATATCATTTCTAGTATAATTAGGTGTAACTGCAAAATAGAATAAATTTACGAATTAGCAAAAATTGACCGAGAGGAAAAAAAGATTTAAAAAATCAACTTTAATCCTGATCATTGAACGTTGTATTCTTTTGGCGCTATCATTCGTTTTGAAATAATACGATAAAAAAACTAGTAATTGCAAAACAGTAAATATCTTTTAGCTTAAATGAAATTGACTTTAAAAAATCGAAAAATATAAGCAAAATTTTATGGTACCATTTGAATAAGCGCTTGTAAATACATAATGCCAAACAATAAACATTAATTTTTCAATCATCTACAATTTATTTCCATGAAATTGGAAAATTGTAATGTAAGATTATTCATCGTTTTTTTCTTCTGTAATAACAAAATTATTTCAAAAACTTTTTCCTTTAATAAATTAAAAAGAAAATACCCACGCACACACATGTAAATACAAAATAATTAATCGTAGAAAATGAAACATAAAAGAAACATACTTGAGCAATAAATGAATCAAAGAGTTTTTTTCTTTTTTAAACAGATAGTATTCATGTAAAATTGATGAATGAAAATTAATTATTTATGAAAAACGATTAATTTCGCAATACAAATAAATCAAAATTATAAACATATGAAAAGTTTAACAATTTCAGGGCACTTTTGCAAAACGAATATATCCATTTATGTATATATTATATTACTATAAAAAGGAACTTGAAGTAATTCTAAGAGGAATCTTTTTTTTTATTTTTAATTGTAAATATTTTGAAGATATATATTACTATGTCAAACGATACATATTGTTGATTTATTATATTTTATATCTTTGCTTTGATATATCATTGAATTAATGAATTTTGTTAAATTAACTGAATAGGTTAAAAACAAATATGATCTTGCCAACATATCAATCCTATCTTGTGAAAATTTCATGTTTTGCCATTTTTTCCCTCATTTTGAAATAACAATATCAGAAGGATTTGATCTGATTTGTTTGCATGATTTTCTAACTGGTTTCCTATCTTTACCGATTAAAATTTCAATTTGGAAATGCCTTATATAATGTTCTTAATATATATATATATATTTATAAGGTATCTCTCTTATATACATATATATATATATGTAAATGAATAACATTTTAAAATATGCTCGTGGCCATTTATCATTCTTTTATTTCTTTATCTTCCTTCTTAAATAAGATCGCATTATTAATAGTAACCAATTTATATGCTATAAATGTTCAATTAAATCATTATTAATAGTAAATACGAATTTACATGCTGTAAATGTTCAATTAAATGATAATAGAATCTCAAAATTAAATTCAAGCTCTCTGACAAGAATTAAACATTAACAACTACGATATTACTTATTTACTTAATCAGTTGCTTACGTAGGTATCAATTTAGTTATTTATTTAGTTATACATATAATTATTTGCCTTCTTGGCCCCAACTTGTCTCTTTTAATCCTTTTGTATAACAATAAAATAAAACTTATTCTTGCAAACATATTGATGTGTTTCTTTGTTATTCATCCTGATTATCAAATAACATTAGAATAAAAACAAAAAAAACTATAATACAGTAAAACTGAAAAATTTTTTCAGATAAAAATTGCATATTTCAAATAATTTCATATCAAAACTTAATTAAATTACAAACGTATTTATTGCAAATTCTAAAGAGGCAAAAAAGAAAAATTTTCTTGAAAATTTAAATAAAGGAAAGGAAGAAGAAAAAGCATAATGAATGGAATAATTGCCATTCGTGCAACATATTTTTAACGCTTAATTTCATTCTTATCATTCTCGGCAAATTTAATTAAACTTTGCTAAATGATTTTGTTAAAAAAAATAATTTTACCTCCTTTCGTTTCACAAAATTGCAGAAAAACAACAAAAATAGCCTTTCTGTTTTATAAGCCCAAGTTATATAAGTGATATTATCGCAAGCATATGGAATTATTGGATGATAAATGACCTCGCAAGGATCATTTATTCAATTCTAGAAAAATAACGATCAGAAATACAACAGTTATATGAAAATTATCCCGATCCCCATGTATCCTATTCATTTACCTGCAGTTTATGGGAATCTCTTCGAGAAAAGAAAAAACTGAGAGACGTTAATCATACAAATGATTATCTTAATTTTTATTGACAAAATTGTACCAATCAAAGTGAATAGTTTTGGATCTAATTTAGTTAATGAAATGATAAACTTAATTAACAGATTAATTTCTTAATCTTCAAAACTTAAACTCAATTTAGTAAGAGATCATGAATAAAAAAAATTTTTAACGAACAAATTATTCAAGAAGTTGCGTTTCATTCGCTGGATCAACTTGTCCATCGCTACTTAACAATTGTTGTAATTCACTAGCATCCAAGTGTAAATCCTGCAAATCCTGAAAGCAATCAAGTTCTCCATCGGTACCCGTTAGGACGATATTTGGAATTTCCGTGGTTCGGGACTATTTGAATAATTACGTTGTTGTGGCCATGATGTTGGTACTGGTAATTCAATACTTTGTGCCGGACTTGTTGGCGCTGATTGTGATTCGGATGATGACGGTGGTGTAGCTAACGTTTGACATAAACTTGTACTATGGCGTTGTGCAATTGCTTGATGATGATGATGATGATGATGATGATGGTGTCGATGATGATGATGATAAGGACATGATTGCATTGAAGCAACTGGTGGTATATCTGGTAATGAACCGACCGCGATATCTTTACAATCATGTGTAATCTTTTGCTGCATACCACCATTGAAAGAATCAGCTGCAGGATGAAATGATGATGATGATGATAATGACTGCTGTAATGGCGATACTTGATTTGATAATGATAATACTGTTAAATCCTGAATATTAAAATTTTCGAGTCGTTCTTCTTGCTGATACAAATTCATGAATATTGTCGGATCGCTATGAGCTCTGCAAAAATATTCATTCATAAAATTATCGAGCAATATTGATAAATCATTTGAAAACAAAAGAAGTGCAAAAATTTTCATATATTTGGAAATCATAAAAGCTAACGTAATCTATAATTTGGTTGAAATTTTTCGATAATTTCATTTCTTGGCATTTAATTGATGGCTTGATATTTTGATGCTTAAATTTAATCTTTCAGTTAAAGATATAAAAATGAGGAGTTAATTAGTTTAATTTTTCCTCCATTTTTATTTGTATCATAATAGTACATTTTAATTGGTAAGATTAGTATTAGTTCATATCATTTAGAGCACAAAATATCTCAATAATTTATCGACAAACAAAGAGAATATGCTGACCAATATATTTTATTGTTTACATGAAGTTATTCTTGAAGTCATTATGGAAATGAAATGTCATTACATATAATAAATTAAAATGATCTATGTCCTAATCAATAATTATAAAATTATTGAAATGATTGAAGGATAGATGGAACCTTCACATTATGCATCATTTTGATGTCTTTTTTATAGACTGAATTATCTGTCATTTGCAAAAAAAAGATCGCTATAAAATGATTTAAATGATTTAAGCAATTATGGGACAAGAAGAATGAACTATTAAATTTTGTACGTCTAACAAAGTAATACATAAGATGAAATGCTAAAACTTACTTGATTTAATAGTCTTAGAAACAGATTAAACATTTTGCATAGCTATAATGAAGCACTAACTTTGGCCATAACGTATCCGGTGGTAGTAGATGATTATTGGATGGACAATGTAAATGCTGATAATCGAATTGATCAAGCGGTGAACAACGTTCATGTTGTTTGGATGATTTATATGGATGATAATGTGTTGTGCCAGGTGTACGGCCACGTCCATGATGTGTTGGACTCATCTGAGGTGATCCTGACCAATATGGCCAACTACATACATCGGGTTGTTGTTGTACCATTTCATGTACATTTGGCAATGAACCACCGGAACGATTCCAATGTATCGGTGGTGCAAGAGCTTGAGGACTAGAACAAACCGGTGGTGCAGCAGTACAATTGCTAGTTATTGCACGAACATCACGCATAACAGACGTAAACAATTCTTCATCTTCATTTTGCTTCCTTTCCATTATTGCGATTTTTTCCGCAAATTTACGTGGTGTCCCTTGTGCCATTGCGTAAGTTTATTATTCTGTAGCACAATAATAGTGAAGAATAGAAATTATTGATCGGTTACAATAGTATCAAACAACGATTCTAACAAAGTTGTAATAATAATAATAATAATAAATAAGTAAATAATAATAATAACAGTAACAGTAATAAATGATAATAGTAATATAGGAATACGGTAATACAGTAATAATAAGTAATGCCAAATATTATTTGAACTAAAACCAAACTAAATTATAATAAAAAAACTTTTAATTTAAAAGAAAAAGAAAACAAAGGCGAAGATGGATATTTTTTTATATTATAACATTTCATAATATTATTTTATTCCATATTCGATAATATTCTCTCATTGCCACATTTATTTCAAATGTTGTAAAATAATTTTTATCAATAATTCATGAGAATTACGAGTATATACATATATACATATATACATATATATATATATATACATACATACATATATATATATACATACATACATACATACATATTTCACGCATGTATTATGTATATACATATCATATCTACATATGTATATTTATAATAATTGAAATAAGAAGTATTAAAAGTGTAGCAAAATGAAGAATTTCCTGAAAATAACCAACTGATTCACAAAGACAATCGTATGGGTCTTAATAATGATAATGTGATAAATGGTGATAGCGGTAGTGATAGTGGTAGTGACAGTGATGATGTTAGTGTTAAGCTTCCTTAGTGATAGTGGTGTGATGATGAAGTTGATGAATGATAATAATGATAGAGTAATGTTAGCCAGGAAACAGGAGTTGAGGAACCTGGATAAATGGAAAAATACATAGATGGATAGATAGATGGAAGGAAAGATAGATAGGGAGAAGTAAAAGAAAGATAGATGGATAGATAGACAGATAGATGGATAGACAGATAGGTAGATAGATAGATAGATAGATAGATAGATAGATAGATAGATAGATAGATAGATAGATAGATAGATAGATAGATAGATAGATAGATAGATAGATAGATAGATAGATAGACAGATAGATACGTAGATAATGACAGAATATAATTCGACAGAGTAACTTTTTCGTTTATTTTTCACTGTTCTTCGTGAAGTAACAAAACTGATCAGCGTTATATAGTACATATTCAACAAACATATGTATGGGACATACAAAGATATAATACATACATCGATAATATACACACATGCAAACATATATAGACATACATATACACACATACATACATACATACACACTTACACACACATACATACATGCATATACATATATTTTGCACATAACACATATGTATAAACATAAATGTATTTGTTCTCCTCATACAATATACATATACATACATACATACATACATACATATATATATATATATATATACTACTCAAGCATACAACATTTATACATAGAATATACATTAATGATGATGAATATTTTGTTTGCAAAAGTTTTTAGAAATATTATCAAGAATGATTGGATGTGTCATTTGCGCCTAACTAATCGATATATGGTGAATTATTATTATTATTATCTAAAATACATATATATATACATACAGATATGGTTAAAAATAAGTGTTACTTTTAAAAATAGATTTGAAATTAAGAAGTAAAAACAGAAGAATAAGGAGCAAAAGGAAGAGAAGGAGGAGGAAAGGAGATAGTGATTACATGAAAACAAAGAGGGAGGAGAGAGAGTGAAAGAGAGCAAAAGGAAATGAAACATATAAAAGGAATGTATGTGTGTGTGTGTGTGTGTGTGTGTGTGTGTGTGTATGTGTATGATGTTGTATGTGTGTGTGTGTGTAGGTATGTGTGTATGTGTTGTGTGTATGTTTGTATGTGTGTGTATGTGTGTATTTATATAAATGTGATGTAGATGCATAGAAATAAATATATAAAATTTTAATGTTTCAACGAAGGGGAAAAGGAATAGAAATTTGAGAAAGAATGGACAAATTTTTTGGATGGAATATGTTTTAAATGAAGTCGAGAATCGATCGATTCATCAGTGAGCAGCCAAAAAGATGGCATTTAGCTTTCGAGAGTTTAGCTTTGTGAAAAGAAAGGGATTGAGGATATTAAAGACTTTCTGCTAAACTCAATGAATGGGACGAAATGGAATGAAATGGAATGAAATGGAATGGAATGAAATGGAATGAAATGAAATGGAATGAAATGGAACGAAATGGAATGGAATGAAATGGAATGAAATGAAATGGAATGAAATGGAACGAAATGGAATGAAATGAAATGGAATGAAATGAAATGGAATGAAATGGAATGAAATGAAATGAAATGGAATGGAATGAAATGGAATGGAATGAAATGAAATGGAATGAAACGGAATGAAATGGAATGGAATGAAATGGAATGAAATGGAAATGGAATGGAATGGAATGAAATGAAATGGAATGAAATGGAATGAAATGGAATGAAATGGAATGAAATGGAATGAAATGAAATGGAATGGAATGAAATGAAATGGAATGAAACGGAATGAAATGGAACGAAATGGAATGAAATGGAATGAAATGGAGTGAAATGAAATGGAATGAAATGAAACGGAATGAAATGGAATGAAATGAAATGGAATGAAATGAAATGGAATGAAATGGAATGAAATGGAATGAAATGGAATGAAATGAAATGGAATGAAATGAAATGGAATGAAATGGAATGAAATGAAATGAAACGGAACGAAATGGAACGAAATGGAATGAAATGGAATGAAATGAAATGGAATGAAATGGAACGGAATGAAATGAAATGATTACAACTGATTATAATTGAATAAAGAAAAACATTTGTAACAATTTATTCGCATAATAAATGTTACCGTACATTTCGTTCATTATATCTATCGCTAATAATAATTGCAGCGATGATTATTTTATTACATTTGCGCCATATAATAAGTTTTAGCAATAACTGGTTCGATACATTTGCGCTTATTAATAATAATTGCAATAATATTCGGCTCATTATATCCGCGCCTAATAATATTAAGTGCAGCATAATTTTATTCTTTATATTTGTATTTTGCGATATAACTATTAAAGTTTTGATGAATGTGTAAATTATTTAGTAAACATATGTAAACATACTACGTACGTAACATTCTTCGTTGAAATGTAAAAAAAAAAAAAAATAAATGAAAATATATCATTCATACATAGTTAGTAATGAAAATACTATACGAATTAATAATATATCATCTTTCCTGTGTACTATGAATACACATTTATAAACAAAATTTTTTCTTTTCTCGAACCTTTGAAATTTTTTATTGTAACATTTTGTTTGAACCTTTAATTTTATCCATATAAAAATAAAATTCATCCTTTTAAAAAATATTTACTCATTTATACCAAACTTCACACACACATACATACACACATACACACACACATACATACATATACATACACACATGCTAAAAGTTAAAAAGAAATGCAAAAATATTTGTTATGCAAATTATTTAAATGAATAAATTTTGTATATCACATGAATATCATTTAATCAATTTTATTGCGTAAATGAGAAATTGCGATGATTAACATTACATACAATCTTTTTTGTTAATGTCTTTTCTTTTAAGTATTAATATCTTTTATTATAAATTATTTCAATACTTTGAAAAATGATAATTTAAATGAAATTATAATATACTATATCACATCATGCATAATTAATCATTCTATTACTAATATTCGATAACATTCCATATAAATTTGAAAAAAATAAAAGTAACGAAAGGAAAAAAAAGTATATGAAAGATAAAATTGTTTTGTTGAAAATTTTTCAAAAAGAATCTCCGAAGACAAGTGACAATGTATTTGATAGAATTGCTTGAAACCTTACAAAATATGAATGAATTAAATTAATCATCAGGAAGATAAGGTTCAAAAAAAAACTGGTACTAAACATGTAAAACAATTAATCATCTTTTCATCATCATCATCATCATCATCATCATCCTTCATACTTATTTATTCATATGTTTTTCCTCATATCATTTCAAAACGATACATTGGATAAATTATGATGTTCAAATTATCAATGCATTGATCGAATATCATTTGAAAAGACATTTTGATAGCTTTTTTTTCATTTTTTATAGCTATCTATCATAGATTTAAAAAATGAAAGAAAAAAGAATTTTTTAAAGCAATTTATATTTTTCCAGTTATTTCCTGCTATTTTAAATCACTTCATCTTTATCATTTATCACATATTACCTTGATTTATTGATATGGATCAAAATGATGCTGAAATTATATAAGACTGAAATAATAGAGATGATGTTAAAATCAAAAATTTAACTGGATAAATAAAATTTTAAAAAGTAGAAAAATATATGGCCATTTCGTGATCCATGAAATACATATATATATTAATTAACATATGGTAAATATATTTTCTTTTCCTTCCTATTCACTATACGATTTTTATTTTTACTTTTATTTATTTATTTATTTACTTTTTCTTTTCTTAAGATAAATAAACATCAAACATTTTTTATTAGAAGGTCTCATTTTAAATTATAGCTGTCGAATTTTTCTTTTTTTTTCGAAATCTTCATTCTTTTTCCCTCATCATTTTACATTCTTTTCATTTATTTTATAAAAAGTAATTTCCTTTAAAAAAATGAAAATAAAAAGAAATTTGGTAAGAAAATATTTTTGAACATATGATTTTTTAATTTATTTAAATGGAAAAGAAAATTAATCATACAATATAGATAAAGAATCAATTGAATAAAAGTGATAGAAATATTACTAAGAAATCAATCAATCATACAGACGAGTTAATGAATCAACTGAATAATAAATGTGATAAAGATATTGTCAAGAAATTAATCATATAGAAAGATTCTTGTATCAACAAATCAATCAATCATGCAGAAAAGTTAATGAAATAAGGTGAAATGATAATTTTTATTTTTCCCTCTTTTTTTTAAAAAAATAAGTTTATGAAAATCTTTATAGGATTATAATCATACCAATAGACATCACGATCATAATATCTAATTAGCTTTTATGATTATCAAAGCTGATAAAATAAAGTATGCAGAAGTTATTAGGAAGAATAATTCGGACTAACATTAATGATAATAAAACAAAACTTTTAAGTTAACATTTTTGCAAGATATATATGTTGTATTACATATAATTTATTCTACGATTGACAAATTTTTTTTTTAATATATTGATAAAAGAAAAAATAAGTTTAATTTCGTACCATTCGCGTGACTTTTATTTAACGTACGATCACGTGAGTTCATTAGTGAAAGAAATGATAATTTTTTCCATGAAAGATATCGTGATAAAATAGAATGTATGCAATCATTCGTATAACTTTAACTTGACGTACGACCACGTATGATCATTAGTGGATATCATATAATTGTATTTTTCAAATAAAAATTTATTATCTTTATGGAATTACGAAAGAAATAATATTTGGAAATTTAAATGAAAGAAAAAGAGGAAGAAGAAATGATTGGAGGAAATGGAAGACGAAGAAGTTATCACATCTATCTATCTATCTAATCTATCTATCTATCTATCTATCTAATCTATCTATCTATCTATCTAATCTATCTATCTAATCTACCTATCTATCTAATCTACCTATCTATCTAATCTATCTATCTATCTATCTAATCTATCTATCTATCTATCTATCTATCTATCTAATCTATCTATCTATCTAATCTATCTATCTATCTAATCTATCTATCTATCTAATCTACCTATCTATCTAATCTATCTATCTATCTAATCTATCTATCTATCTAATCTACCTATCTATCTAATCTATCTATCTATCTAATCTATCTATCTATCTAATCTATCTATCTATCTAATCTATCTATCTAATCTATCTATCTAATCTATCTATCTATCTAATCTATCTATCTATCTATCTAATCTATCTATCTATCTAATCTATCTATCTATCTAATCTATCTATCTAATCTATCTATCTAATCTATCTATCTATCTAATCTATCTATCTATCTATCTAATCTATCTATCTATCTAATCTATCTATCTAATCTATCTATCTATCTAATCTATCTATCTATCTAATCTATCTATCTATCTACATCTATCTATCTATCTAATCTATCTATCTATCTAATCTATCTATCTATCTATCTATCTATCTAATCTATCTATCTAATCTATCTATCTATCTAATCTATCTCATCTATCTAATCTATCTATCTATCTATCTAATCTATCTATCTAATCTACCTATCTATCTAATCTATCTATCTATCTAATCTATATATCTATCTAATCTATCTATCTATCTAATCTACCTATCTATCTAATCTATCTATCTATCTAATCTATCTATCTATCTAATCTATCTATCTATCTAATCTATCTATCTATCTATCTAATCTATCTATCTAATCTATCTATCTATCTAATCTATCTATCTATCCATCTAATCTATCTATCTATCTAATCTATCTATCTATCTATCTATCTATCTATCTATCTATCTAATCTATCTATCTAATCTATCTATCTAATCTATCTATCTATCTAATCTATCTATCTATCTATCTAATCTATCTATCTATCTAATCTATCTATCTACCTAATCTATCTATCTATCTATTTCTCGCTCTTAATTATCAATTTAATTAAAATGAAAAATATGTTTGCATGTTGCGTTGTTGTTATTTGTTATTTGCTTCTTCCTTTCATCCTTCATCTTTTTCTTTCTCTACAATTTTTCCATTTTTCATCCCATTCCATTCTTTTTCTTTTTTCTTTTTTCCTTTTCGCTTTTCCATCCCATCTTTTATCCACTATTTTTATTCGTTGCATGCAAGTTGCTTATTTTTTCTCATGCAACTTGCTAATTTTATCATTTTTGCACGCAACTTGCTAATTTTATTATTTTTTGCACGCAACTTGCTAATTTTATTATTTTTTGCACGCAACTTGCTAATTTTATCATTTTTTTGCACGCAACTTGCTAATTTTATTATTTTTGCACGCAACTTGCTAATTTTATCATTTTTTGCACGCAACTTGCTAATTTTATCATTTTTTGCACGCAACTTGCTAATTTTATCATTTTTTGCACGCAACTTGCTAATTTTATTATTTTTTGCACGCAACTTGCTAATTTTATTATTTTTTTGCACGCAACTTGCTAATTTTATCATTTTTTGCACGCAACTTGCTAATTTTATTATTTTTTGCACGCAACTTGCTAATTTTATCATTTTTTGCACGCAACTTGCTAATTTTATCATTTTTTGCACGCAACTTGCTAATTTTATTATTTTTGCACGCAACTTGCTAATTTTATCATTTTTTGCACGCAACTTGCTAATTTTATTATTTTTTGCACGCAACTTGCTAATTTTATCATTTTTTGCACGCAACTTGCTAATTTTATTATTTTTTTGCACGCAACTTGCTAATTTTATCATTTTTGCACGCAACTTGCTAATTTTATCATTTTTTTGCACGCAACTTGCTAATTTTATTATTTTTTTGCACGCAACTTGCTAATTTTATCATTTTTTGCACGCAACTTGCTAATTTTATTATTTTTTTGCACGCAACTTGCTAATTTTATCATTTTTTGCACGCAACTTGCTAATTTTATCATTTTTTGCACGCAACTTGCTAATTTTATCATTTTTGCACGCAGCTTGCTAATTTTATCATTTTTTGCACGCAACTTGCTAATTTTATCATTTTTTGCACGCAGCTTGCTAATTTTATCATTTTTTGCACGCAACTTGCTAATTTTATTATTTTTGCACACAAATTGAATCAGTTTACGATGAATGATCGAAAAGTTCGATAATTGCTAAAATTAAGTTAACTTTTTTTCTGTCTTTTATCATTTACATTAATTTATAATATATATATATATATATATATATATATATATATATATATATATATGCATTCATTCACGTAATTTCACGTAATTAGTTTTGATCTAGTGTGATTAGCTTTTTAAAATTATACAGTAATATATTTATATTTACGTGTGACAACGTGAAAAATATTAAATGATGCTGCTGCTTAATCGATTTAAGCAAAAGCAAAAGGGAATAATGAAAACTTTGCAAATTATAAATGATGAAATTAACTTATGTAATATATAGCCGTTTACATATTTATTTACGTGCAATCACGTGAGAAATATTAGACATTATTGCTGGTTGATCATTTCTTTCTTTCAATTTATAAATGATAGATTGTCAACAAATACGAAAACATCAAACATCAACATTACTAAATTAATACATCAAATATTTTCGCTTTTTATTCTACCCGATATAAGTGCAAGATAGAAAAAATATGTATATATATATATATTTCCTGTATTTCGAGATTCCCGTTTCTTGCCAATTCTCGTAAATTTTCTTCTTCTTCATTCTTTACCTTGTTATCCTCTCCCCGCGTTTTTCCATTAATTTAAAATCTTTCGGATCAAATGAGGTCAATTTAATCGAAATCAAATAGGATGGCAAACATAAAATCGATCTCAACAATAAATAATACTCCAACTTCCGGTTGATCAAGAGTAGCAGTGATAGTAGTAGCTTAAATATATGTGTATATGTGTGTATGATTGTCTGCTTATGACTATTTCTATATACACATCCTATTATTAATCCTTTATCTGTTTCTATATCTTACGTATCTTTTGCTTCATTGATACATAGCGGGCGATTAAATTTCATTAAAATGGGCCGCAAAAGTCAATAAAGGTTTGTTATCCTTTGTACGAATCTTTTCAACTTTAAGTTTATTTCCTCATCCCTGACTTTTCGATGTGTCTTAGCAAACAAATATCATTTATTTTAATTTCAAATACTCTTTACTCTTTCATATATCGAATATTATTTATTATATATTCCATATAATTGATAAGATTCATCTGATAAGTGATGATAAGTAAATTTATTTTCCATTATTGCTTTGACAAACTCTAGACATGAAAAAATGCGAGAAAGTGAGAAAAATGGAAAATGGTCCCAGAAAACATATAGGGTAAAGGATCCAGTAAACAAAAGGAAATATCCTCCAGGCTAGCATGGTATTGGATTCAAAAGGTTATCTTATATATATATATATATATATATATATATATACATATATATATCACATCATTGATAAGATCCTTCTGATAAGTGATGATAAGCAAATTTATCTTTCACGTTTTCCTAACTTTTCGATGACTCTTAGCAAATAAATATCGTTTATCTTGATTTTAAATACTCTTTACTCTTTCATATATCTAAAATTATTCATTTTGTTTGATGTATATGTATATATTTCATATCAATTGATAATATTCACATAAGTGGTGATAAGCAAGTTAATTTTTTAACATTACTTTAATTATCTATTGATATGAGCTTGAATCGCTTTTTTTTTCTTTTACACTCATCATATTTATTGTATGCATCAAAGAATTTACAATGAATATTAAAACAATTTTAAATATCAAGTAATCGATAAAGAATGAATGATATGATATCCTTTATGCAAAATTTTACAATCCATCCATCTTTTAACATTACCAAAAGATCTGAGAAGTTGTAATGTAGCTGTATTTGTTGCATTATCGTAAATTTCCAGCGCTACTGTAAATTTTTAATCTACTGTAGATTTGCATTGCAAATTTGTAATGTTACTGTAAATTTTGCACGTAATATAAATTTGTAAATTTTTGATATTACTGCAAATTTTAATGCTTCTGTAAATTTCCAGTGTAGTTGTAAATTTATAACATTGTCGTAAATTTCTAAACTTTAATATAAATTTATAACGTTAAAGTAAATTTCTGACATTACTATAGACTTTCAACTTACTGTTACTTTGATGCAAATCATTAAATGAGCTATTTTGAGCAAATGAAAAGAAATTACATTTTTAAAAAACGATGGAAATTTAATATTACAAAAATATGAGCTTAAGATTTCTTATCAATTATAATTAATCAGCTGATTTCCTTATATGTCTTGCATGTTCTGTTAAGAATATTGTGCTGTTTGCAAATGTAGTGATAAGGAATTTTTTCTCTTCTTTCTCACCCTCTCTTTCCTTCTATTTAATTTTAATAAAATATATTTGGTTCGAATTGTTAAGAGATATTTTTAATATCGAGTATTTGTATGATGAATGGAATTGTTTAAAAAATTCATTATTATGTGCTACGTTTGTTTTAAACTAATAATTAAAAACTTTAAAGGTAAATTTAATATAGCTATTTTATTAGGCATCATTTTTGAAACACAAATTTTTATAATAAAGGTAAACAGTCTCAAATTTCAAATTTCAAACTTAAATTTACTACAGCTACATTAAACATCCATTCTTTCTGTAAATGAAATTTTTGTAATAAAAATAAAAACTTTGAGAATTTGTCTTTTTTCTTCTTAGAAAGAAGTAATATGTATGCATTTTTGAGAATTTGTTTAAACGAATTTAAATCTTATCCATTCCATTCCAACTGCATTAATAATTTGAACGTGTTTTTTATTTTTTAAATGCAATTAGCTTTGCCAATTTATCAATTCGTTCAAAATATCAGGAATTTTAGAAATTTAGTCGTTCTTCATTTAATGAATTTTATATAAGACATGGAAATTAAGGATAGACCTACATTATTAAAACAGGAAGTATTGTCCTTTTTCTTCTTCTCCCTTCTTTAAAATTTCTTCCTTCTCTTTTTATCATCATCATCATTATGATCGTTGGTGGTATCATGCGAATTTTATGCCATGGCATTATCATTTCCGGAAAAATGAAACAAAACTTCCGCTGTAAAAATTGTATTTGTTAAAAATTCACGTAATACAGCAACATTCATCACTTTTAAAAAATTCATATTTTACACATAGGTGGTGAATTCATTTATTCCTTAAGGACAAAATTTAACTCAGGTAAATATCATATTACCCACCTCTCTTATCTCTCATATGATTCATTCTCATAAACAAAATGATAAATTTTATTTTCCTTTTTTTTAAATGGATTGAAAAAGTAACTAACTTATTATTCTTTTGATAGATTTTCCATTTCCATTAAATGATTTCTAATATGGCTGCATTCGATAGCAGTTGCAGCTGCAGTAATTATCCGATTCTCTCCCGATTCATCATATCTCATATTCCAATCTGTTTTTCTTTAAACTCTATGAAAATTGTTTCGTCGTGTATTGCATGAGAAAGATAGTTTTTAAAAAATGAAATTTCATTTTTCCTATTTCATCCTATTGATGTATATGCTTTCGAAATGAATGAAATGACAGATGTGTATATTTCATTATTCATTTCCAAACTAAATATTTTTCCCTTTTTTAATTTATCATTTCAATATTGATTTTACATTATTTTCTATCCTTTCTATTAATGCTATATCATTGGAAAAAGATTTTTCCATTATAATATAATCTTTTCATTTTTGTTTTTTTCTTTTCTTCAAATTAATTTTTTTAATTAAAAAAATCCATATAATCTTTTCTTCTTCTTCTTCTTTTTCTTCTTCTTTTCTTCTTCTCTTTCTTTTTCAAATTACTTTTTCTTTTTAAATTTTGAGAATTCATATTAAAATGATTTCATATTCTATTTGTTTTTTTTTTATGGATTAAATCGACTACAATTACATCCAATACTACTCTTGTTAGTATTATTATTATTTATTACCATCTATTTATTGATTTGTTTGATGATAAGTTTATTATTGTTATCATTATTGAAAAAGCAAAACAAAACAAAAATCGTATTAAAAAATATCACAATGTTTGCAGGAATGCATGGAATATTGTTGGATAATAAATATATGCATATTTGTTTTATATCGTTTTTACATTTCACTTTTTACTGTAAATGAAAAGGTAATTGAGATAAGCAATAAATAATATGAATAAATATATAACAATTAAATTATTAAATAAGAAAATTTCTATTAATAATCAGTGAATGAAATATGAAAAAAAGAAATATGAAAAATTAATTTATTTAATTAAAAAATGAAAACGAAAAGAAGAACGATACATTTTATGATCATATAGATAGATGTTGCATATAAGGAAGGTAAGATATAACAAATTTGTTTTAAACTTTCCTAAATATTCATTTAGTTGAAAAAAATAAAATCTAAATTATTCAAAGACAGGATGTATTTAATTTAATTGCATCATATCCGTTGTAATAATGGCTCTTAGCTAGATGTTTTAGGAAGGAAAAAAATATTTTATAATTTTTAATTTGGTTTTGATAGCTTATCTTTTAAGATGCTTATCTTTTCTTTGAAAATAACTAAAAACTTTTTCCTTTCCTTTTTATTTTCCATTTCTCAATTATTTCGAATTGCATTGTACCGGAAATAATGTTTGCATATTTTTCGAAATTATTTTGATAAGAAATGAAAACGATGAATATTTTAGATGAGAAAATGAGATATGAAATTTAAAAAAAGTAAATATTGAGAGATTGAAAAAAAAAAAAACGTCGATTGTTCATGTTGTAACACTATGATAGTAGTAATTCTGATATATATATGTACGCCTACACACACACCTGTACAGGTATACCTACACATGTATCACATACGCTTCATCCATTACATTCCTATATATAATATCATTAATAAAAAATAATTTTATATTGAGAGATTGATTGGATATATATGGCCTATAATCTACACATATTAATACGGATACACCCACGCATACACCTACATAAGTATATATCTGTATACACATTCATTATACCTTTGATACATATATTATCAATAAAAAATAATTTTTAGAAAAAGAAGAAGAAGAAAGAATGTGATGTGATATGTTTGTAACCGATAGAAATTATCTGTTGTGTAAAATTTTGAAATAATTTCCGTTGGATGTAAGGTATATAGCTGATATTATTATTTATTTTACTTTCATCATTTTCATCTTCCTCTTCTTACTCCCATATATTATTATTATTATCCGAATTTCCATTATTCAAACTGGTTCTTCATAAATCTTTCTTTCTTTTTTCATTCTTTTTTTTATTTTTTCTATTTATCTTTTACTTCCTTTGCCTTTTTTTCCGATTAAAATTTTCAATTTTATGATTCAATTTTTGTTAAATTTAACAAATATTTCTTTCTTTTATTTCCTTTGATTTTTTTTTCTTTTACTTTTGAAATTAATGTTAGCAAAATTTTTATACTTTTATAGAAATATCCCAAAATTAATTATTTTCAACTATACTATCAGCTTATTTTGAATTAAAATAATATTTCGAATATTTTTCTAAAAATAAATAAATAAAAGATCCTATCAATTTTTTAAATTCAATTTTATCATTTATTTTTCGTTATTATTCTTTCCATTTTGATTAATCATCGAAATGTTTGTAAAGTTTCTTTTTCTTTTCCTACACTTAATTATTTTACAATATTGTTTAAAACAATTTTCTTCATTAATAACTTATCTACATAGCATACTGAATATATAGATTTTATAACATTTCTGATTCATCTAAAATAGTGATATGATAAATTTATGATGTACATATATACATATATGGATGTTGTTCTTCGTTTTTTTATTTAAATGATAAAGTATATTGAAATACATAATTTATTCAACGTAGTATACGTTAAATGTAGATGTAACATACGTGAAATGTTTCTGACTTCTATGACTAATTATAAATTTATATATAATTAATTAAATGTTTCTTCCTCTACTTCCTCCTAGCTCCTTCATCTCCCACATACGTACACTCGTACACCCACATTTGCACAGAACACACACACACACACGCACACACACACACACATATGTATATATGTATAAGTTTTTAATTTAATTTAAAAATGAAATATTATAAAGGTTCATTAAAATATATAATTTATTCATTAAAATATATAATTTATTTCTGACTTACATAGTCGATCATAAATTTATGTACAACTAATAGATGTATGTATCCTTATCCTTCTTCTTCCACTCTATTTCCTCCACTTTTTTTCTTCTCATATCATATTCCATCCATCTCCATATTTACATATATAAATTTTGTAATTTAATTTCAGTGAAAAATATCATTGAATGTTTAGATAGCATTCATTAAAGAATATTGATAAAAATCTTTATTTTTTAATCAAGCTAATTTATATCTAGATATAGATATATAGCGATATATTTAGATAATCGATAAGTTTATATAGAATTAATTAAAATTTCCTACCAAAACAATATTTTTCTTCCCAAACAATATATATATATCCATGCATAATGCATTAAATTTAAGAATTTCATTAATTTAATCTATAAAATTAAAACATTTTTGATAAGTGCATTTGGACGACAAATATGCAATTTTTCACATTTTGTTAAATACCAAATCATTCCAACTACCACCATTTTATCAAATGTCATCATTATCTATGATCATATTTCGACAATCAAAGAAAACTTGTTTTCTCTCTCTCTCTCTCTCTCTCCCAATTTTCCTTTCTTTTTCTCTTTCTTTCTCCTTTCCTCCCTCTCTCTCTCTCGGTCTCTATATGTATATATACATATATATGTTTTAGTTTAATTTATTTTTCAAAATTTCAAAATTTGAATTCTCTCTATCGTTTCTATATGATAAATTTTTTATTTTTAGAACTAATAATATGATTCAATTGCTTATTTATTTATTATTTATAACATTTTTTTATATTATGACTTTAAATTTATAAATGCGAATGATAATATGAAATAAATTTTCTATTAAACATAATGCATGATGATTTATAGAAATACTAAATTGAAGTAATGACTAATTTTTCTAGGCTGTTTCTTTTATTAGGCCTGTAAAATGCCCTTCTTCATTCATTGACAATTCTTTAAAGTAAGGCATGGGATGGATCTTCTCGTTGATTACAAGCAATATTGCTATATTTCTCTTTTTTCTTAGACTTATCATTTCATTCTAAAATGGTTTCGATTTGTAAAATTTTATTTAAATTTTAAATAAGAATTGAAATTTAATAGCAATGATTTGGACAGTATTAGTAATAATAATTGCTAGGATTAAGACCTGGGATTAAATATTTGCATATATTCTTTTGAATCACGATCTAAAATTTGGCGAGTACTTGGTCTATTAACTATTCGGAGTGGATTATTTGTTTTTCGAGTATTTTTTTCTTATAAATGTTAATGGATTTTAGAATTGGGAAATGTTAAAACTGTTAAAATCTATGATTGTCAAGATTTGTTTGATCTTATATTAGTCTAACACGGCGTAAATTCAATTCTAAATAAACTGTCATTTCTTTTTGTGAAATAAAGTTGTGTCTTTCTTTTTGAAATATTTAATTTAATATTTGAAATAGATGTCCTATTTTTATTTATGCAGTTTGAATTTACTGATTAATATTGATATTAATACTTTTAGCACATTTTAATTATGATCATTCGGGAGTAAAGATTGAGAAATTACTATTCCTAAAAACGAACCATATTATAATTATTAATGGCATCAAGAATGATAGGAATAATAATGTCAAAAAGTTTTCATTGTTTTGAAACATCCCTTACTTTTTTGCTTAACTGATTAAACGACAGAAAGGTTTATTTTATTACATAAGAATGGTAATTCAGATATATATATTCTTTTTTCAGGATTACTCTACTTTTTCATTGAAAAAATTTTTATAAATTTTTATTTTTCAAAAGATATTATTCTAGCATTAATAATTTGCCATTTTTTTTTGTCTTCCTTTCTTACGTCAATTTAGGAAATAAATTGAAATGGTAACAAATTTCGAGATAAAATTATGGGATGAATTTTAGTTAACATCAAAATCTTGCTTGCAAATAAATCTTAGATATCTTTTTTTATTTTGTTCAAATGTGCAATTCTTATTTCAAATAATGCAGTCTTTTTGTGAATATTTTTCAATTAAAACGAAAATAAAATTGATTTATTAATTATATTTTCATATTTTGACAGAAAATTTGTCATTTTGTTTCTTTTTATTTTTATAATTTTTTAAAAAATTCTTGTTTACAGAATTACTACTGGTATTTTCTTCTTTTTGTTATTTTTTTCTTTTTTTTTTTATCATTTATCTTTCTACCATCGGTATACTGAGATTTTTCATATTATAATATGATAAGATAGTTTTCTTTTTCTTCTTATTCTAAATTTACTTTGGAAATTTTGATTTTACATCTTCTTCTTTCTTTTTAATAACCTATGATTATTTTTTCCTGAAATCTATCTTCGCAATAAATTTGTTGAAAGTATTGAAGTATGAAGATATGAATGGTATACGATCATCACCATTAAATCATTTCAAATTTAATTTTACGTACAGTTTTAAATTATTCCAGATGGTGTGATGTCGGTTGAAGCGGACAATGGGATTGACGAGAAGCAGCAGATGCAAGAATATAAATCGAAATTAAGAGCAGAAATGGACGAGAAGTCAACGACATCATTAGATTCAGTGGATTGTTTTCATGGTTTTATTACGGAAGAAGAAGCGGAATATCGGTTACGAGAATGTAAAATTGATGGTGCACTGATTTTGCATGCTGAACAAAATTCTGTTAAACCGAAATTTCATCTTTCATGGCTTTCACCAGTCAGCAATTCGGTGATGCATTTTTCGTAAGTTTTTTGCACTTTCGTTTAATTTAATGTCATATTAGCTTCTGAAAAGGCATTTATCAGATGTTATAAAAATAGTAATACGGGGATGATTTCATTCTTGTTTTAAATATACAATTGCTTGTTTTTGACAGCGGAAGTAATATGTCATTGTGTCTTTCATATTTTTTAATTCATATTTTACGTTCGTCAAAGTGATTCATGTACTTAGGTGTAGAGATTATTTATAACAGACTTCCCTAGAATTTCGGCAGTATTTATGCTGATTAAAATTTCTTTTATTATTTCGTTTAACGATACTACAGTCTTCTACTTGAAACTTTGGAGTTTTTTTATTGATAATTGTATTAAAAGATTTCGTAATTGAATTCTTGAATTTGCTGTGTAATTTCTATTGGTTTACAATGACGATTACTGACTTGGGGCTTATTTTATAAAAGATATATCGTATTTATTCATATACGTTCTCGAGTGAATATTTATTTTTATAGAAAAGATATGTCGTATTTAACATGAAATAATATTTAATAATTGCTTATTAAATGGTAATTGATATCGCTATTAGTTTTTGAGATTCTTTTTTTTCGAGAGGGAGAGAGAAAAAAGAGAAGAAAAAGAGAAAAGACGTATCAACTAAAGGAAAAAGGACACGGTTCCATGTCGGTTTCAACTTTAATGAAGCACTAATTAGAAAATCTGAATTTTCAGTTTTTCAAACAAGAAACATATTCCTTTCAGTTTTTTTAATGTATAAAATTATTCATCACTTATTTTTAAAAATTTTTTCTGATTTCATGAATGAATTTAGAACTTCTTTTCTTTTTTCTAATCAGTAATTTTATACATTAAAAGACTGAAGAGAATATGTTTCTTGTTTTAATGGAATTTTCCATCAAATCTTTTAAATGAAGAATTTCAGTATTGATAGAGTTTGTGGTGAATATTTCCTGTTTGGAAAATCTTTCACAACATTGCCTGATCTCATTCAAGCATTTATAAGGGAATCTAAAACAACAGTGCTGCCACTTCAACCACCTTCGGTTTGTCTTATTGTAAAAATTTATTTAATATTAATTTTGTGTTTCTTATTGCCTGAATCGCAGAAGAGAAGTATCATAGATGTTGATAGAAGTAGAATGAAGACTATGATATGCCAATCAAAGCTATAATTTTGGAACAGTAGATAAGTCTGGAAGAAAGTATGAATTTACATATCTACATATCCTTTGTTTAGTTCTTTTTATAGCCGGTGAAATTAATTAACCGTCAAAGAATAGCTGTACTACCATTCCGTGCAATGCCTGATACAGATGAAATAAGGTAACGATAAAATTAATTTTATGTTTTCAATTTTTTTCTTTTTTTGCCTTAATGTTTTTTAATTTCATATTCAGTTGTTCGCCATTGCAATTTTTATAAGTCTTTTATTTTTATAATTCTGATGGAATTTTCGGCTTTTGGAATTTATAGGTTTTAGTATTAGGATGTATGTCTTAAGTTTCCTTTAGTTTTTGGATCATATTCAAGCTGTGCATTTATATCAGTCTAATTATTGAAGCAAAGATTGATAGTTGCTTTATCCAGCTTTTGTGAGGGTGATTTGTTAACGGAAATTCAACGGGTGGATAACGAATGGGCATGGGCAAGATTGGAGAAAATGGGAAATCCGGACTTGTCGCTGTGCAGCTTACCGTTCCACTAGTTAGTTCTTGAATTCATGACATTAAAGTAACAGCTATATATATAAAGAAAATTTTTCTTCTTTTTTACTTACAAAATATTTACATATTGAAATAAATGATTAATCTTTCATACATATACATATATATAGCAAAAGAAAGATATAAATTATTATCATTTTTGATCATTATTGCTATAATTATTATGCTTGCTTAAGAATAAAAATAATAATGGCAATGAATGAATCAAAATTGAATGAAATAAATCAATATTTTATAATTCATTTTTTTCTGTCTTCAATGGCAAATGTCTACTGATTACCGGAAATTGAGAAAAGTTAGCAGCTACAAAAGTAGTATTTTTAAAATCAATCTTTTTCGTTGTTTTCATTATTTTTGGAATGCATATTAGCAGGGATAAAATTAGCTGATGTTTTAGTTTCATTCATTTATTACTGCAGAACGACAAAAATGTGAAACCCGAAGAATTGCCATACTTTCATGATGAACCAATAAATGTGCTCACAAAACGGCTAACACAATGTAATTTTCACATACTTTTTGTATCCATTTATTTAATTCATATATTTAAAAGAAATAGTTCAAGAGCTTATCTTACTAAGAGATTAATAAAGCAAAATAATTTGGCGAAATTCGTTCATTATATTTGTTTGGCATATAAATGGATTATCGCTAGAAAATTTTTTTACATTTGATAAAAAATTTTCAAAAATTTTGAATTGAAAACTTTTGATCGTTTGGTTTTTTGCAACATTAATCAATTTATGAATTGAAATGCAGATGGTGGTGGTTGTTATCTTTACGGCATTCAATTGTACAGCCCAATTCATACACGCTTATGGTAAATACTGGTGCACATATCGAAAAATTTCAAATAAAACGAACATCAGACGGTAATTTCGAAATTGGTGGACGAATTTTCGCAACGATTCCAGATATTATTGAAAGGTAAGATTTCATTTCTCTTTTTGACAACTTAAATAGTGGCATTTCCGCATTCTTTGTATACTGAAAATGGAGAATAGCAATATTGTATGTTTAAGGTCATCAGGAAAGTTAAATTGCTTTTTCGTTTGTGAAAGAAAATTAATTACTAAACACATACCAATTGTTCTGTCATGACTATCAGATTGTTAGTGCATAAGTTTTATATCATGTCATGCCAATGGCTGTGAGTTCCCTAAAAACGATGAGTGATTCCAGTAATCAAACCAAGTCATAAAATCGCCTGATTATTCTACCATTTGATATAATCAGCTTTTATTGATAATAATGTTCCGATTTTGTAACATTAGTCTATTGTCAGCTGTCTCATCTCATGGATTTCTCTTAGTTTCGGAATAAGCGAATGAATTCGAAATATGATTTGAATTCAAGACTCATTGCTTTATAGGTACAGCGAAAAGGAAATTTGCGAAGGATTTCATCTGATGCGTGCAGTATTGACAAGTACATTTGAGAGCGATCTGTCGGAAAAAATGCGGATAGAAAGTTCCAAAATCTAAGCAGCAATAGTTTTTATCCGCAAACCATTTTGACCGCATATGCTTATCGAAGATGTAAGGATTTGTTTTTATTAATCATTTAAGATTTGAAGACATTTCGAAAAAAAGAAAGCATTGTAAAGCTTATCATTGTAAGACCGCTGAATCAATATTGGACTGATACCTTGACTTCATTCTAAAATGGAGTATTTTGATGCATGGATTTCATAAATTTGATCGTGAATTAGCAGTAGAAAGGAAATGGAGTGATTATTGATATCAGTGTGATATATTGGATGCAGTATAGGTGTCATAATATCTTTAATTATCCAATAGTAATAATAATAAATGGTTACTAGGGATTGAATTATTGTGATGTTTTTGAAATTCCTTGTGATTTTATGGTATCTTCATAAATTTCAGGCAAAGAAGATAAATGGAAGCGTTGTTACGTGATACTTAATGATTCGAATGTCTCACAACTGTACGTTTTAGATCATGAAAAGGTACCATCATTTTCTTACCGATTAAAATTTCAGTTTATTATTTCATTATTAGAATGATTTGTATGATTCATGTATATGAACCAATTAAAAAGATAATTTTGCTTTTGCAGAGGGCTAAACCAAAAGTCGTTCTGGATCTTAGTTTCTGCTTTGTTTATAAAATCCCGGAAGGATCATTCGATAGAGCGAATTGTTTGTTGGTTGCTTCTAATAGCCTGGGTGTTTATCCATCAGTTCATTTATCATTTCAAAACGAAGGAGTTTATCTGAATTGGTTGAATATGTTACGGTTGCGATGTTTTGTTGTCAGCATTCGCCATCACCATTTGCTGTAATTCCTGCCATACAGGATTACTTTATCCGCTCGACAACTGTTATTTACTTAACTTTAACAAGTTTTAGGTGAGTTTATGTCAAATCATTCATCTTCCTTAAGCCTTAATATGAAATGTTATTGTATGGAAAATATCTAAATATCGAGGATTCTAATTTTTGCTTATTTACGAAAGTATATTTATTCTTCCTTCCATCAGATTTCCTCTCTGTTTGATATATAATTCGTTGATAGTAATTATAAGCTTATATTATGCCTTAATGTTTGGAAATAAGTTGGCAACTACATTTTTTATTCTATCTTATTTCGCGTGCTAATTAAAATTGACTAACAAAATTCTTTCATAGTTCGCTGAGATATTGCCCAAATATTGCTTTTTCGGAAATTAGGTCATGTATTTTGGTTTTATTCAATAAGAAAATTCTCATTATGAAAAATGCATCATTTTTCACTAATCATTAGCGAACTGTGATGAAATTGCTTTCAGAGGTAGTTATTTTAAACCCGATTTTTCATACAGTGCCATGGTAATGATTAATGGAATTTTTTAACCAAAACTCAGCAAGTGGTGCCTATAAAAAATACTCATTATATTTAATAGATGTTTTCTGCTACAGTGAGTTCTTCCTGATAATAATCCTATGTATTCTTTTGAACGAACTAGTAGCTGTCATGATGACATCGATATAATTTAATGAATAATAATTAGTAAATAGAAATATCTGTAAAATTAACTGAGATAACATGACCAGTGAGAACTTATTTAATAACTGCCATTCTTTCTCTTCAGTTTTCATTACATTTCCGTTTCAGATATATTCCTCCTGGGCCATGCTCACTAAAACTTGAGCTTTGTTCACACAATTCTCTATCGACAAGAACGCGTGCTGTTATATTTAGAGATTATTTACAGAAAGGTAGGCTTTATGAAATAAGTCTTGTTTGTCAATTAACTTGTTATTGTGTTTTTATCTGCTCGTTTTGTCACTTTGTTGCAGTAGAATATTAGATTGTTCTATAGGATCGGCAAGCAGTCATTGTATTTCTTTTTTTTGAAAAGTGCTTTCAGTTAATCCTTTTCAAAGGATTGACTGAATTAATCTTTCATATGACATTGATTAGTTAAGTGGATTTCAGATGTATCACCATTCTATGCATTAGCAGACGATAGCAAAGAGCTTTGCGTGGAAGATAATTTTGAAGGATTTGTGTTTCGTGCAGTACGTCATCGTATCGTTTTACTGCCCGAAGAACAGTATGCATCGTTTTTTGTGTTGCTCACTACGCGATCATTTATTTTATCCACTTGGGTTGGCTCTATTTTGGATATCTTTAAAAGAAAATATTTTGCTCGTTTATTACTCTCTGTCTTGTTGCCAAATTACGATTTGTTGATGTCATTTGTTGAAGTTATCGTCAGGGAGCAAATTAAGCATGAAACTGGTTTGTGATTTTTGAATACATATTTTTAAATTGCTTGAAAATGTTGAAATTCTGGCCCAACTAGAGGAATACTAAGCGAATTAGTTGAAAAACGCAAAAAAATTGAAATCTAAAGATTTTTAGTAAGTTCTTAGATATTAGTGGATGGAAAAAGATTCCTAATAAAACGAATATTTGCAGTTAGGAAAGGATTTTATCTTATGGCAGTATTTCGAAATCTGTTGATAACTAATCACAACAAAATTTAACAGTCAAGGAAGTAAGATTAATTCAAAGTTAGAATAATTTTCCAATTTTTGTAATCATTTTCTCTTATTTTATATCATTTTTCTTTCAGAAATAACGCTTTTCGGTGTGATTCATTTTGTACTTGTTGTATTTCAACAGTCCTACGTATGATCGGTAAAGATCTGGTTACAGAAGAATTAGCAAATTTAACTGAAGGGCCACCAAAACGGGAACTGGAAATCATGAATGCTCTGAAGAGTTTATCTGAGCATCTACCTCTACTTTTCCGCGCCATTCTATCACATATCATAAAAACAACAAAAGCATATTTTAATGATTCTCAGTATATTGCACGTCGAATTGCTAGGTAAAGTATTTTTAACGATTGAATTGAAAAAGCAATTTGATTGGAATTTTCACAATTTTTACAAAAAACTTGGCAATAAAAATTAATTATAATTGAAGCAACTATTTTTTCGTCGGTCCATTTCATTGTCCTAAGATCGGAAAGAAATTTTAAATTGGAAAGTTTTATTTCTTAAGCCTGATGTTTTAAAATATCTTTTCGAATCTTATATAGTTTATTTATTTCAATGTCCTTCTGCTTAATTCCAATAGATTAAAGTGAAGGCCAGAGTTCATACGATTCCATTTCAGTGTATTCTTCATTTTGCGCTTTGTGAATCCAATTTTGACACTCAGGAGCAATGGCTACGGTAAGTAATTGTTACTTCATTTGAGAATAAATTAATTCAGCTAATTTAAACCAAATTTATGCTATAATTTTCTGAAAATTTTAGCTGAACAGTCTCGCCAATTGCCAAAAACAATCCAGTCACTTGCCAATCAGGCTTCTTCAATTGATTACTGTCCGGTAATGAATTATTTTCAGTTTTCTCGAACGAGAAATTGAAAAAAATTTCTGGAACATTCAATTTAATTAATTTTATCATTTTTATCAAGAAAGTGCCTTTTTTATTTGGTAAACTTCCTAAATATTTATATTTTTAATATTTAAACTTTTTAATATTTATCATGCTTTTTGATGTTGGAAAAACTGTTTCAGGAAAAAGTACCCGCAGTGTCCGTTTAATGGCCGATCTGCTTGATGCTGTTGCTTTATCACCTCCGGTTAAATTTTTTTTTTACGTCGGTAAAGATAAGAAGCTATAATTAATAAACCTAACTATAATTTATAATAAATTTACCATGCATTACTTTTTATATTTATTGTTTTCAGAAGGTAGAATCATCGGAAAATCCATTCTGTGGCTATAGTAAAATCGATCAGTTAGCTCTGCTTGCATTTCAAGTGGAGCAAGTACTGGAACAACAAGATTCTGCTAATTGCCCTCTTCCAGAAGCTTATACGGTTATCAGCTTATTGAAAAACATGCTGAAAAGTACCTCTCTTGTTAAATTTTTGAAATCTCTTCAAGAACAATTTTTCATTTTAATGTCTCTGTGTTTATTTTGCAATCAGAATTCATTCCTTCGTTTCATGTTATTTTTGTTTTACATGAAGAATATGCTATTCAAGAGAAAAGTGGAGAAAAAAAAGAACAAGAGAGGAGCATTCTATACGAGAAAATATCTATTTTTGTTTCATTATAGTTTTAATCATACTTTACAGTTTTATGACACTTTGTCTTTCATTTACTTCTTTATCATTAATTGCTTGGTGTATATGACACGGTGAGAGCTAATTGTAACTCATTATCAATCATTATTCAATTTGGTAGCCTTCTTTGCAGCCTTATTTGCATTTGCCGTCTTTTTCATATGCTGATCTCTTAAAGAAATGTTTGTGTTAGTATTTATTTCTGTTTTGTTCTCACTGCATGCAGGTCAGTATAACAGATGAATAGTTCAGCCTTCTATCGTCTGTATGAACTTAGTCTCTTTTAAATGAAACAAAATTTAGCTGTTGCGTCAAAATTATGACATTTTTTCTGCACATAAAGCATAGAGTAGTTGTTAAAATGCGAGAAATGGAATAACGTAATGGTCTTTGGGAAAGAAATGAATTTTATTAGAAAGAGATTATATATTCTTTGTCACGATAGTAACACTAATTCCTGTTGCCAATATATTGGTGTGTTTTGTTCTATATTTAGCTTTAATCACCAATTCTCCTTTCACAATTTTAAAGAATTCATGCGAAATTGTCAGTATTCCCAGTTGTTTGTCTAAGTAGAAATAATTTTAAAATTTGCATGGAAAATGACATAGCTTTAAGTGAAGTATTCTAAGGTCTTCCTTAAATCCTAAAATTTTATTCCTGATCTTCTGATTAGATTTTTTGAATTTGAATTCTATTTTATTCATGAATAATGTGCTTATGGTTTGTGAATATGTTGCAATTTGCAATGAACTTTCAGAATTTCCGATATATCATCACTTCCTGTACATTTTTTCAAAATTGTTCTCAAATATTCCCTCCTGAAAATCGTGATAATCTTCACGACGCATTAGTAGAGAGCAAATGATACTACTCATGATGAATAAAAGCAAACTTTCTTTTTCCATGCATGAATTAGTTGACCTATTTTCCTACTTCAGTTTCTCTAGAATGAGTAGGATCAGCCCTAGTTAAAAAAAAGAAATGCCAGTGACTAGGAACTTGAGAAATTCGAAATCTCTAGAGAAATTTTTCGAGATACGTAAACTTCGGAATTAGCACTTCGAAATAGTGATATAATAAATTAAATACATAATTTCATAAGAAGATTCATTTCTGCCTCATTACCGAAACTTTAAGCAATAGTGTTCGCTCAACTTGCATTTAGTGCATTTTTCTAATGTAAAATAGAATAAAACGGTATTGCCAGGCGAAATACGAAGCATTTGATGAAAACAATATAAATGTGAGGTCATCATTATCATAATGAAATCAATTAAATGTTAAAGCATAGCAATTTTCGAATAAATACAATCTGCTTCCATTGAATTTAACATATTACAAAATGAAAATTAACTGATAAATCGACACGATTTCCGAGAAGGAATTCTAGCAGAGATGAAGAATATTTGAGGCCATTAAGATGTTTTAGCTTTTCAAATAAACGGAAATCATTATCAAAGTCCCAGGCTAAATGATTATATACTCTTCATGTTTAAAAAAGTCATTGTCATCAATCGAACGAGATCAAGAACACAATAAAACAATAGAAAAAGTGACGCAGTATGTCAAAATGTATTGCAATTCACAATAAAATGATAATATTACAAATATAATAATAGAATTCGACATTCAATAACCTAAACATCACCGATATTTATCAAGAGAAAGGTTCCTTATTTTTTATTCGGCTTAATTTAGTCTTTCGAATAAATCTAGTCTTTCCAGCCTTTTCCTTATTTCTATAAGAGGAAAAACAATAAATGTACCCTGGAATTACACCAAAGCATGAAAAACATTTTGCCCAAGAAGTTTAACTTCTTTACAGAGCTAAAGCTCTACATTATAAGGCGACAAATTACATTGATCAGCCTAACGAAAAAGCAATATTATTTGCAATGAACAAAAATATTCCCTCAAAACAAAAACTATAACACCTATGGTTGTGATTCGGACATAATCCTAGCACAAATACTCACACAAGATCGTTTGATTTCACGCAATGCTTCCTGATGTTCTTTGGGTGACATATCAGCAGTGAGATGATCAATACATTGGAACAAAGCAGCATTTGGACTTTTTCTTTTTCCACTTCATGCTCTTTTTGCTTTTGAAATGCATTACTGATGAATTCTTGAATTGTTTCCAAACTACTTGCAATTCTTTTCTCTAATGCTGTCGGGCCATCCGAAACATTCTGTCGTGGCCGCTTCCGTGCCATGAGATCTATGATTAATATATTATTAGATATCTTTAAATGAGTTCAAGTATTGTTTCAATGAGTGCAAACCAGAATCTTTAAAAACCAATGAAAACTTCAAAATTAGAATACCTTTTACAGATAGTGAAGAAATTGATATAGGAACACAGTGTGCGGATGAGACACCATTCCCATTAGAGAAACTGCAATTTCCATTTAGCAATCCATCTTCAGTATTGGTATCAACTGCATTAATATCATTTTGCTGCTGTGCGTAGGGTGATGAGGAACCTCCTGGTGAATCCATATTTGCAAATAAAGACATATTATTATCAGATTGATTAGCACTACCAAATAAAACCGGAAATTCCCAGTCACTATCTTCTTTTTTCATATTTCCAAGAAGTGAATTTGCTGTTGCTTCTACCCTGGAAAAATAAAATAAACATTTCAAAATGCTTTCCGTTTAAAGATTTTGATAGATAATATTCAAACCATAACTACTTTCAAATTTAATAATTTTATATCAAATTTCATCAACCTGCTATTGCTTATCTTCATAACTAGTTTTGTTTAAATAATTCAAAAAGCTGTCACGTCCATAATACATTAATCAGAAATATGATTAAATCGAAATGATTCCAGAAATTAATTAGCATCGAAATTAAAAATTACTATAGCGCCAAAGTAATACTTGTTAAATCCTATAACAAATTGCAGAACAAATATCAAAATATTAGGAAATGCTGAAATATGGGGCTCTGGAAAAACTATTTCGTTGACACATCAAAAACCCAATAGTACAGATAAAATTTCTCGTATTAATAGCTTTTTTCGTTTTCCAACATCAGCAATTAAAAAATCCGATTCGCAATTCCATAAGACCTGTTTCTCGAAACGATGCCCATATTAGTTTCTCGTTAGTTGGAACAGTCAAGTATGATATGAATTACTATATACTTATCATCAACCTGCTACCCGTTTAGTATTCTAGGATTTTCATCAGATTGTCTTCCTAAATTACAAGGATTCCTCCTTGTTTTTCAGATTTCTGTAATAAAAGAACTTACGGTTGTGAGGGTACGGCATTGAGAAATTCGTCGAGAAATTGCATTTCTGAAGTAAACATAAATGCTGGCCCAAACTGTCCTGAGGTTCGATACCGTTGTACGAGACTTTTCCATCGATCTCTTGATTTTGTTACCGACACTAAAAAGTAAATTCGTGAGAAATCTTTACATATCAATCCAACCATCAATAATGTTTTTAAATCCATTGGTTCATAGTTAAAAAGAAAAAGAAAGGAAGGAATAATGTAAGAAACATAGCAAAATTAATCTAGGTTCTGGCTATGAACCATCTTTTAATTCATGAAAGTATCTAAATATATCGAAAATAAATATCGAAAAATTCCTATTATGGAAAAGATTTTTCGGATTTATTAAAGTACTTAAAAAGCAAAAAACCTTTGCAGAAATAAGGAAATAAAGGAAGGGATTCGGAAGTAACGAACAGAACGACTTCTTCCATTCATTTTAAGAAATACTGATAAACAGAAGTCTAAAAAGGAGGTGAAAACTTCAACCTTCATTTGGCGAGAAGCCACGCTTAAACAATGTCTCACTAACAAGTTTCCATGCCTCATTACGTTTCCGCACATTGCGAAAATCCGGATGTGTTCGATCGTAAAGTACCGGTAATTGGCGCACAGCTTCGATTAGACTTCGATAGTAGGAATCAGATACCATCTGAAAATTCAAATTTAAATTTTACATTATAAATATGAAATCACTGGTCCTTCCTTATTAAGAGCAAATTACGCCCACAGGAAAGGTCAAAAGTTAATTTGATATATTGCATTAGCATTCTTGTTTGTTTTTCATATCCTTAATTAAACTGATACCTAATTGACTGAATGTAATAATATGCAAAATATACTAACCTAATCCGTGATGATGAAGATGATGAAAGCCGTGTAATAACAAAATGAGAATGTCAGAAGTATAATTCGAGAATTTCTTATCACTGATCAGGGGTCAGGGAGAAAAAAAGGTTCAAGAATGATAATCAAGCGAGGATAAGTTATAGGAGAAAGGTAGAGATATACTGCTTAACTTCACCAATCTCACCTTAATGGTATACAGACCTTTTGGAAATATATCAGCAAAAAAAAGTCGAATGGGAAGAGCGGTTGGTGAGTGCAGGTGATGAGGTGTTGTGTGAGTGGAGAAGTAAAGGAAGGAAGATCGGTGTGCGGTACGAGAGCTGCTGCTGCTAGGCAATGTAGAGGAGGGGCATCGGGAGAGGGCGGGGGAAGGGATGATCGGTCGATTTGCTCGGGTTTAGATTTGGGAATGGTAAAATGGGCACTCCCTCGGGGAACAGACAAATATATACCAACTATTTTGCCTGGCTCTTCCCACACTCTTCCTCCTTCTTCCTCCCACCTCGATATCGACCATTCTTGTCGATCGGCAAAGGCCGCATTTCCTCTGCTGCTGTTGCTACTACTACCACTACTACTACTACTACTACTACTACTACTATTATTACTACCACTGCTATCGCTGATGCTGATACTATCGCTGCTGCTGCTGCTGCTGCTGCTGTTACTGCTGCTACTGCTGCTACTACTGATGCTGCTACTGCTGCCGCCACTGCTAATGCTGCAATAACTTTGTTTTGTTGACAAGAGAGAAAAGAAAGTTGTGGCAATGGTGATAGTGATGATGATGACGATGATGATGATGATGATGATGATGACGATGATGATGATGGTGATGGTGATGAATGAATGGATGGATGGATGAATGAATGAGAGTGCTCAGTCTGAATGAACAAATTTCCTCCTCGATGTAATCGACCGGTATTGAAAAATCGATCATAGCGGGAAGGGTATATGGCCAATTCCTATCGAGAATTTTTCCCACTCTCTCCCTCTCTCTCTCTATCTTCCCATTTCTCATTTTTATCTTAGGTTTCATCACTCCCATTTTCTCTCTCTCTCCCTTGCCCCCTTTTTACTTCTCCTCTCTCTTAAATAATCTTGCAAAATATCATTCCGTAAAATATTCCGAAAAAAGAGTTAGTGGTAGAGAAAGCAAAGCGAAGAAACAATCTTTCTCTCTCTCTCTTCTATTTTTATTTCAGGATTTTATCTCCTCTTTTCTCTCTCTCTTTCTCTCTTCCCTCTCTCCCTCTCTTTGTATCCCGATAAAGGTAATAATCCATAAAATATTCCGGAAGAAAGTAAACAGTAAAGAAGTAAATCGAAGAAATGCGATATGACAAATCTTTCATTCAATTATCACTTTTATTGTCACCTTCCCTGTCAAACGTCGCATTATTGAAAGGAAGGGCGAGAGAGAGAGAGAGGGAGCAAGAGAAGGAGAAAGAGAGAAGTTGTGGGGGAAGAAATGAGGGAAAGAGAGGAAATGTCTTAAAAATCGATAGAATGATATCTCTCAGACGAAAATTTCTCAGATGTATTTTTAGCTCTTAAAACCTAGGATGATAAAAGTTCTATCACTTGGGTATCTATGCAAAGAGAGTGCGAGGGATCACAATATTTTGTTAATGATAAATGATAAACGAACTGAATGATTAGCATCTAAGAAAAAAATTTCAAGAAATTTTGGAACTCCCGAATCTAGGGCAACAAAGATCCCTTCATTTGACTATATGAAGAGAATTAGGAGGTTACAACATCTTCTCAATAATAAATAAATGATAAACGATGCTTAATTGATCAACGAACTGAATAATTATCAATCAAGAAAATAGATCTCGGGAGATCTTAAAAGTTTTGCTGACAAATTTTTGCTCAAAAAATTTGAAAAAGAAGAAAATGTTCAAATAATATTAATATAAGAATGTTAAATTTTATTAATCTCCAAAGATAAATTTATAATTTAAAATTGTAATTAAATACTTTTATGATTTCACAATTGATTAATCTAATTAATTTTAAAGATTTAATATGACGCAAAAATACTTCTTGATATTAATGTTTTAAATTTTATAATTAATAAAATTTATATGTCAATTTTTCTTATTTTCCGAAATTTGAAGCCTAAATAAGACAAACTTATTTGAATATTCAAAAATTAAAGGGAAAATATTCGGGCAGTAATATTGGAATATTTAGAATTAATCGAGAATTAGTAATATTTTACAGATATTTTGAATGATGAAATCTATATCTGACACGAAGAAATGATTTGATTTTTCAAATCTTCAATCGTTTTAATTTTATTTGGGCATATCCGGTACTGAGATCACTGAAAGAAGAATAATTCATCGAAGATTCCAATTCCCGAAGATGAAAAAAGAATAGATGCATTGTTTATCATTGCAAACTACATCAAACAATTTGTCACCTTTGCTATCTAATTTCACAAACAGAGCAAATCCATCGACAGATTTGAGTCCTAGGCGTGCTGCAATTCGGTGACAAAAATCATGAGCTTTTGTTATCGAATCAACTTCGATAATCTCATCTGTATTGTCAGGAAAAAAACTTTATGAAATATTTGCACCGTCCGCTGTCGTATTGCTTCCACTTCCACATCATGTGGCGGAAATTTTCGACGACTGATTCTGGAATTTTATCGTAATTTGTGTAAGAAAAGAGAAGAAATAAAAGAAGGAAAATTTTTTCATCACCTTTCTTAATTTTAGAGTTAATTGATGATATATTTAATAAAAATTTGAGAGCATACCGATGAATCTGTCGAAGTCTTATGAGACAGTGCAATGCTAAAGGATGTTGTCTAGTTCGAAAAAATGATTCCACTTCATTCAGGAGTGAACTTGGAGGTATTTCTCAATTCTTGGCATATCCTTATTCCAAAAAATCCGGAAAAGATATCTTAAAGAGATTCTCTTAAAGAGAAGAGAGAAAGAGAATGTGATAGAGTGACAAGATGTGATAAAAATCTAGCAAATTTTTTCGAAATTTTGGAATTTTTTTGAATTAGATCCATCTATAATGGTATGTTGCTTAAAATTTTTGATCTTTAAAAGATACAAAAGGAGAGATGGAGGAGAGTTCAATTTAATATTACAATTTTAAAATTAAGAAAAAAATGTCCTAAACAATAGAATTAAAATAACACTAAAGTGTTTTGCAAAAAAGAAAAAAAGTATCACAAATAATTGATAAGGCTCGATAAGTTTCATCATTTTTGAGAAATCGAACGATAAATCAGATGAGCATAAGCCTAAAAAATTGTGGCTCAACTTTTTCATTTGAATTACTTTCTAAAGCCTTTAATTGCAGTAATATATTATTTTAATAATAATTTATTAAAATAAGATTTATGACTTTTAAATTGATCGATTAAAATTAATCGATAAATAATCTCTATTTAACATTCAAAATTACTATCATCATCGTAATGAACAAAAATGAAGTATATTTTATTCAAATATACAGAATACAAAATCGTGAAATCTAAACCAAATTATGAAATTTAACATAAGGGGAAGAAAGAATAGTTGTACTCATTAAAAGTATAATCTTGTTATGTTACGTTGAGTGAAATAACTGTTTACTTATTGCATACACTTGTATTTATTAATATATCTAATATTTTAAAAATATGAAAATTTGAATGGATTTTTAGTTCTTCATATTATTTTTAATATAATTTCCGGTAAATGAAATGCTTTGCTTAATTATTAATTTACTCCAAAAAAGTATATAATTTATGTATTTTATATAGCAATTTTTCGTCTTATATGAATATCTTTGTTTATTGATAATTTTATTCAAATTTTCCAAAAGTATTGAAATAATAATTGAAAAAATAAAGATTAGAAATTATTGTAAATCAATAATGATCTAATAAATCATTCATATTTAACATTTTTGAATGAATAAATATCAAAATATTTAAATAGAAATTATTAAAAATATTGAAAAAAAATTCAAAAACATTGCTTTAAATAAAATAATATTAAAATATTATTTTTAATTTAATATTGTATTTTTGAGCAATTATTCTTATTACATGAAAAAAGGATGAAGAATGATGTATATATATATTTTTCTCATTGCATAAATAATTCAAATTAAAAAATCAAGAACAAAAAAATGAAAATAAAAATAAAAATAAGTAGGATAAGTAATACATATGATATGATTTGATATGCAACGTTTGCTTTTATATTTTATATAAAAATTTGATAAATAATTACAATAAAATTTAATTTTTATCATGGAAATTATTTCTACATAATTTTTGAATCTGTAGAATCTTCGGATAAATATATATCATCTCATATTTAAATATTCCATAAAAATTATCACTTAATTAATAGATTTCCTATCATCAATTGATAATGGACAGAATGGCTTCGTAGGAATACTTTAAATATTTTTAATTAAGTTTTTCACACTACATATATTTTCTCATTATCTATATGCATGCATTGATACAATTGTTCTATTGATCATTCTGGTCATTATATGGTCCCTTTCTCGATCTGTCGATCATTTATTATTATTAAGTATTTTTAACATCATCCTTTATTCTACAAAATTTCCAATTATTATTCGTTTAGTCATTGCTAAATGATTGCAACAGTAATACTATTAAATTGTTATCAGAGTTATTAGACCGCAAAACAATATCTGGGTGTAGTTTTCATTAGAAAATTTGAAATGATCAGAAGTCCCTCATCGTATTAATTAATTAATGTTGAACATAATTTTCATCTGCTCAAAGAGCTATAATTGTCGGTCACCTTGCCGCGCTTTTCGTATTGTTGATGATCCAACAGACTGTTTGTTGTTCATTCTTTTTTTTCTTATGCAACAATAATCAGATATAACCAACTGTTTTGTTATCTCAAGAGTAAAGCCGCCATTTCTCTCAAACTATCATTTTAACTTCTTTCTTTCTTTCTTTCTTTTTCTGCCCTCGGAAATCAATAAATTAATTCATTTCTGTTCTCCTTTCAATCTTTAATTTCGAATTCTTATTTATAATATATCCCAACTTTGTCTTTGTCTTTCTTTGTAAACATGAAAGAGTGAATGTTAAATTGTTTATTTATTTCAATTTACATCGATATATAATCTAAAAAGTTATCATATAATATAGAAAAAAATTAACGAGAATAGATTGAACATAAAATATAAAATCAGAATCAGACAAGAAGCCATATTTGAAAAAAGAAATTAATATTTAATTATGGGATTTTTTTGTTCTGTTGTTTTTTTCTTTCATATTTAACAATCAAAATTATATTTTTATGGCCAAGATAAATTCAGAATTGCCTATCAAATACAATTATTTGCTATCTATTCAATTGAGTCGCGAATTTTTAATTATAATAATTTTTTCAATTTAAAAAATATCACGGATTTTATTTACGAGAAAAAAGTATTAAGAGATACGAAGGAAAAGCATGATTCATTGTATTTGTGGCTCAGCTGAGCCGTTGGGTGTCAATTTTTAAGGCACTTTATTATTTTGAGCAAATTTAGTGCATTATTAAATTGAGCATAATCGAAAGATACCTGAGAATTTTAGAAAATTTATTGAAAAAATTATCAACCACTCTTGAAAAAGTCAAAAAAATTTGTGTGGGAGAAAATTAAAGACATTTTTCATGAGAAGTTGACGAAAAGTTTTTTTCTTTTCTTTCTTCTCAGGATATCATTTCGGTAACATACGGTAACCATTCATTAGCATAATGCCACTGAATTCATTGTTATCATCAAACTGCGCTAATGTCGCGGAATTAACCGTTAAACACTTCAGATGGTAGCATTTCCAGTCGCAGTGATTACTTTCACACTTCGGTGATTTCATCATGACAAAATAGCCGATCCTCCAGCACCACCAAAATAAATCTTTTTCTCAATCAAAGAAAAAATTCGAATTGGCCTATGTATATGGAGTAGACGAGCAATGTCGGCTAATTGGAAACTAAAATTCCGGCTCGAACGGATACCTTCCTGAAGTGAACGACTTTAACGCTGAACAAAAGATAAGCGTAGAACTCGACAATGCTGCCGACGAATGGTGCCGGGGAATAAGGTAACAATGAGATCAAAATATGAAGCAGGGATGAGGTAAGGATGCTTTTATATCCCTCTATCGGGATCAGAATGGGAGGTGATTTAGGTAAGGTCAAATAAGAGAAAGGGAAATGAAAGGAGAGGTAGAAAAGGAGAGAAGAAAGAAGTGTAATGAGATTATTATTCCTCTAGAAAATATTTAATATTAGATACGGCATTCGATCAATAGTGAGCGTAATCTCTTCTATCAATAATGGATGTGACCTTTGACTTCTTACAGGTATACGGAAAAAATAAACCTATCAAATTGGAATATGCCTAAGGTAACTAACAATTTCGGTTTAACTTATCTTTTTAACATTTAATTAATAGCGTCATCAACTTTTCTTCTTCATATTAATAGCAGAATTATTATCAACTAAGTTGATATAAGAAAAATGATAAGCAGATAAAATTTAATTAATAATGTTGACATCTATTTGTTAATTAATAATTTAGGAAAATTTCGGTAATAATAATTATTTATTAATAATTTAGGAAAAAATTTGCTTATTTTTAGATTGTGATATTTTTATTGTCAGATTTTACAGGAGATTGATGAAGTTTAAAAATAAGTATAGCCCATTTTTGAGTTATGACAAGATTCAGTTGTCGAATTCATTTCTGGTCGAATTTAGAAAGGGATAGATGAAGTTCAGTTAAAAACTGATCTATTATTATATGTTTCAAAACTGATTAAATTTCAAATTTTTTTCCAATGGCTCTAATGTTTACTGCATATGAAAGCGGGACGAACAATACGATGGAAGAAAATACGGTTTTCGAGAAAGCGACGTAGAAAGAATCAACTTGCTTCCAGAATTTCATATTCAGCAATACCGAAATCATATTCGGCGAAAATTTTTGGTGCTTCAAAATCGCTCGATCCGACAAGTGTTACATTTACTTAAGCGCAATATTCCAAAGATCAGCACAGGATGTATTCACTGTAAATCTTCTCTACTTCTTACGTATTACTTATTTACCGTAAGTTTGACGATTGGTCGAGTTCCGACAACTCATCAACCAACATATTATTATTATTACCAATTGGTTTTATCGATTATCACCATTTATTCGACCACCAACCCGCTGACAGATAATTAATCTCGTACTGTCATAGTTTCCAGTGATATATATTTTGCCATTTTAGATGATTCAGTTTTACCTATTTAGTTGTTGAATAGTTATCAGACCACCATATATCACTACATTATTCCACTCAGTTCAGCTGTCCTCTTTTGTTGAAATTTAATTTTTGAAAATTAAAATTTGAATATTTAATGAATTTAAATACAATACTTAATGATATAATTTTAATTATTATTTACAGCACTTTTTATGGAATTAATATTATGTGTCCTCGAATTCTCTCAATACTTGACCTAGGGTAGAACATTATCGGTATTTTCCTCCTCAGTGTCCATTGAAATAACTTAGGGATCTCAATACAATGTGCAAATCACACACGACGCTGTTACGTTCCCCACCCGTCATATTTAATTTAACTTACTCCCATTTCGGCGACCGATTCTGTTTGACAGCATACAGAACGCCTGATACGGAGTCTTAATCAAACTGTTTCCACAGAAGCAAAACATTATCTTTGGACTCTGATATTATTAAAGCAAAATCGATATATTCATACATAAGGTAGAAATTAATTTATTTTATTCACTACAGACACCGGAACATGACTATGATGAATACAGTGAACACGCACGCCAATGCTCAGTAGAGAGGTTGATATGTAAATAGCTTATACAGCAAAAACAATGTTGTGACTTCCAGGATTCTGAAATGACATTACAGACTGCATCGAAACAACGAAAACCATAATCATAAAAATAAAAGTATCAAGACTATTCAAATTATTTTTAAACAATAAGTTTTTTCAAAGCCTTTTTTCTCAATGAGAAACTTCGTTCCTAACCAATAAAGATGAGATCACTTCCATGAAACTTTAGATTACACAGACATTGAACATTACATGTACATAATTATTTCGAACTAGTATATTTGGTAACAGCTTTAGTCCCCTCAGATACAGCATGCTTTGCCAGTTCTCCAGGCAAAATAAGTCGGACGGCAGTTTGAATTTCACGCGACGAAATTGTCGAACGCTTATTATATTGTGCTAAACGACTTGCTTCTGCGGCTATACGCTCAAAAACATCGTTTACAAACGAGTTCATGATTGACATTGCTTTCGAAGAAATGCCTGTAACAAAAATAAATTCACAAGGAACCTAAGATTATTAAATTCATAAAACTTGATAGGTTATTTGCCAAACACATCCACATCCATATTTGTTCACAGTGTCTCAAAAATTGTGCATTCCTATGCTACAAAAATCCCAACATTTTATCCTTTACTCTATCAATTATGATCCTTGATCCTTCATCTATTCCATAAATTCTACCACACTTCTATACAATTCTATACAAATCAAAATTTTACCTGTATCGGGATGAACCTGCTTCAAGACACGATAGATATAAGCGGAGTATGATTCCTTACGTCGAGATTTCCGCTTCTTATCACTACCACGAACTTTTGCGATTTCGCGGCTTTTTTGCTCCCTTAGCAGATGGTTTTGGTGGCATGTTTTTGTGGTCCTTCGTTGCGAAATACAAGAGATCTGGAAAAAAAAACGTTATTGATGGCAATCAAAAAAATCACTTACTCTTATTTTCTCTTTTAAAGTGAATAATAAACCTCTTCGCGAATTATCTCTTCGAAAATTTCACGAAGACATGACTTAATATTAAGAATTAGAGAAATAATTCATAAAAATATGAACAAAATATTCCGTTATACATTATCATGACAGTACCTCGGTATTCTTGTGACATATTGACATTTTCCATAACAGAACAAGAGCAAAGCAATGTAATAATGCACATATCTTTCACCCCCATCAAAATGTTGCAACCAAACCAGCACCTTTCAATTCCCCACTACACGCAAACAACCCGCCCCACAGAACCAGCAACCCCAGCTCATTCACCCGCTAACCCACCAAACTCACACGAACAGTGTGCAACTCACTCTCACTCCCTTTTATATGAAATATCGAGCGTTGCATACAGAAAGCTACGCCCATTTTATCATAGGAAGTAGGCGTGGTCAACATGATCAGTCCGCTCGCTCATTTATATAAATAGAACGCGTTAATAACCCAAAAACTGTTGACGGGCGCGTGTAAGGCGATACTTTCCTGTTGGGTTGGTGGTGCTGGTGTCTTTGGGTTTTGTGGAGTGCTTGGATTCTGTTGCATATGATTTCGTTGAGAATGGGGGTTTGATCGGGTTCGGGTGCTGGTGTGTGTTGGTAGTTCGTGTTTTGAGAGAACGGGTTGGGGAGGGAAGTTTTATCGATCGTGAAGGGGTTCTCCGACAAAATTCGATTACCTGTTGAATAATTGTATGTGTAGAAGCTATAGGTTGTCGTAAATTTCTTTCAGATTGAATTATGTCAGGACGTGGAAAAGGTGGCAAGGCGAAGTCTTCTGGGAAAGCGAAAAGCCGTTCATCGCGTGCTGGTTTGCAATTCCCGGTAGGACGAATTCATCGATTATTACGTAAGGGAAACTATGCAGAGCGTGTTGGTGCTGGTGCTCCAGTATATCTAGCTGCTGTTCTGGAATATTTGGCTGCCGAAGTGTTAGAATTGGCTGGAAATGCAGCGCGTGACAATAAGAAGACACGGATCAATCCGAGACATCTACAATTGGCTGTGCGCAATGATGAAGAATTGAACAAACTACTGGCTGGTGTGACAATTGCGCAAGGCGGTGTACTGCCAAACATTCAAGCAGTACTGCTGCCAAAGAAAACTGCTGAAAAAGTTTAAAAGTACAAAAAGTTGTCCGTTTTTACTATAATAATTAACATTATTAAATTTTATTTTGTTCGAGGAGATGATACAATCATAGCTTATCCTCAAATTTATACGGGAAAGGAGGTAAAAAGGTGGCTATGGTGATTATCGAATTCTGTAATAAGATAAGGTGAAGCAGTTTATATTCTGTATCTTTATCGTTTACCTCCTATCACTCTCCATCTTATGCAATCTATTGTTCACTATTACTGCATTGTCTGTATATAGCTGTTTAAAATAATGGAAATCTGCCACACAGATTTGATCTCGTATGTCATTGCTTTGTTCGGTATTCATACTAATAAATATTTTTGATTAAAAGCATTGCGTAAGATGTAATGTATTAGACGTAAGTTTTAGAAGCATCATAATTATTAGAAGACAAGAATATACGTATGTTACATATTACGCATTTCACATTAAGCAAACATATTTAGTGTTAACTGTTAGGTAGCGTCCAATAAATGATTCCGAAGGACGGGTGTGACGTTGTTCATATACTGTATTGAATGTATCCCGGTGAGGTCGTATTCTGCATTGATATTTAAGTCCGCCGCATATTGCAACGGAGTCAGTGCGCTGGCTTTGGTTTCTTATTGCTGATTGATAGTGGATATTAGTGGGATAGGTAATGTCTGGACGTGGTAAAGGTGGTAAAGGTTTGGGAAAAGGTGGGGCGAAACGTCATCGGAAGGTGTTGCGTGACAATATCCAAGGGATTACAAAACCGGCAATTCGACGATTAGCACGTCGTGGTGGAGTGAAACGTATCTCGGGATTGATCTATGAAGAAACACGTGGAGTGCTGAAGGTGTTTCTCGAAAATGTGATACGCGATGCGGTAACATATTGCGAACATGCAAAACGTAAAACGGTAACTGCCATGGACGTAGTATATGCGTTGAAACGACAAGGTCGAACACTCTATGGATTTGGTGGATAAAATGTGCGTAAAGATCGAATTGGATGATATGTAAACATAAGGAAAATATGGATTGTTCATAAAATACAATGTGACGTTCATTCGATATTTATGTTGCTTTGTTCTGTTTTTGATGTCGGTATGATTGTTATGGCATAGTTTCTTAGTTAAATTTGAATTAATTAGAGTGTTTGCTAATACTATGACATTTTTAAAAAAATTTGAAATTAATCCATTTTCATATAATTATCGGTCAGCAGTTAATCAGTAGACTTTATTAAAGAAAAAATTGATATAGGAAAAGTTTATCTTGTTGGTTGATTGTCGTAAAGAATCGCGGTAGTTGGATGAACAAGGCATACAATATCATCGTTATGATATAGCGAATAAAAGGTCTATTTGATATTTGGACCTGAACTTCATAACTTGTTATTCGTCGTTGATACTTGAGACTTGACTTCTAGTTACTTGGTTATTTCGTTTTACTAATCTTCCGAGAAACTGTCGAAGTTTTGTAACTGACCAGGTATCATCTTCTTCTGTTTGTTGATATATCTTATCTAAGATTTACCCTGGCAGCTTGATTTCGATGAGTATTTCAATACACGAATGTTGATGATTTTCCTGATAACTTCTAGTTGACGAAGAATTCTCTCTATTGCTTCCACTATAGCTTTCCATTTTCGATCATGCTTTTTGACTGCATGTAATTCGTTATAAAGAGAGTTCTTAATAATTAAGGTCTCCCCGAATTTTTCACTAAGACTTTCCTTATAACCTATGATTTTCCGGTGCAATATCGTAGCCCTTTAGTGCTTTTCCTCTTAAACAGGCGACTAAATAATTGAGTTTTTTGTATCTGGAATTTTCTTGGGAATGTACAGCAGAATCAAAACTGCTCCAAAATTCTTTCCAAATTTTAAGATCTCCGCTGAATATTTGCAACGGTAATTGCGGCAAATTTATCGTCGATAAAAAGGCTGTTTTTTAAACATCTTATTGTTTAAATTCTTTTTTAAACATGAATTTTTTCTTCGTTCAATTATTGATCCTTTTTATACATGTCTAATATGATGACCACTTCTTTACCTTCAGTTATTAAATTTGTGATTTCATCGTCAATCATTTTGGCGTACTTTTTTCTTCGTCCTTCCTTTTTGTGAAGTGACTATATCATTGATATAATCCAGCTATTTTGTATTGACCGATTCCAAGTGACCAATGTGTATTTCGAAGCGTCGTAGCTTTACTTCGATTATTTTCAATTATTTTTTTTTGTTGCATATTATTGATACAATTCTTCCAATGACAGTTTTTGATTTGGAGACGACAAATCCAAACTTCGGATCTCACTTAGGAGTTCAATCAGTTTAATTATTATTGGTTCCGCGCTTTTCATTAAGCTTGTCGTCATATTTCCAGCTCGTGGCACCAAAAATTATAGGAAAAGTTCATCTTGTTGGTTAATTGTAAAGAATCGATAGAAAGTATTTTATTCAGTAGTTGAATTAACAAGTTATACAATATCGTCGTTATGATATAGCGAATAAAAGGTCTATTTGATAAGGCAAAATGGATAAATAAGTTCGATAGTAAAGAGGAGAATAAAGGATGTTCGTGTGATGGATCCAACTGATCTTTTATTCACAATTCTTCTCGTTTCATTTGGGACCCCCTTTTTTGTAGGTGGTGGATCATGATACAGTGTGATTATAAGAGAAAGGGGCTTTGTTTCAGTGTCGGTATATAGCTTATATCTTACATAATACAGAAAAAATGCATATACACTCTATACTCATTCATGTGAAATGTCTTATAAAAGAATTACTTTATTTTCTTTCGGTTTTTCCGGCAACTGTAATGGTATAGGCTGCTTGTTAAATAAATTAAAAACAGTGAAACTTTTTATTGTACTTTATTTGGTAAAGCATACTTATTACTTTTGCAATAAAAAATTTATATAAATAATGTAGACAAATTTGAAATTTACCGAAAGCATGCTTATTAATAAAATATTAGTAATAAGATATTAAATAGAATATTTTTATAATGAAAATATGTCCAAATAATCAGAGTACTTTGTATTATAAAAATATCTTGGAATAACTAAATAAATTCGTGCAATCTTTAGTTTGAAGACTGCTTTATTTGGAATATTTCTTAGACCAATGATTAATCAAACAAAAAATAAAATAATATTTCGATATCTTTGTTGAATCATTTATCCAATTCTTTCGCCCTGGTAATCAATCATATGTACAGTGTTTGAAATGTTATAAAGTAATTCCTACTATATAAATAGGATAATTCATCCGGAGAAGAAAATTCTTATCGAATGATTTGATTGAGAATACGTCTCGATTCACTTCAATTTAGTACTTTTATTACATTCTATCAATCTAATGATAGAATGTAATTAAAACCTGAGTTAAATCTCCACAAAATTTTTCCATAACCAATAACAAAGAACACCAAGGATCAATTCTGTCCGTGTGGTGAGAGAAAAAAAGGTCTCGAATTATACTTAGCTCGATCGAATCAACCAGCAAAAATATATGTTCAATAAATCATGGCCGTATAAAGAAAAGAGAACTTTGCGGAGATGATCAAGGAAAGTAAAGGTATTTTAAATTTAATAAATAATGAAAGAGAAACTATTATCCTATATGCAAAGTGCAAGGATAATGCCGAATTAGTACTACAGTGCAAGGCTGTATAAATAAAGAACTAAAACTTTAAGATTCATTACTTAAATTAACGTTGCCAACACTCAGTAGTAATTTAAATTTAAGAAAATTCTGGAATGATTTTGATACTTCAGTGTATCTTCAGAAGGTACCAGATGTCAAAAATCAAAAATTAAATTATTAAAGTTAAATTAAGCAACATTATGGCATATATTTTAGTTGTCTAAAAACAATAAGCGGATGATTTCAGACTGTTGTTCGTTACTTCAATGACACATGAAATAAGCCGGAAATAATTACGCTCCAAAATAACTGAAGTTTACTCGAATATGGATCAAGAACTTGCATTATAATGCATTATTTCCTTATCATGATGTTATACCTCCACATAAATCCGAAAATCTGAATATTCCATAATGCTTCAGTATATCTGAAAAGTATGAAAAGTTTGGAGGAAGCCCCATATCGTGAACCTATGATATTATCGGATGTAATGAGAATCTATCGTGTTTTCGAATAATGAAAAATATAAGTATAGCGAAGAAGTCATTTATGAAGCTGAAATTGAATTCGTCTCAGAACTGTATCAGATTCCCCTTGTCTCAAGTGATTTTATAATAAAATTGTTTTAATTTATATTTTCCGAACAAAAAATTATTCCTTTAAATGTCATTCCTACAATTATACGAAGGATGTTGCTTAAAGCATTATAATCAATCAGATTTTGATCTATCATGCCTCAGGACATAGGGCGTTGCTAAGAATAGATTGTTGCAAATATCATTATAAAATCAACAGTTATTATTTTTGGATATTATTCATTAGGATCGGTTATTCAACAAGTGATTTCTTCTAACTTTATTAATAACTCTGAATAACTTCTTTACTATTTTTATTTTTGTTATATTTCAGCTTTACTATCGATATTTCTCTATTATATTATGAGTTTATCATGACGCATTTCGACACATTATAACTCACAATATAATGTGTTACATTATATCATGATACATTATATTGTCAGTCGTCGTTTTCACGAATAAAATTTATTGTAGTGAAGAATTTATTGTAGTGAAGAGACTTCCTCTTTTCCGTTGCAACAAGGTATACAAAGTCGCAAATTTTTATTTCCAATTAAACTCCAAATGTTGACAAAGACAAAATCCAAAGACACCAATCTCGAACTTAGGTAATTCAAATTTGGATAATTAAACATTAATACTATAAGTTTCACCATGCATCAACGAATGCAAAGATTATAATCAATTATATAATTTCAATAATATCAGTAAGTTTAATGACGATAAACTCAAGAAAAAAAGGAAAATAGAAAAGGACGCCTGATTTGTTGTAGATCCGACCAACCTCGTCGAAGTACTTGCTCTCAACGTTTTGGTATTTTGGACCCTCTTCTTTGCAGGTGGTGAATCCTGGTGCAGTTCTGAATATGAGGAATAGGACTTTTGTTAGGCCAAGTTAGCTTGTATAGCTCATAGAAAAAGGTGAAACAATTTTTAGCATACATCTGCATTTTACAGTAAATGCGCACATATAACATACATCATTTCATATGAGATCCAACAAACACAAAGGGATCACCGACTTCTCTGATTTTCGTGTTCTTTTCGCGATTTCAATGATGATCATATTTTCTTTTATTCCGGAAACCTTTTGCAATTTATTCGCAACACTTTCGATGCCGAAAAAGCGATTTGAATTGGCTAATTTGAAAAAATTTACTTGATTTGTTCCATTCCTTTCGTCTTTCAGGCATAATTTTTCATGTGACTAAGAATATGTTAAACTTTCATTGAGCTGTTGACTTTTTGTTGTATTTTCTACCATAACTAATCTGGAAAATACCAGTTACATTAAGCTTAGGATAAAGAATCATATCTTGATTGCTTTTAGTATTAATGAAGCATTGATCATTTCCGTTGTTTTGCTTTTAGTCGTTATCGGCGAATGTCTTATTAATTCCTTTCTTTTACTTACATTCTTTTTAGTTTCATGTTCTGCTTGATCCATATTTCTTTTATCATCGTTTTGATTCCTAATTTCCAGAGAGATCAATAAATTTATAAGCTTGATTAATTTGTGATTGTTTAGAGTCGTATTATTGCGCTTCGAATTGCTCCTTCGTTATCTCGTTTCACTCTTTAATGATCCCTAGCTTCCCAAGGTACCTTTTGGTTGTTATTCCTCCATTACGATTACAATTTCATTTATTTCAGGTTTTCTTTCAGTTAAACTTCGCCCTCGCTGGTTGCACTTGCCATCGTTCTCTTAAACTAAAGAGATAATTTCATCCAGAATCGATCTAAACATGATTTGTTTTCCGAAACTGCTTTTTTATTTTTTCCTGCGTCGAACTTTCACTTGTGCCATAATCTTCACCATCCGATTCCTTTTCTATGAATGGACTTCCAAGTTTAGCTAAGGGATTTATGAAATCAATAGGACGTAGGACTTTTATCGAATCTTTCGTCATTTGTGTTAGCGGTCGAAAATTCAAGATTGTTTCAATTTCTACGATGATCGTAATTAGTTTCATTTCGTTTAAAAAACATCTAATCACAGCTTTTTTAAACACTGAATTAATCATTCATATATTCCTTCTTGCCATGGCATGTGAGGAGTAATATGCCTCCATTTAATTTTATTCCTATTGCAGTTGCAGTAATGAAGTACTAAACGATCTTCATTGAGATTATATCCCTTTACATTATAGATCTCGTTCATTGCTTTAAAGTTAGGTGCATTGTCACTCATTATTGTTTCTGGTGTTCCACGACGTCCAATAACTACTTCAAGATGTACTCAACATAATGCTATCCAACTTTTGGTAGTTGATAATTGTCCTTTAATGTTAACATTGGGCCAAAATAATCCAATCTAATATTCGCAAAATGCTCTTAAACGCTGTACACATTCTTTTGGATATGGAAAATAGTTCGGCTGGTTTACTGTTCCATTATTTATAAAACATGCAATTTCTCTTGTTCTCTTGATGGTATCTTTCATCGTACTCCTTCCTTTTCTCTCCAGAAATTTTGTCATAATTCAGCTAGTGCTTGATTTATTCTTTTATGGAGCATTTTTTCATGTACATTCATGTTGATCACTGATGTTATCCTGAACCCTTTTGGGCGACAAATTGGATAGATCGTTTTTAATCCAATTCAGATTCTATTATACGTCCACTGAGCAATCCGTCATTATCGGTTCTTAGTTGCCATTTTTCCTTTTGTAATTTCATCCTTCTGAGATTCTTTGATAGAAGAAGTTATGGAGTCTTCAACGCTAATAGATGGGTTTTTAGAGATATTTTTGATAATTGATGTCTGTTTGTGGCAGATACATTTAATAAATTTGAATACTCGAATAGTTAAACGGAATAATTTATCCCAGGTACTAAATCGATTAATATCCAAAGGATTTCCTTTTTTTTGTTTTCTTTCATTATGTTTTAATACTGGGATGCTTTGATTTTCTTTTTATTTCCTTCATTATTTCCATCCTTTTCATCGGGGATTGATATTGCTGGTCGAGTAGTTTTCGATTTAGATAACGGCTAGGTCCATTCCACACAAAGAATTATTTTTTTGTTCGTTGATTTTGTTCCTTTGCTGGCCACGTCTGCAGAATTGTCAGTTGTAGGCACATATTTGAAATTTATTTTAGTTTTCTTAATTTCATCTAGACGATTTTGAATAAAAATCTTGTTATTTTGTTTCACTTTGTATCCATTTCAGGACACACATTGAATCACTCCAAAGAAATTTCTTAACATTTTGCGTTTCCAGCAGATTTATTACGAAATTAATTGCTCTTACTTCACATTCTGGAGCCGTTATTCTTTTGACTGGACATAATCGGGCTTTTGAAAATATCAACGAAGACTGAATTTTCCTTCATCTTCGGATTTTAAATCGGCATAAACTGTGTTGGAAAGCATTCGAAAACACATAGATTTGATGCACTCTTGCTTCTTTTTTGGAATCTTTCTCGGTAATTAAATAAATACGGAATGCCAATCATTAACAATTTTGTCACCAAAAGATTTTGAAGTATAATTTTTGACTGGTAGAGCGACTCGTGCGATAAGTCCCAATGGGCCAAAGATGGAAGCAATTCCTTGTGATAACATTGATCGTTTTATGGCTTCCTGACAGGTTTGGTATTTTAATGCTGATTTTGTCTGTTTGGTGTTCCAATGGATTCCTAACACCTGTGTTAGTTTTCTCTTTTGTCTATCAGCAGCTGAAAGAGATTCGTTGAATTCTTTTGAATTGGATATGAATTCATCATGACTGACTGCCCTTTTGAAAATTTCTTTCACTTCTTTAAACACGCTTATTGCTTCAGCTTCATTTTCTACTACTATTATAACATTCTCTACAAATAATTTCTTTTATGTTGTTCTCAGATGATGCTTGAGTAGTGCTGCAAGTAGAAATGGTGATGATGATATAACACCGAATGGCATTCTTTGGAATCTAAAAATGATTAGATTCTTTTTTTTCCCAGGAGCATTATGACCTTAAGCCACAGAAAACGAGTGATATTGAGATCTATCTCATTTAATGTTATTTGGTCTGGAAAGCTTTTCAATGAGTGATATTGCGAGTGATATTGCGATCTATTTCATTAATGTTATTTGGTGTGGAAAGCTTTTCGATGTAACACACAATAAAATTCTAAATTCATTAAGCGAAATCGCAATAGGATACCGCACAAGTTACCTAGCATCACCGATCCCTTATATAAAAGATCATTGTAGCTCTTTTTGGTCGATGTTTTCGTCGAAATATCGAAGACCATTCGTACTTTAGTAGATTGCTTTTGTGGAGTGAATATCGCTTTATGAGGAATATAATGTATTAGCTAGCCATTCAGGCTTATCATTTTCTATTCTTTCGATGATTTCATGTTGCAATTAGTCTTTTATTTCATTGCTATATTTTTTTAGTAGTTTAGGTTGAGCTCGTAACTCCTTACTTGTTGGTTAGAACCTTCCTAAACAAAGTACGAAGTTAGATGACAGTACAATTTGGGGACTCTTCCATGGCCATTTTACGCTATATCTTTCTCCTTCTTTGCATATCATTGTCTTCATCTGGTGACTCATTTATTCCTAGTAATTCTAATTTCCAAACCTGAGCAATATCAAAGCAGCTATTTGCTTCAATTAGAGGCATTATTGTTACATGCATATTCTCAATCATTTCGTTTTGCTCTCCATTCAGCCTCAATTACTTATGAACTTTGTTGATGATGAAAGATAATTGTGATTCTGCATCCAAAAAACTGTCACGATTGCTTGCTTACTATTCTTTGGATTGATAATTGTTACATCTTTACATAACAAAAAAACCATTTTTTTACTATCATTTTCATTTATTAATGCAACGTAGTTGCTGCAGATTCATTTTTCATTTTCTCATTTACGGTCTTCTTTTCCTTTTGTCCCATATTGTCATTTGCAATTCTTTGAGATTTTTGCACAGTGTAGAATTATGCTGACTCATAAAATGAAAGGATATTTTTGTAGTTGCATTTTTCACTGTTTTTTTTTTTTGTTGTTTTCTCAAATATCGGAAACACAGATACAGTTCCGATAAATCTTGATCGAATTCCGATAAATCTTGATCGAATTCCGATAAATCTTGATCGAATGTCCTATATTTACTGCATTCATCATTCTAATCATGTTTTTTCGAACAGAAGACGCAAAGGTTTCTTAACAGAGCTTTTCCTAGCGGCAAATACATCTGAGTTTGCATATGATATTTCCGACTTAACTTCCTTACTTGATTTGATTCTTTTCTTGTGTCTCACTCGATCTTCTCATCTCTTGTTGTATTTGATTCACAGTTTCATTTCGTCTTATTATTGTTTCTAATTGCTTCCTCAATTTTGTTACAGATCATGAATCTTCTTTTTCTTAGATTTAATAGATTTCCTGCGAAACCCATCTTGGCAGTTTCGACTCCAATTTCTATTTCAATTTCTAGATCTCCAAAATTTCTCCAGTGTTTCCAGTTGCGTAATATTCTTTTCAAATTTTTCACAGTTGATGTGAGATCCTTGTTCTTTTCGGCTGTTGGAAGTCTCTTTAATTCATCGTACAGTGGTGGATAGGTCTTTGGTTCCCATACTTTTGTTTGAGTACATTCATTCATCACTAGATAATTTTTAGGGGTAATAGCGTATCCAGAAATAGCTGCCATAGCTTTTCCAATTAAATATCCAATGAGATGAGACAATTTTGTAGATGTTTTGATTACCCACAGCAACTTGGAAAATTTGTATAGAAAGCAGACCATTCTAGAAGTTCGTCAGAGAATTTTTGCAATTCCAATTTAAGTAGTTTATGTAGCGAACTTCATTTGATGTTGAGAGTGAAGTTGGTGCAGTAAAGCCCGAGTTTTCTTTTTGTCAAGACGCAGCAGAGCATCTCCAACATTACTGATACATATCTACCTTTTCCATCACATTAATGAAACTTTGTTCATCAGATATAATTTGAGCATATATTTGCTCTTTCTTTTTCTGCTTATTATTAGGCAGTTACTCAATTAATTCCTACCACTTCTGATTTATCCCTCCAGTTTATTCATAGCAGAAGTAATGGACCGATTTGTGTATTGCAGTCGGTAGAGAAGCTTCTCGTAATAAGCCCTTTTTCATCAGTAGACAGGGTATCAGAGGACGTTAAAGTTTCTGGTACTTCTTTAAATAATCTCTGCAAACGTCCTTTTATGGATACTGCTAACTAACGCAGGGATCGAGACATTCTTTTCAGTTTTAGAATTTTCAAACTGAGTCACCGCAAAATTTCGATTTCCTCCAGTTAAATTCCTTGATTCGTGGCATTATGTAGTGAAAAATTCTTTCTCTTTTGCGTTGCAAAAAAGTACACAAAGTTGCAAATTCTTTATTTCCAATTAAACTCCAAACGTTGACAAAGACAAAATCCAAAGACACCAATATCGAACTTGGATAATTAAACCTTAATACCACAAGTTTCACCATATATCAACGAACGCAAAGATTATAATCAATCATACAATCCCAATAATATCAGTAAGTTCAATGACGATAAACTCAAGAAAAAAGGAGAATAAAAAGGATGCCCGATTGGTGGTGGATCTGACTGACCTCATCGAAGTACTTGTTCGCAATGATTTGATATTTTTGATTCTCCTTTTTGCAAGTGGTGAATACTGGTACGTGAATATGAGAAATAGGGCCTTTGTTAGCTTGTGGGAAATACAGCTCATAAACAAAGGCAAAGAATTTTAGCTTACATCATTATACAGTAAATACACATATAAAATATATACTATACCCATTCATGTGAAATCCAACACAAAGGAATCATTGGCTTCTCTGATTTCTTTGTTCTATTCATGATTTTATCGACACATATTTTCTTTTATCATTATCATAGATTGTGTTGATAATTTCCACTTCTTCATAAGAAAATCTTTTCTTGACATATTCTATTAAGCTGAAAGGACTGATGGATTTTATGAATTGAAAGAGCCTACATAAATTTACTTATTCTTATACTCAGCTAATCGACTTTTTATTCTAGAAATTATTGTTCCTTTATTTAGCTAATTATTTCAGAAACTAGTGAAAATAATGTATTCATTACTCACAAATAAAGACTGAAATGTACCCATCAAAAAGTAAGTATCTAATTGTTTATTAACATGTTATTCTTTAAAATTTTTATCAGTAGATGATGTAAATGACTTTATATGAATATTTCCTAACTTCATTATAGAAATTGGAGGTATGAGTAGTACCGAATTCCGGAAATGTGGGAAAGAAATAGTAGATTATATTGCGGATTATAATGAAAATATACAAAAGACGCGTAATACCAGCTATCGAGCCCGGATATCTACGAGATCTAGTACCTGATATGGCACTTCAACATGCAGAATCATTCGAAGATGTTATAAATGATTTCGACAATTATATTATGCCCGGGGTAAAGCTAAAATAATATTGCTTATGATATTTTAAGGTATTCTGAAATTAAATATAAAAACAGTTGTTATTTAAAAAATGATGAGACTGTGCGTGTGACGATGATAAATAAGATACTTCTTAAGTATGACAAAAATGAATTATATTAAACTTGAAACAGATTAATTTGAAAAAAAAATCAGAAATGTTTATAGATAATAAATTTATATTCTTTTTTATAAGTTATAGATTAAAATTTATGCACGTAAAGTTAAATAGAACAAATCTCAAGAAATAAATCTCCACATTATTTTAAGATTGCCCATTGGATACATCCTCAATTTCATGCTTACTTCCCGACTGGAAATGCTTTTCCGAATATTTTGGCCGATATGATTTCAGATGCTATTGGTGCAGTTGGCTTTTCCTGGGTCAGTATTATTTCTGCATAGTTTAATATTGTTATAAAACAAAGGCAAAAATCGGTTGTTGTGCAATTAATTTTTCCAGGCCGCATGCCCTGCGATGACTAAATTAGAAATAATGATGCTGCATTGGCTTGGTCGAATGATCGGTCTTCCAGATGCTTTTTACCATTCACCGAAAATGGAAAAGGTGGCGGTGTCATCCAAGTAATCATATCCTGAAGAATATCACTGTATCAGTCTAAATAAAATGATTTTTGTGTATAAAAGTAAAAAGTGATTTATATTACAGCTCAGACACATATTTTAGACAATAATTTAACCGATTTTTAATTTTCAAATTTTAAAATTGCTATTTTCAAGCCAACTTTCTTAAATCAATTTATTGTGGTTCAGGGTTCTGCAAGTGATTGTAATTTTATTTCGTTATTAGCAGCACGATTTCAAGTGCTCAAAGAGCTTAGACAACATTTTCCACTTGTCGAAGAAGGATTATTGCTATCAAAATTAGTTGCATATTGCTCTAAAGAGGTAATTGAATGCATTCCCTTTTAGGAAATAAAACATTTCAGTTAGTCATTTTAATTGAGTTTGTAATAATGAGAATAAATAAATAGTTGGGTAAAAATTGATGCTTAATATAATAATTTAGAAAATATTTTGAAGAAGATTTTTGCAATTCAATGAAATGATTTACAGGCTCATTCATCAGTCGAGAAGGCTTGCATGATCGGAATGGTTAAATTAAAAACTTTGTTTTTTTGCAAAATTTCGTTTACGTGGTGAAACTTTGAAACGTTTACGTGGTGAATGCAAAATTTCGTTTACGTGGTGAAACCCTGCGTTTAGCAATAGAGGTGCTGCTCTTAAAAAACTACCCTTAAAAATTGCTATGTTGTTACTCTATGCAAGTATTTGCACATTTTGTACTCCTTAATTTACAAGTGTGATTCTTGATTTAGGTAAATCGAAATTTAAACTTCAAGATTTGTTCAATTTTTTGAATTGTTAGATTAACCGCGTCGAATTTGTGTTAGTGCGATAATCCTGATCATTTCAGCAATATCGTAGTCTTGACTTAATACCATTTTTGTTTTCACTATCCTTGGCACCACATCATGTTGCTCCTTTGATGTCTTCTCAGAAATTGGACCTATTTGTCAAAAAAATGATTTATGGTTACATGTAGATGGAGCGTATGGTGGCAATGCGATGATTTGCCCAGAATTTCGACCACTAATGGAAGGAATTGAATATGCAATGAGTTTCAATACTAATCCTAATAAATTTATGCTCATCAATTTTGATTGTTCTACACTGTGGTAATTTGTTGTATTATTAATTTATTGTATTAGACAAATTTTCATTATAAAATATTAGTATTCATAAAAATTTGAGATGAGAGTTATAATTCATTGAGAATTTAAAAAGTATCGTTTTGATTTTATGAGCCAATTATATAAAAAGGATTATCTTTTCTGTAATATTTTTTTTTAATATTTACATTATTTTTAGGGTAAAAGACCGCTACAAACTAATGCAAGCTCTAACAGTTGATCCGCTATATTTGCGACACAATTGGACAGGTTCTGATCTTTCTTGAGAAATTTTGAAATATCAGTATCTTTAAAAATTGATTTTATGGAAATCTTTTCTCATCAACTTATCATTTCTTAAAAAGTTTTAATATTACCGTTAATAGAAGTGTTAAGTTTTCAGTTCTGTTTTCTTCAATATCTTATCACTTTTCATATTCCTTTGTCATATTGTTCATAAGTAATATTTAGAGAAGGCAATAGACTATCGTCACTGGGGTATACCACTCAGTCGTCGTTTTCGTTCGTTAAAACTGTGGTTTGTAATATGAACTTATGGTGTCTAAGAGCTGCAAAATCATATCCGCAAGGTTTGATACTTTTTCCACATTAGGAACTTCAGAATTATTTGCTATTCAAATAGTTAACAAGTTGAAATGGCATAGTTGAAATGATCTGACGTAATACTATTGCATTTTAAGAAACATCCTGATCCTTTGATGTTTTATCATTTGAGGCCGAAAGGCAATGGAGTAGAAAAAAATTTAATATAATCATAGAAAGACTATGAAAAGATGCATCATTAATTAAATTTAAATATATGGTGCTAAATATTTTTTTAGCCACTCTAGTTGGGATTTTGGGTTGAAGCTTTGAATATGTGATCTTGCCTATTTATGAATTCCAACATGTTAAATTTGGCATTCAAATTTAATCTTAACAGTGATTCTTTCATATCATTATCTTTGAAGCAATGTCGTTTGGCGAAATTATTTGAAAACTTCATACGAACAGATAATATTTTTGAAATTGTTGGTGATGTAATTCTTGGGCTTGTTTATTTTCGTATGATTGTTTCCGAAGAGATGAATCAAGCACTTCTTTCCAAGTTTGTAAATTTCAGTGCAGTTTTAATCTCTTATAAAAAGTGAATAGAAATGTTGGATTCTAAAATCTTTTTTAGAAAGAAACTCAAAATCTGATTTGAATAGATCAACTACCCATTTTATTTGATAATTATTGCCGCAAATATTTTCCAGAAGATTTGTATTTAAAAGTCCAACACTGTTCCATTTTGATATGTCTCTCTAATGGCTCAATATTTGCAGATTAAATTCCTCAGGCCGTATTCACATGGTATCAGCATCGTTGAATGGACATTTTGTGATTCGTTTTTGTGTTAGCGCGGAACATACCACCCATTGGTGAATACATTCAAGTTGCTTATGAACTTATTTCACAAACAGCTCGAAGCATTCACCGTATGTCGTCTTTTTACTTTGCCCTTTTTAAATGGAGGTAAATTCTAAAATCGAGCATTGTTGCTTATGTTAGGAAATATTCAAATATCCAAAAATTAATCAAACGTGTAAAAACTACTTTATTATGATATCAAAAGTTTGGTTCCCTTTTTTATTAGTACTAATCAAAGGTATTGCTTATTTCGCAAAAGATAAAATAATTTATCTTCCTAAAAACAATTTCTAAATGATTTATATCATAACAGCAATTACGTTACCTCAAATTGGATTAAAGAGAAGTAAACAGGGCATTCAAAAAAACGAATAAGAATGATTTTGAGTTATTGCTCAAAAAATTATTATAGCTTTAAATGTGCATTGTTTAAAAAAAAAAAAAAACGAAAATTTATAGCAAATTCAGTTTCATCTCCACCTGCCGTTGATAACGAACTCAAAACAACGAAGGGAAAGGATGCATCCGTCAGATAAATCATCATCGGCTTTCTTTTTTAAAAAACAAAAAAAAACCTCTTAATTGTTTTGTTTACTATATATCAATGCTTCACTATCACTCAGTATAAAGAAATGATTTAACATTAGCTGAATGCTGTAAAATATGTGATTGTTTGATTCGTGTACACGAAAATGTATATTAATAATTTTACATATCATTAATTAAGAAATAGTGCGAAGATTTAATTTGTTTCACAGACAGTAATAATTATAGGAATTTGTTCTTCTCAGATAATTAACAGTAATACAATATGCAATCGTTTCTGAATTTGGCTGAGAATTGATAAGAAATTGGTGTTAGATCCAGGATTGGCAAAATCGATTAGCAAAAGAAGCTAATGATCAAATAACCTTTAAGATGATAGTACTGTTCAGGGTTTCTGTATCCTTCGGTAAATCAGATTTGAATTCTATATTCTCTTCACTTTTCAGATGATATAATTTTTTAGTTTGTATACATATAATGTTTATCCATTAAAGATACGAATAAAAATTAAAATTTTTGTATTTTTTCTATTATTTTTCCCGTAATTTTGATCACTAAACAGTGGAATGTTTTATTGATGACTCATGTATGCTGAAAACATTATTGAATTTGATTAACCGATCATTTATTTTACCAACGGAAACAAATGATGGTTGGGTGCCTGGTAAGCATTCGATGTAGCAGATAATTGAATAGATGAACAAAGAAGATTCAAAATCATTACATAAACAAAGGATCATGTCATGTATTCATTTGATAGAAAAAACTAATTGAAACAAAGAATTATATAGACATACAATACAATGATTAAAACTGTGATAAATCATTTAACATGTAATAAATAAAGACAGTAGTTAGTTAATTGGCGATCATCCATTCCCTTTATCAAAGATGAAACGGAGAGTACAGGAGTGTTGTTTGGCATTAATCATTACAGTATTCTTTAGAATTGTGAATCGAGTTATTGAATAAAGAATATTGTAGCATTTCACTGAGAATAATTAATGCAAACAAATTTCTATAACATACATTTCAAAATATAAGACTACTTTGATTACAGATACTTTAAAATTCATAAATCACTTCGATCTTTTCAATAATCGAATCCGTCAATTTAGTAGTTTAAGCATTAACTGAAGAATAGATACTCATTTTGAAATGCAGAAATACATTTGAATAGTAAATGATGCTGTAGATATATGAAGTCATTATGTGAAGGAAAACATAAAATGTGATTGATTACAACAATTGCCAGTAAAATATTTTTTGAAGAAATCTCGTCAATAAAAAACACATCGCAATATGTAATTTAACTGGAAAAGTTGACTTTTTCTGGTAGTTTGTGATATTTATAGAGATAATTATTCCATATTCTATGATATTAGTTTGCATCATTGGATAAACATTAAGCAGAAATCTTCAAGTTATGCGCGTATTCATTGTATTTTGAATGTTCACTCGATGTTGAAAGGAAAAACCTGGGAAATACAAATGCATAACTTTTGAACATCAAATTCTTGATTTGAAAATGATGATTAGTTATTTAATGGTAGAGAAGGACGAATAAACAGGGAACCATTATTATCGCTAAATTTCCAAAGAATTTTAAATGGCGCATATTTCATTCCATCTGAAACGGCATTCTTGCTGCATAATTCAGTGAGTAAACTATCAGATCGATTAGTTTCTTATTTGATGTAATAAATGTAAATTTCATTGGATTAGCTTATTTGAATAAACTTTCACTGTTATTTGGTTCGTCAGAATCGTTCATTGGAAAATGAAATGCCATTTTTGATAGTTATCCCAGTTAGAGATTGTTTCAATCTATAAAAAGCAGTATTTCTGCCTGAATTAAGCAATACGCAACTACTGATTGATATCTTTGTCCCTTAGCTCAACATAAATTTTTACACAATCTGTTTGATATTCAAATAATTAAAAATCACACTTACATTCCATCTTTGAAATTGTTCTCGTAACTCCGCTTCGTATTAGTCTTCACTACAAGTGTAGATGCTTCAACATCATTTCCGCCAAATATCATAATCTTATTGCGGTATAGATAATTTGTCCTTCATAATAAATTATTAATAAAATCTTTTGGAAATGCCATAATTTCTTAGATTATGTATAAAATTTAATGTCGAAAATTCAAAGGAGCAATTGTCATCTTTTCTTCAAGATTTCATATTTTTCTTTAAGGTACTAATGTAATTAATAAATCGTCATACTCTGATGTTTCTAGACACCATGCAAATTTGACTATCCAGTGCATTTATAAAGTTTCGCGTGATCAATTCAACATCGGAGTCGTTTTGAATTATTACTGAAAAGGAAAAAACGAAAGTATCAGTTTGATAGGCTTTTTATTTTATTATTAATTAACATTAATTTTTGTAATAAAAACGCAAAATTAACATTACTGTAATATTCATAATTTTATTTTTCACGATAAAATTAATAAATATTATTTAAATTAATAGTTTCAAATGACATACTCCGCTCCCGAATATTAGCAATCTAGGTCATCGTATAAGTCAACAGATAATAAGGACGATTTGATTATCTTCGTATTTGAACAGTATACTCTTTTCGAACCTTAATATAGAAAGAAATGAATAACCTCTAATTATTTGATTTTCATTTTGACACTTAACCATAAATTTTTAATTAATCTGAAGATAACTGATCTTTCTTACTGAATGAATATATTAAAATAAGAAATGAGATGAAAAACAATAAAGAATTACTGTAGATGGGCATAATCTAATATTGATTGTGATATAATGAATCAATTCATTTCATGTTCCGTTGAAATTAAAGGAAAATGTTCTTTTAATTGAAAATATAAGCTTTTTTTTATTAAATATTTCTTTACTATATGAATAAAAAAGAAAAAGTTTAGACTTAGAAGACAAAAGAAAAAAAGGAATGTAATAAAAGACTTCATACTATTATGCTGAAAAGATCTAAGAAATTCCTGTTTACCATCCACTTTATTAAAAATAAATTAAATTTCTTAAGAATTTATTTGCACAATTTAGGCACAACTGCACGTATTTGGTGGGATTCTCAATGGATAATAAGGTATACAAATATTAACCCCTGCAGTGTTATCAGATAAGCATAAAGTTAGCTGCAAAGTCTGGAATCAAGGATTTATAACTTTTTGCAATGTTGTTTCAGTGACTTTTCAAATCGATTTTTCTTTAACTTAAATTGCAATTTTAAAATAATATTTTAGATAACTTCAATGAAATCATAAGAATTAGATTTTTTACCTCCGAATTTTACTTCTATACTAATAACGGATTTATGAATAAGTTCATTTAGTAAAATTACTATCAGAAATTCTAAGTAGTCTTCAATCATTTTTAGGATTATAAGCAGATTTCCATACTCAATTCTTATTTATTTAGCATATATTCCCGCATGATACCTCATTTGAAGAAGAAGCGATTCCCAATGATCCATCACCCAACATTTTGGAAATAAGTCGCCCTGTTGAATATATGCGATTTTATAAAAACGGTAAATAATTCAATCCTGGTATAACGCTTGAAAATGCTAATGCTGAAATTCATTTGCTATAGATAAATGCAAACATATTTGACATTTCCTTTTATTTATTCATCAAATTTCATTTTAATCATATTTCCAAAAGAAATATTAATTGATGAAAATAAATTGAATCATACTCCAACATATTCGACAAATTTTTGTTTTCCAAGTGTTGCACAATATGGTCACATATTAATTGAATGGATAGAATTTCAAGAAGCGTTTCTAAATTGAGCCAAGAATAATTATAGATATAATTCCTGAATTTTGTAAAATATGTAAGAAGACTCCCTTCGTAATCATTGCTTGATGATATTGAAAAATAAGAGCATGCCTTTTTCGAGAAAAACAGTTAATAATACTGCCAATTTTTCAAGGGATATAGCCAGAGGTATCATTTGAAACGTGATATTTTGTTGACTTATAGTGAGAAGAAGCGAAGTGATAAGTTATAACTTCATTGCTGATGCTTTCCTGAAATGATAGATATTTTTCGCAAAAGTTTATTCATAAATTAAAAACTCAAAAAAAAATTGAATAACAATTGGCAAAGATAGTAATGGATCGAATTTGTCCTCTTAATATTTATCGCCGATTTTAACTAAAAGGATTCATCTTAACATTCATTAATATTGGCATAATCGAAGAATTGTTTTTGTCTTTTATTAAAAATTTTCTGAAATTATTTATGATAGCATCAACAAATGTACATTTGAATGCTACAGAAAACGATTTCAATATCCAACGATCTCAAATGCTTTCTTTACGCATGTAAAGAAAAACAAAGTGACGATATGATTTTTGATCAGTTTACGGTCTATTTACTATTACTTCTCAAAAAAAAAAAAAAAAATGACGATTAATAGGATAGGGTTAATAGGATTAATTGTAATCCTTCAAATCACTAAATGCAATTTTCAAATATTACAAATCATCGGATATTGAAATCGTTTCAAAAAGAATTTGAATCATTTCAAATTTTTGATTCAAATTTATTTTATTGAATAGAAGATATGAAAAACACGATTTATATGAAATTAGCATATGAAATTATCCCTTAATATAACATTAAAATAAATTTCGTAATGCATGATGACCAAAAATTGAATTCTGCATGCACATTATTTAATTATTTAAATAATGCATTCCGGATATATCCATACTGTGATAAGGTTCCGATTTTTGTTGGAGAATATTTCGAAACACCCATATTTGTGATGAAGACTGATTTCGGGAACAATTCAATGGAATATAAATGTTACCATTAATTATTTGAATATCGATTACTAGTAGTTGTACATAACTTAATAATGTATTGCCAAATGAATTCTTTAGAGGTATTGTAGGCATAAGAATTTCTGATCATCCTATTGCAATTTCAATATTAAATGAACTGAAGGCCCCAATAATTGCGACTGGTGTAAATATTTCAGGGGAACGAGGTGTGTGTAGAACTAGCGATATACCTAAACCTATCAAACAACATTTATCAGCAGTAGCTGAAGATGATAAATTAGTTTCCGGTGTGGAGTCTACTATTGTAGACTTAACTCAGGATAAGATTAAGGTTATAAGGGAGGGTGTATTCATGGGAATATTTAATAGTCTATCAATCTTTTGAACAACAAAATACTCTTTATTTGAATAGGATGCCGTTGTCGGGAACCGAAAGGTAAAAGAAAAAAAAATAATATGTTAAATCAATAAAAATTCTTTTTCTTGTGTAAAGCATTTCCTTGACAAAGAATCCACTACATTATACAAAATTCGAGCGTTCTTTATATTAGTTGATGAATCTGTTATCTAATTTATCATCATGTAACACGTAAGATTTTTACACTCCGATATGTTAATTTGTTATCTAATTTAAATTGTACAAGATGCAATATTTTACGCATAATTGGTATGCTAATTTATAAAAATAATATTTTATGCACCAATCTTTTACATAGCTTAAGAAAACTGTAATTTCAATCTTTGTATTTTGCATACTATACCGTTAGCTCTTTGTGATAATGTTAATAAATAAATTTATAAAATAATTGGTCACTCATTTTAGTATCGAAATTCCTTGCAAATTCTATATTTGATATTTGAATATATGTTCAAATATGATAAATCGTATCATTTAAAATTATGATTGTGAATTCATTTGCTTTATTGATATTTTAATAGTTTTGGTTATGTGCAAAACGTCACATACTTCCACATGATAGCGTTGTTGTCATGGTGAGAAGCAATTAGAATAAAGAATGTATCGCTATTACCATGAGTAGTATGGAAGAGGTGAAAATGGATGATCGTTACGAAGGTTTTAACGATTATGATCATGCATATGATATTCAGGTAAATAAAACATTTATTCATCAGATCGTTTAATTACTTTGCAATTATTGAGTTTAAAATGATTATAGAAAAATGAGGAAATCTCTTATTTTAATAAAATTTTGTCTATTTGAAACAAATATTTTTAATCTAAAATTGAACAAAAAATTTTTTGATAAAATTTAAACTGATAAATTTGCAGAATTTTCTTGATGATCAAATTTTTCAAGAATCTGTAACTAAATCAAGCTATGGTAGACGGCCGGTATCAATTAATATTTTTTTTTCTTCCCTATTTGTTCTTTCCACTTTCCAATTTTTCTAGCTTAAATTTGATTGTAAAATTAAGAAATTATTCTTTTTTGAGAAATAAGTTACTTTGGAAAAAGAAAAATTGCTTATGTTATTTTAATTCTGAAACATAAATCAAACTAAACTAAATTTTCTAAAACTTTTAAAGTGTACTTGAATTAAATCAGAAATAATCTAGAAAAGTTCAACGTCACGCCTAGGAGTCGTACCTGTTGCAACATCTATCAATCGTATTAATAACGTAATATCAAGTCATCGATCCGGCACTGATACAATAACTGGTTTTATGCTACGATCTTCTATTGGCTCACGACATGCAATTGAACCAAGCGTACCGATGACAGCTGTACGTGGTGCCGGCTATTCATCAGCTGGTAGAGGTATGCAAAATGATGTTGAAATAATTTTCTGGAATACATAATCCTTCTCACGTATCAGATTAATACGTGGTCTTTCGTTGGAATATTTTGATTAAAACTTATTCTTGGAACTTCTCACTCCTTTTCCGTTATAAGCGTATATGATAAATGATACATTATTGATTTATTTTTTCAGGAATCTCTTTTAATCCGTTAAAGATGAGCGTGACAGAAAAACCACCCGAGATAAGCAATGAAGAAAAATGTCGTCAAATGGAGCAAAAAGTGAATGAGCTTTTGAAAGAAAGCATTTTTGCGTGGGAAAAAGGCGACATGAAACAGGTTATTGCTATTAATATTATTATTAATACTATTATTATTAATATTATTAATATTATTATTATTATTATTATTATTATTATTATTATTATTACTATTATTACTATTACTATTATTATTATTACTATATTATTATTATTACTACATTATTATTATTATTATTACTATATTATTATTATTATTATTATTATTATTATTATTATTATTATCATTATTATTATTATTAATATTATCATTATTATTATTATTATTATTATTATTATTATTATTATTATTATTATTATTATCATTATTATTATCGTTATTATTATTATTATTATTATTATTATTATTATTATTATTATTATCATTATTATTATCGTTATTATTATTATCATCATTATTATTATTATTATTATCATTATTATTATTATTATTATTATCATCATTATTATTATTATTATTACTATTATTACTATTATTATTATTATTACTATATTATTATTATTACTATATTATTATTATTATTATTATTATTATTATCATTATTATTATCGTTATTATTATTATCATCATTATTATTATTATTATTATCATTATTATTATTATTATTATTATCATTATTATTATTATTATTACTATTATTACTATTATTATTATTATTACTATATTATTATTATTACTATATTATTATTATCATTATTATTATTATTATTATCATTATTATTATTATTATTATCATCATTATTATTATTATCATCATTATTATTATTATTATTATTATTATTACTATCATATTACTTACTATTGCTTTATAATGATGATACAGTTATCGTGAAATTTTTTTCGTTTGATTTGTTTCACAGAAAATAATAATTGCAAGAATTTATTCTTTTTCTTCAAATTTCTACTGAAAACGCTCTACTGAAATAGAAGCAAAGGCAGAAAACTTCGTTACAATCTTGTTACAAAACTTTGTTACAAAAAAGAAGACCTTGGCATTCGAAAGAAAAAAAATTTTTCCTGTCACAAACAATAGAAGGTACATCAAGAGCAGATTAAAGTTTCCGGTTGTTTCAACTCTCAGAATAAGAGATTTCCTAAAATGGCTGCGATTGGTGAAAATAAGCGACTTCTGGATGAGTGCTGAAAACCTAAAAGAAGTGCATGAAATACAACTGAAAATCGATGAATTGACAGTAAAAGATTCAGAAAGAAGTACTCAGTTATTGCAATTTACAGAAGAAAATACTGGTAAATTTGACACAATTTAACATTTTGTCAAGTCATAATGGCGAAGATTCTAAAACACATGGAAAAAAAAGATGGAGCAAAAGTGTGCTATCGTGGTAAAGAAAATATACCGCCTAATAAGAAATGTGTAATAGAATCTGAATGAAAGCTGTAAAAGAGATCTTACAGAACATGGAAAATTTTTGTGAAGACGAAAAATTATTGGTGGTTCATCCAAAGAATATCTTAAGTAGAAAGTAGACAGATAATAATGGAACGAAAATACGTTGAAAACGAATTTAAATGTCTGATGATAAAACTATTATGAAATGTGGTGAAGGCATTTTCGCCCATGGCCAAAATAAAGGAGATAGTGCAGAATGTCGATCACTATGGTATGAAAAGGAGCCACAGCCTATTTCACCTGCTTCAGCCTATTTCATTAATTCGAAGTACCACATGAGTTGACGAAGCAGATAACCGTTGAATAAATTGAGTGTTGCGAAAATTCATCTACATCATATGCCTTTTCTTACAATTCTAGGAATCTGGCAAGACATGGCGTCATTCCTAAGCTTAGTGACGACAACAAGTTGAAGCACAGAATGGCATACGATAAATATTTAGATCCAGTCCTATTCTGTGCAGTCCTATTATCATCCAGAGAATTCAATGAATTACTATAGTACAGCAACATTCCCTTAAAAGATAAAAGCTTTTTCATTTGTCTAGAAATCGTACATCATAGTAATTATCGAGAAGAGAAACATTATTATGAGAAAAAATTTTACTAAATTCACAAAATTTATTTTACTAAATTCATAAAATATTCTCTACACTTAAACATCGATTAGATAAGATTCAAATAATCCATTTTTATTTTTTATCATTTAATGCTTCTGTCCGTTTCATTCTTTCAACGGATGATGTCGAAAGTATAAAGCGCGTTCTTTGAGTTAATCAATAAAAAAATTTTTATAACATATATTCAAAAACAAGGGTACTTTGGTTATAGGGATATATTAAATTTTATAATCAACTCCGTCTTTCCCACAACACTTACAAAAAATATCAATTATTTTAATCAAGTGGTAATGTTTGTTTTTAATAATTCCATTGAACCATCATTATAATTATGCGTTTACAATAAATATTGATTATTCCAATTAAATGATAATGTTTTAACTTTTGGTTAATATATATTTTTATATTCAATTATTGCAATAATAATATACTTTCAACAAATAGCATTGAATGCTTAATTAGTAAAGAAAAGCTTTTTAAATAAAATTTTACAGGCACTTGAAAAAGCTAAAGAAGCAGGTCGACGTGAACGTACAATCGTAAAAATACGTGAACAATTGTCCACTACTGAACAGCTTAATTTAGATCTTACATTTACTGTTCTATTCAATTTAGCTCATCAGGTATATGCAATATAATATGCCAATATAATTCTATTTTATTTTGCTTATTTCATAAACAATTTCTTCTATTAATATTAATTTTATCGGTAGACTTTTTCTTTTTGTATTTAAATATTTGAATTTGAAAGTGTTGAATGAATATTTTAAATATCAATTGATAATATCATTTGAAATAATTCTAAGCAATATTTTTTAGTATATGGCAAATAATTTATTAACGGAAGCATTGAATACTTATCAAATGATTGTGAAAAATAGAATGTTTGTAAATTCTGGTCGTTTAAAAGCAAATATTGCTAATATCTATTTCAAACAGAAAGATTACAAAAGGCTATCAAACTTTATCAAATAGCTTTGGATCAAATACCAAATTCACAAAAAATACCAGGTAAAATAATTTTAAATTTATGATGAATATATTGAACTATGAGAAACAGAGAGAAATTTTCGTAAAGCTACGCGAGTTGGTTGTTTTAATTTTTGTTATTTTTTTTAAGTTTTTCGTATATTCAAATCAACTCTTTGTTTACTTTTTCTTTTCATAACATTATTAATAATAATAGAAAATAAGGATATTAAGGAAAATGCCTAAAAAATTTTTAATTAAATCTTATATATATATATGTTTTTGTATTTATATTTAATTTTTTAAATAAATTCTTTCATCGATCATATAATATCGACTTTCTAAAATTTCTGACAGATATAAAGCTAAATTCTCGATTTAAAAATAAAAAGTGAAATTATTATATTTATAGGATTAAAATAATGAATAATATTGGTATAGCATTTATCAAATGTGGTGAATATGATGAAGCAGATGGTACGTTTGAGCATTGTATGGATGAAAAGGGTAATTATAATACAGCGCTTAATTTTATCCTCACTGCATATTGTTTAAATGATATCGATAAAATGAAAGATGGATTTCAACGATTACTGGATATACCACTTTTGATAGATGATGAGACGAAATATATCGTTTGTTGATTTTTTTCTTTTTCTTTTTAATTCTTGTCTTATGAGTAATCTTTCTAATTATGCTATCAATAGACATAATTGTAATGCTTAAAATCTAGTAATGAATATCGCTCAAATAATTTAATTACTTTATCATTGATAGATATCACTACATAATTCATTATATTATCAGCAATGGATTTTATATTCGACAATTGATTTTACCGTCATTAATAAATTTTGTGTGATCATCTAATAATATAAAAAAACTCAATTATATCGGTAAAATTTTTTTATATTGTAGCATAGACAAATCATAAACAGAAAAGTCTTACTGTTTGACGAAGGAATTATTTCTTTGGTCTACGTTATAATGTAGAATAAAAATCAGATAATATCAGAATTGAAATTGATGGCTTGATTGTAGTAGAGATGGATTGAATATAGATGAATTGAATTGAATTGAAGGATATCGATTGTCAAGTGAGTTGCATGATTATTGAGTGAGTACGTCAAAATTGGTTAACCACTTGAAACGTAGATTTTTTGCTTAGCAAATAATAACTGATTGAAATATTGATGAAAATCAAATAACTAAAGCTGGTTAGAAAACATTTTTAAATAACTGAAGTTCAATGACCGTGAGTTGCTGCTTCTCAAATCGACGATTCTTATCGTTGTAGAAGAAATGTGGAATATAGTAGTTATGCGAAGGTTTTCTTTAGTTACCAGAACAAAGAATAAAAGATAGGCAATAAATAAAAGATAGATAATACTTCAAATAAATTTCAATGATTGTTATAACATTGTAAATAATTAGTATAATTTTTATCGTTTTTATGATGCACATAAGTTTTAGTCTTATCAACATTCCAGACAATTAATTTTTCGGATAATATGTATAAGTTACATGATCTTAAAAAATGCACATAAGCTTACTTAATAGATTGAAAAACAGGAGATTACAGAGACTTTTATAACGAAATATTCCTATACTACAAAATATTTTATCGTTACAACATATTATGTTTTATAAATTCTTCGAATTTTCCGACAAATTATAGTATTTAAGACCGCTAAATAGCTATTAGTAATAAATATCGTCCAATAAATGATTATGCGATATGGTAGATGATCATCTAGTAGTTGATTATATTAGCTTTAGCTTAACTCTAGTAAATATCATTCTATTCTATAACTGTTTATATTATCAATATTAGCTATAATTTGATACTCAGTAATTTATAAATATGATAAAATTTTCAGTATTCATGATACTTATTAGAATGATTTGTAAAATATTATAGACATATCATGAAATATTAATAACTCCGCTGCATAATTTCAGTAAGAATAATATGCAATATTTAATATATGAAAGAATAAGTGTTAAAATATTTTTATTAACCGATTATAGTAAAAAAAAATTAATTTTGCTTGTAGATATAAATTATCCTATCGAATTTCTTCTTTTAGGATCAACAGGACTTTATGATTTTGCAAATGATTAGCAACGATTCACTAAAACAATGGGAGCGTCAACGGCGAAATATTGCAGAAAAAACAATTTTCACTGCTGCAAAAATTATTTCACCAGTTATTGCATCAACGTAAATCGATTTCTTTTTTTTTTTCTTAATCAAAATTAATTGTTTAAAAATAAAACGAAAGTCAAATCAATTCACTTTTTATTGTTATTTACTTCATAATGCATTGTCAAAAAAAGGACTGGCATTAATTTGATTTTTAAAAGATATGATGATATGCAAAATTAGCATCAAATAATAATTTAAAATGCATGGATCTAGCATAGCTACATTTTCTGAATTACACTTTTCTCATAACAATGAATTTGTTTCGAATTTGAAAAATTTAATGAAATTTTTTTTAAATTAAATTCAATAGAAAAATGAAGTTCCTAGTATGGTCTCAGACGTATTTATTAAAAAAATTTTTCATGTAGGATTATCTTAAAATCTATATGAAAACCCTCAGAATGGTCTGTTTTAATATCAATTTGAATTTTCCAATTTTTGAATAATACTTTTTTTGTTAAAATTTTTAAATTTTGATATTAAAACAGAGCATCTGAGGGTTATAAATGTGTGTGGAAGCAATTCGACAGTCGGTATATGCATCATTGGCAATGGAAATTGAAATGAACAAAGTAGTTGTATTACTTAAACAGGGCGATTTGGCAAATGCAACAGAAGTATAGTAATTTTTTTAATATTTAAACTAATATTTGAACATCAAATTATATTTAAGTTGATGCATTACTATTTATTAGTTACATATTTTATGGAATGCATCGATTGAATGAAACGGTATAACCAATGATCATTTTTTATTTAATAAAGAAGAGCATGTGATAATAAAACTGATTAATTGATCAATTTCTATAACAAATAAGTGTTTTAAAAAATTAAGTTTTTTTCTTGGTATTAATTTTATGACTTAATTTTTAAGGAAGAAATTTCAGAGTGCTAATGTCATTCAGTAACAAGGAGGATAAAATAGCAAGTGCAGCAGCGAATAATCTTGCTGTACTCAATCTTTTAGTTAGTCAATTTTTATCATTTTTGCTTGACTTAATTTAATAAATTTAAATTTCGTATAAATTACCATCTATTGATCCAAAAGTGCTTAATTTAAATTTTAATAGCTGCTATTTGTTATTATAAGTAACGGGTTAAATTTTAATAATTATTAATCTGTTTGTAAATATTTTTATATTCAATTACTTTGTTTAATCATATCATTTAATTAAGTAGAAAATACTTATTAATTGCTAAAAATGATGCGTTATTTTTCATATTTTTCTTTTAGCAAGGAGCATCAAAATTGGAAGAAGCTATACAATACTCTGAACGAGCACTTTCCGTTGATCGTTACAATGCTAATGCATTGGTAAATCGCGGGAATATTTTTTTCGTACTAGGAGATTTAGATAAAGCCGCACAGTACTATAAAGAAGCATTAAGTAATGAAGTAAGTATAAGAAATAAATATATATGTAAGTATAAGAAAAAAAAGTTTAATTCTTCTACTATCATTCTAATGGTATTATGATATCATGTATCTGTCTAACGGATACTTTTAATATTTGCAGACCAATTTGATCTGATCAGATCTAATCTGATGTTGAAATGATAATTTGATTTGCATGAAGAAATAATTAGGATTATTGTTTAGATTATTGGAAACTTTTAGACATATCATTGGACTGTTTTTACAAGCCATAATTTTATATTGTTAAATATCTATCACATAAAAACTAATTTTATTTACTCTAAACTTGTTGAAATATAGCTTATTTATAATATGTTTCATTTGAATTAATAAAATAATTAAACTTATAATGCAATTTTGATTTAAAAATGAGCAAAAATTGTTCAAATTCTTCAATTTTGATAAGACAATTAAATTTTGATTTGAAATTGATGGAAATTTTTTAAGGCATCATGTTTGCAAGCACTTTACAATCTTGGTTACGTTCAACGTTTGCAAGGAAAATTAGAAGCTGCATTGGAATGTTTTTATAAATTGCATAATATTTTGTTAAATAATGTGCAAGTAATATGTCAACTTGCCTCGATGTAAGTTAATTTTCAAATATTAATTTTTCAAAATTTTTTTTCGTTTTACTATGAGAATTTTCTTTTATCTTAAAATTTATTACTATTTATTAATTAATATTGTTGTATGACTTATTAATTATAAATTTAATATAGATCATTATAAAATAGAATCAATAAATCCTGACTTGAAAATTTGAAAAAATATTCAAAAGGAATTAATTCAAAGCAAAAAAGTATGTTTTTTTTAACTTATATGTATAAGTAATTTTATTAGTCTTACGTAAATTATATGTGTTTAAGAAGTTATATGGAATATGTGACGTATAATAGTAATAATTTTATGGCAAATAAAATGATAATAATATTAGCTTATAAAATATTTGAAAATTTTAAATTTACAGATATGAATTACTTAATAATACAGCACAGGCGATCGAATTATATAGCCAAGCGAATAGCTTAGCACCTACAGATCCTGCGATATTATCTAAATTAGCCAGTATGTATGATGCTGAGGGTGATAAAAGTCAAGCATTTCAATGTCATTATGATGTATGATATTTTCCGGCTTTTCGGATTTTCAAAAACTAAATTCAATGAACTGCCATATATAAACGAATTTTAAGAAAATTATTTAATTAGTGCAGTTGATAATATATATATATATTATTGGTTATTGATATATTTTATTTACTGTGGAATTTAAGTAGAAATTGGTTGTAGGATCTATGAATCGCACCTGATTCTAATATATTCAAAGAAAAAGAAACTCAGAAATCGTGATTTACCATTAGGATTACCTAATCACTAAATCAAAATTATATTTTCTGAGTGTCATCTTCAATATCATTTGTTACAAGCCACTGAAGTAAATTGATATGATAGCTGTTGTTTCACTAATAATAAGCTTAGTGGCTAAAGCCCAAATTATTCAATATGAACTAGAATTGAAAAAATTAAACTGAATTTATAATTCCTTAAAATTTCGCACTAATTCTTTGAAAATATAATGTATTCTACTCGATAAAAAAATTTGGACTTTTATTTTTAATCAGATTTTAATTATAAATATCATGTTTAATCTAAGTTTTTAATGAATGGATAAAAGAAGTGTTTGTGGTATTAAAAGAAATTTAATGTGAAAATTATGATAATTTTAGAGTTATCGATATTTTCCATCAAATATTTCCACAATTGAATGGCTCGGAGCGTATTACATCGATGCTCAATATCCGGAAAAAGCGGCAACTTATTTTGAAAGAGCTTCCATTATGGAGTAAGTAATACCGTTTATGTGTTTTTATAATATAAGCAACAAAAATAGAAATCTATTGAAATTTCTAAATATCGGATTCTTGAATCCTAAGAATAACTTTTTGGAAGTTTTAATTTCGAAGATTGAATTCTGGATCATATATTTAATTCAAAAGTTTAATTTCAAGCATCAGATTTTCGGATTGTACGAATCTTTTTTGAAGTCCTAATTTTAAAAGCTAGATTTTCGAATTGTATGATTTTTTTCGAAAGTTTAATTTCAAGTGCCAAATTCTCTAGTTACAAAAATCTTTAATTTCACAAACTTGGTTCTCGAATTATATGATTCTTTTCCAAAATTTCAATTAAATATCATAATTTACTATATTCTTTCCGTCATCTCTTTACTATTTTAATTAATATTGCTATTTCATAAGGACTAACGAACGAATTCAGGCCAAACGAAATTAAATGGCAGTTAATGATGGCATCATGTTTACGACGTTCCGGAAATTATCAAAAGCATTTGAGTTATATCAACAAATACATAGACAGTTTCCGGAAAGCATCGAATGTTTGCTTAATCTTATTTACTTTTATTATTTATTATTTCCAAATTTATTTTTTGTAATCGGAAGAATAGATTTTATAATCTTCATTTCAGGTTTAAAATTTTTGATAAGAATATGCACAGATCTCGGAATGTCTGAAGCTAAAGAATACATGGGAAAGGTGACGATAATATTGATATTTATTTAGTGAATTTTTTCCGCTCAAAATTTAAAATATTTGGAATTTGTAACTCAAAACCTAAGCAAAAATTCTATTATACATATTATATATTTATTCAAATAATTTTTAATCGTTTTAATTTTTTTTTACATTCTTCAATTAAATTACAGAGAGATCAAAACAATGCAGATAGGATGAAATTATTGAATAGTATTAATGTAAACTTGTATCAGTCAAAATGTTCAGTTAAAATCTTATTTTTATTAAATAATTTGACGAGTATTCAACTATTAATCAATATTTTGATAATATTAGGATGATTGTTATTATGATAATGCATCAGTTATTATCCATTCCTTGAATATTAATCAATCGTGTGACTGTCAACTATATAAATTTTTATATATAATTTTTTTATATAAATTTTTTATACTATATATAAATTTTTCAGTTATCAAAGACAGAAAAAGTACGTCAATTACGAATGCAACGTGAAACGGATTCTAGTCAAGGAAGGCATTATGCATCATTAATTCAATCAGCAGATAATTCTCCTCAAGATATCTCACGTATGTTTAATTGTAATCATAATGATATACTTCTATTTGTAATTGTTAAATAAAAATTTCCTACTAGATTTTAAAATTGAAATTTTCTTTCTTTTTTGAAAAATTTACATTAAAAAAAAATGATGCGTATAGGAATGTACAAGATTTTTACATCTTGTACTTATATCAGAAAAAAAAAGGAAATTTTAAGATATTAATAATTCAAATATTAATTAATTAATGTTTTTAAAAATGATTTATTTAAAAAAATAATCATAAAATAATAAAGAAAAATATCAAAAAGAAAAATTTAAGAAAAAAACTAATATTACATAGTTTTAATTTTATATTCTGCAGTAAAAATCATTCTTAATTATTCAATTGTTTTTCTTTTAAAATGCAAAATTTAAACTTTCTTAATCATCTGATTTGAATTATTTGGAATACTTGTGGGGCGACATGGCGGAACGGTTTTGAGATGCAGCGCTAGTTGAACAAATCAAAGTTCAACTCCTTGCATCGTCCTTTATTGAAAAATGTGCAATGATGCTCCCGCATATTGTGACTTTCGTTCTACCGGAGATTGATTTGGGGAAATTATTCAAAACACTATTCTGAGCACTTTTATATGTTAAAGTCAAATTTGACCCTTATCATGCTCTAATGTTTCCTTTTCTGAATACCCTTCTTTCCAGAAATGAATTAAAGCAGGAAATCTTATCAAGATATTTTATGTGTAAGTCTAAAACTCTAATCTTTAGGTAATGGAAGTGGACGATCTAATTCACGTTCACAATTGCGAGCATCAAATGTTCGCTTAATGTCATTCGACCATGACGAACAATATCACGTATCGCGTAGAGAAATGAGTACATCGCAAAATTATTCCGAATAATTTTTATAAATCATCTATTTTATATATAAGTTAAAGAATTGAAATTGTAGTAATCATAGAATTTCAGGTCCAGCTGATTATTCATATAACGATCCTCTTGGGCCAGCAGCACCTCGACCACGAACAGGTGTACGACATTCAGATACTGGAAATGTGGACTCATTTGATGATGAACAATTCGATGAATCATTACTACCTGAATAAATATGAAATGATGTTGTAGATAGAAGTGATTTTGTCTGTTGGAGGCAGTATTTTCTTGCTTCGATTTTTCTCAACTTTTTCTTCAATTATTTCATCTGTTCTATTAATTCTAGGTAAGACAAAATAAAAATATATTGTGTTAATATTATTGCAACTACACTCAATCTCTACAACTTTATTTTTTAATGCTTTTTTTCTTACAAAATCTCGAATTCTTTAGACAGAATCAAATTATTATCATATGAGAGAAAATTTTGATAGCAAAATGCTTTCTGATTGATAAATATGTTTACGGGAAGATAATAAGAGTAAAAATCCATTTTAATATGACATTCAAAAACAAACGACAAAATTTCAACAGATGTAGTAAAAACACTCCATTTTGTACATTCACATCAAATGCAACAAAAAGAATGAATAGAGATTCGTTTTGGGCATATGTGTAAATTTAAAAAATTGATGAAAAAGCCTGCAATATCATCATCGTTAGAACTTGATATTATTCACTTGATCCAAATCACAATTTATATAAGATTAAAATTTTAAGATTAAAATTTAGAACTGTTTGAATATTTTGTGAATATATTTCTTATTTTAGTGGTAATACAATTATCAATTTTCCCAAATGGATAATGGTGACAAATTTTACTGTTTACTTTATCTGCTAATTACAAACTGTTCGATAGTTCACTGAATTCTTTTAAAATGTAAATGTAATGCAAAGTTCACGATACTTTCGCGTAAAACGAATTTCACGTTTGCCGTAAAACAAATGTTGTTTATATTTTGAAAACATTATTGAATTCACAATATAACCAATCATCAAAAATTGCAAATCATTGTAACTATTTTAAAAACCATAATTTGAAAAAATTGGGAAAATTAATATGCACATAATTACATAATTATAATCGTCAAATTTTGGAAGCAATATAAAAAAATCATCTAAGCTTTAATGATTGAGGTAAATTTATAATCATCAAGTGTTCTTTAGCTATTTCAGATTATCTCTATTTCTTATCATTTCTTCCATCTTCAGTAGTAAGAAAGATTATTAAAAATATTATGCATTATTAAAACTCCGCTGACATTCATATATTTCGTCAAAACAGGATTCACAGTCATAAAAATATATTTTAAGCAATAAATTTGAAAAATCGGCACTATGACGGAAGCTTCTTGATTCCTCATTTCTTCGTCGTGCCTCTTTCAGATTCCTCCCTTAGTTCTTTTTCACTAACATAACGAATGTGATGCTTTTCTGTATATTCTTGCAATTCTTTTCCTTTTTCTATCAAATTATCTTTTAACGAATTGGCTAATGTATCCAACTGAAAGAAAAATGAAATAATATATTTGCCTGAATTTTATCAACGAAAATTTAGTATATTTCAACTGCAATCAGTGTTTCATAAAAATCAAATCAATCAATGATTTAAAAGATGAATGCAGTGTCTATTAGGAAAATTATAAGAAAAGGTGGAGAAGAAATTGATGAAAGTTTCTAATTATGCAATTAATCAAAAACATTCCCATACATTGAAATTCTTTTAAAACAGAAGAATGGATATGATAAATTAATAAATTATTTCATTCAAAGAATAACTTTCAGGGCAAGAAAATTGACTAGTAAGCATATTTTAAAATATTTTGGAAGAAATTTATCTGCTAATGACTAGTTTGACTTTTTGAGTGTAGTAGTGATAATTAATTTAACAACATATTCTGTTAAGCCTCACTTTGTTTGCCTTTTAACTTGATCAAAAAATCTACTTAGAAGAAAATCGTATCCTTAAGAATACGAATATGGTATAGTTACATTACCGTGGAATTAATATGCCTCACAAGAGATTAAGAAGTTAGAATAAAGTAGCTATTATATTACTCTCGTTTTACATTAGTATATTGTATATAAAATAAGCCTATCTAATAATTATTTGCGATCGTAGAAAAATAATTCACGTAGTAAAATCCTCATTTTTTATATCAACATATGTTAAAAGAATTAATAAACTAGTGTAATGAAGAACTTACATTTCGCAATGTCGATTCCAATATGGGCAATACGGTTCTAATTTCATGCTGCACTAATGTTGTCCCAACCATTCGAAAGCATTTTCTATCATCTTCCATCTTTCTTAATACTTGCAGGACGCGTCTAAAATGCTTTTTCTTTATATTTTTGTTAGTCACGATAATGTGAATTTTAAGAATTTCAAGCGTTAAAGTGAAATATAAAAAAGTATGAAACAAGAAAATTTCCAAATTTCGAGAAGGAAAAAAAAATTTATAGAATTTATAGATCAGAAAAACAAATTTTAAATTAAGTCAAACAAGGAAATTTAACTTCGGTATCAAAAATCATCCGATAAAATTTTTGTAAGAGTAATATGTATACTTACAACTAATTAAATAACTGGAGGGAAATGATATACAATAAGCAAATGTTATAACAATAGCCATTTTTTTTAAGATTAAGATGTTATATATTAAAAATCAAGTCGTTAATATGAGAAAAAATAAATTCCAAACAAATATGAACCAGCGAAAATTAAAACACATTTAAACTTGATAAACTAGTTTAACTCTAAAAAAATTAGAGGACTTACTCATGTTCACGTTTATCATCTTCCACTCGTGTTAACTCCACAACGATATTTTTTGTTCCTCACGGAGTTGCTGCAAACCAGCAATTATCGCACTTTTATCAATTTTTTCTTCTGCAAGCTTATCTTTATCCTTCATAGCCAAACTTTTCTCATTTTCGTCTCTAGATCCTGTTGACATTTCGTATGACATAATAAAAATTACTGAAAATTTGCAAAATAGAATGAATTTATAGCTGTCCATTTGAGAGAGTCGGAAAATTGGAATATCGAAGACTGTGTCAAAACGATAAAAATATGATACTCTTTTAGAAGTAATAACTCCTAAGATCATAAATCATTATTTTTCCAAACAGATCAAATTTATCTGTAATATAGGAAAAACCAAAGATATGCGCAAATCACTTGCAAAATAATTAAAAACTGAATAAACTAGATAATACATAGAAAACATCAGCAAGAATTCAATTATCACAGTTAATTGCATAAAAGTCTGAAAAAGTTATCATCGATCGTTCGCTTTATAACTCTGTTTTCGGTTTAGCTGAAAAATTATAAATTTTTGCTCAATGATACTTTAACATCTTTTTTCTTTTCTAGAAGTGACAATATAGCTAAATATCCGAAAAGCTTGAACGACGCTTTCTGAGACGTGATATCGCAGTATATTTTTAGAATCGCGTACATATTTTCTTCACGAGCAAGAAACAAATGAGGAAAATAGTCAGAGAAGTTCAAATAAATAAGTTTAAATTATGTACTGACCTTTTGACCCTTAGCATAAAATAATGTTCTAGAAAATCACTTGTAAAACTCATTCAATTTAAAAGAAATAATGAAATAAAATATCCTCAATTGAAAATATGCACGAAATTATGGAAAAATTAAGGATATGTACAAAATGAAAATGAAATTAACCTTATAATCATGCATGACCATAAACGAAAGCATTACCCTGAGGCACATTAATTTTACAAACATTCTAAAGAATTATTTATCACTGTACTGAAAAATTCTTCCTACCATTTGCGAAAAGTTGCTAAAACGATTTCTTTTTGGAGCAAATTTTCAAAATCATTGTTTAATCTACATCGAGTTTAAAAATGTTAAAAACAAAAGTATCATCAGTCCAAATCATACACTGATATCATTACTCTCGGACTTACACCATATTTATATTAATGATTGGCTTCAACAACATATACTTCAAAAATTGTAAATCCGAGTTTGGTATCATTTGTTGTTGAAGAGTAAACTGCTTAAGTCAAAACGGCTTAATAAACAAAACAAAAAAGGCCAACGTAACTGTTACAGTAATTTCTCAGATAACTGCAAAATTTGAAATTCAGCAGTGTGTCAGAAATCAATGGTCCTTTTAAAATGGTGGATATTTTCTTCATAAATCACAGCAAATAACGGAATGGACATTGAATGCGTGAAATTCAAAAATGAAAGAAAATTCTAGAAATTGAAATGAAAAACTTCAAATTCCGCAAAATTAATGATAAGAAACTTCTTGAAGGCATCATCACTTATCAACACTATTAAAATTTTTTAATATTATTAAGAAAACTATTCGAAAAACAATTTTCCAGCAATAATCACAAATACTACGCTTATACTGTAGAAATTCGGAATCAAATTGATGGACGGAAAGTTAATATAGACAACCATACGATTATACATTGATAATATAGAAGAACGTCACATTGAAAGACCATATAATTCAGGCAACAAACCTCAAATGAAGTTTTATCTTAAAAGGTTCAACAAGACTACGACACTTCGATAAATCTTCAACTTTCACATATTCAAATATTCTACAAATTTTTCAAAAATAAGTATCGAAGAAAAATTTACTTCGATCAAAAGTAAAATTTTTACTTAGAGAATCAACTTACACCTAATTCCCTTCCCAGCTCTTTCGACGTACCACAGTCGATCATAATTTTTTTACTCTTCTGGCAATTGGATCAATCCATACTGATCAACGGTTTGCAATAATTCGCAAAAACGAGATGATTCGACTCCCAAGATATACTGACATGTATGAGGCTCTAACAAGTAAATTGTTACAGCCGTTTGACTTCCTTTGACATTCGACAACGAATACGTACTTCAACACTTCTAAAATTGATCAGTTTGAATATTTTGCTAAATTTGATATTTAAGATTAAAATTTATCATCATATTCGAACAAAGCAGAAAAATGGAAAAAGTAAACCTGTGAATATTTGTTTTCTCACAAAATGCGCCGCCAGCATACAAATGGGAAACCTGAGTTACTCGACCGTCAATCTACAAAAATCATGAATACACTTTTTGACATGAATTGATTCGAAAATATTTATTTAGACGCTCAGTAAAACAGCAGGCAAATGAACTCAAGATTTTCCCGTATAGTAAATTTTATCGTTAAATTTCCAAAACTTTGTATTTTTTTCTTTTAGCAATTTTTAATGGATCTGTGACACTTTCCCAAATCAAAGTCTTGAAAATTGCATTACTTCCCATCTAAATTAAGTAATACTGATAGAGATTTCAAGAATATCATTTCATGAAATCAAAAAGTAACCTTCACTGGTTTTTTCTGAGGATTATCGTCAATCCAATGTTTATGTATATCCAGGTTGAAAAGACCTAACAGAACTTCAGTTCGCTCACCTTGAGAGTTGTCATGAAATTGTATTACCTGCAACATCTCCATTCCCATTATTTACGGAAAAAGTGTGTGAAAAATGAATTGATTGTATGAAATCATAAACGAATTATAATGTTATTATTAAAATGAGGAATTTAGCATATCAATTCTCGTTTTATTTTAATCTTTGTTTCTTATCCATTTGTCTATTATTTACAACACTATTGCTTTATTAAATCAAAGAAATTTAATATACTGACAAATTAATGATGACGATTATTTGCCCTTTAATTTTATGGACTGTCATTCGTCCAGGAATGACGCATTTGCCATAATTGTGCAATTAAAAATTTGCTTATTTATATTGTGCAATTAAAAATTTGCTTATTTAAAATAAAGATTCAAAAGTTCTCAATTTCTTCCGCTGAAACATTTATTTTGAAGGACGAATAACTTTTATTCATTAATTTCATTGCTTTAGATGATTTTTATTTGCAATTTAATTATTAAAATGCGAAAAGAATTACTTTCGCTGTAAAATTATTAGAACAAAATATTTAACGTATCGATAACTTACACTTTTTCCAAAACAAAATTCATACTTCCACCATCCCATTCCGCCACCATATAAACAGTGCTTTCCATTTAACAAGTACCTGTTTTCTTGAAGCAATCCATTTATATCAGTCACCGGTTTTTCTGCAGGAATTGTTGGGGACACTGAAAACGATGAATGGATTAAAAAAGAGAGGCTAATAACAGTGATATATCAAAGAATAAAAAAAAATTGAAAACAGCTGGTCAAATTATGTTGAGCAAATATTCAGATATTGTATTATATTCCTCCAGTTATGTAATTATCGTCATGACACTGTAAGCCTACTGTGTTGCGAGTTGTCAGACATTGGTGGCGCTTGTTTAGCCATAATAATTGTAGTATCTAATTCATCAGCATAATCCTCTTTTTCTTCGTCTTCTTCATTATCTTCTTCATTAATGTGCACAGAAGGTTTTTCAAGTTGAAGAAGAGTTGATTTATATTCCTGAAAACACAAATTTTATCAAAAAATTGTTCAGTTAAATACAACATTAGAAGCCGATAATATCTACAAACTTGATCAATAAACAGCATTAACTTAATCTTATACTAGAACAAAACTGAATAGAACAACCTATGATCATCAAGTAAAAACATTTAAATCTGTAATTCGGAAATGTAATGATTTTCTACCATGTGTAATCAAACCTACTCTTTCCAATGTTGTTGCACTTTCCTTTTCTAATTGCAGAAGCTGCTTTGGCTTTGGATATTCTTTATATGAATCCTTTGAATAACAAACAATTTCATGGTCAACAGTAGGCAGTGGCCGAAAAGATGGATGGGAGCATAACTGTTTAGTAAATACGATCATTTCATAAGTACAAGATGCTATTTCAGCAAATGAATATATTTGATCGTTGGCATTCTGGAAATATTTTAAAATTAAAACAACTTACAATCCCATCAGAAGGATTCTATTTCCATCATTTGATGATTTTCCTCATGGCTGATAGAATTGCGGAGGTGTGGATTTAAAAATGGTGAGAAAAGCCAAGATTTTAAATATGTTACGAAGTGATCCAAAAAATTTCCATAATTTGTTGTCCTAAACTTTTGCTTTAGTTCTTTTTTCAGAAAACACAATAAACATAGAGACCGGGTCACATGCGTATATAACAATCGTATTCCTTGGTTTTCCGGTTAAATCACAAACGGTTCCCTGTCTATAAGTTACTGGATAATATGCTTGTTCTTTGCTATCAATTTTACGTTTTGGTGGATTCATTTCATCGAAATTCTTATCATCCTGTACAAAAAAAAAAAAATGATGAATCAAAAGCGTAATCAAAACGTATTTTTTGCAAACATCAGTAAGACAAATAATCTTAAACAGAATATTGAATGCGAATGAATCAATTTTGAAAACAAAATCAATACATTTGTTCCCACTTTTTATATCCTGATAGTTGATGCTTACTACTTTATCTCTAATACAAATGTAAAAGAATTTCATAATATCATAAAGTGGAGACTAGAATATAGCGAAATAAAAAAGAATCAGTACATTCCCTAAAACTGTCATTATTCATCCAATAATAAGAGATCATAATCATCAATGATAGTCCTTTCATTACTCGTCCGATCATGAATCATTTTCAATTTACGCTTAAAGTAAGAGGAAAAAAACTGCAGCAATTAAGACGATAGAAACAAAGAAAAAAATTCAGAATGATACCAATTTGGATTGTTCGCGACCATAATTCCCCAAATAATATTCACTTCTGGTATTTCTTTGCGTTTCTTTATTATCATGATACTGCATAATATAGCGTCCATGACATAACTCGTATGTCCAATATATATCCAACCAGTATGAGCACACCCGATTATCATACAACAACTGAATAAGTTCAGCTGGTGATGGTCCCACATACGATTGCACTTCTTGCTTGCTCTGCAAATAAATAAAAAAATGTCCAGAAATTATCATTATAATCGAAACTTCTAGCATTTAAGAAACAATTTTTGAAATGCAAAAATTAGAGAAACAAGTGCAAAAAAATGTAGAATACCAGAATTGTCGTGTCTGACAAATGCTTCTATTTTATTGTATATTTTAATGAAATTTTAGTTAATAAGAATTTGATAAAATTATCAAACAATAAAATAAGCAAATTCTTTATAATTCTTCCAAAACATTATTTTTTTAGAAAAGAGTTTTTAAAATGCTCTAAGTAATGAGATGTAGAAAATAAGAATGCAAACCTGAGTTGGAATAACTGGCAGCGTACAGAGATACTTTTCATCATTACCACTTGTTATGTGTAGATATGGTTGATTCGTTAACCAATCATCTTTAACATCAACAAGATATTTCGGTATTGCAGATTTGCCTTTCCAGTCTATCCTAAATGTTTCGATTTAACTTATGAGTAATTATCTATTTTATCAGTCCGACAAAATTACTATAGATTAAATAAGATACAATGCCCAAAAATATTTGGTCATCGCATATTCAGTAAATGTATGATCTTTCTAAACATTAGGGATCTATCTATCTACAGAATTTGTCAATCTTTCCTTCATATGTAAATTTATCCTAATGTTTGAAACCTGATTCAAAAAAGTACGACAAACAAGGCGACGATAACTTGATTTCTTTTGTAAGCCTCAAACCTAAATAAAACTGATTCATCGATTGTTTTGTAAGCTATAGATAGTTGGAGAACCAGTTGAAGTAACAATAACAGATATATAATCACTTCTACGGATGACATCCTGAAAAGAAAAGATGATAATTATTATTTGGAAATCAAAATGTTTCGGCTAAGCATATGTAGAAAAACACAGCTAGAAATCGTAAATTAGGATAAATACTGGATGTATCCAAGTAGAAAATGTGAAAATAATGCTAAAAACTAATGAATTAGATGAATAATACGGAACTTTAACATGGACTTTTATGAATACTTTTATGAACGCGAACAAATATGTTGCAAACGTGAGGGTAAAATTTCCTATATTGAACATATTCCCAGATGGGAATCTATTATTAGCAATATTTTTTGAATTCAAATTCTTTTAAAAATATTTCCCAAAATTACAATCTAAAAGCAGTAAATGTAAATTACATCTTAGAAAAAGTTATAATCAATATATAACCTGAATAATTCAAGTATGATTCCGGTAACAGACGTATAATGTACAACCTGTATAGTTATCAAATAGATCATTAAACCGATATGAAGTATATGTAAGTACTTTTTATATGATATTAACAAAACGTTGATATAAAATCCCTAAACGATCACGTGCAACTTTTGACATCAAGCTTTAAAACTATCACATAGCATTCATTTAATACAATTTTCTAAACTAACGCAAAAATGCTATACGTTATATGTTAATGTTACACATCACATATTACACGTTACATGTCACATGTCGCATGTCACACGTTACACGTCATACGTCACACGCTACACGTTACATATTACACATTATATGTTACATGTTACATGTTGTATGTTACATGTTGTATGATACATGAGAAATCTAAAAATCATTCCAGTTTATAGTCCAAATTTCCTCGTAATTATTTCTATTTCATTTTTAATTTCTTTCTGTAACTTTTCGATGCCTAATTATATTTCATTTTTTATCTCAATCTCTCAATACATTATATATGAGTGATCTTATTAATTTCTACTTTCTCATCATATTCCTAACGCTATATTATATTTGCTCTCATTCTTTCCTACAATCATTTTAAATGCCTAAAGCCATTTTTCTCATTCATGTTATCGATCTCTAGCATATCTCTTATCACAACACTCTCTAAATATTTGAACAAAATTATCATCCTGCTATTACGAGACAAAGCATTTAGCAATTATATATCGTATAGAAAGAATTTTTCTTTAACATTAATATAGTTCTTTTTGACGTCGATATATCTTCATTCCTTATAGTATTTCGTTCCCCTTTTTCCTCTCCTCATCACCATCACGTTATTTTTACTTATGCCAAAAAACCCCATCAAGATTACGCCAAATAGAATATCATTTGTACATAAAAAATTTTATCAGGTCACGTAGTCCGGAAGTTCCTGACGTGCGGTAGTTGATGAAAATAGGACTTACTTGCGTCGCATCATGCAAGTGAAATCCGCCTTCACGGGATAACATTGTTGCACAAGACGTTGAAAACCGGAAAGGCAGTGAATCAATAAACCGGTTGGCAGGTGCATACGAAATGTATTGCTGATATATTTTTGACCTTAAGATTATGAGGTGATATGATATGTTCGGGATAGAATTTGGAATGAAATTGTTCAATCATTCGGAATGAAATTAGTGAAACTAGGTGAACAAAATTGTTTGAAATCAAGTATAATTAAGAAGAAATTAAGCATCCGTGAAGGAATTCACGAAATAGGAAGTTTGAATGTAGAAAAAAATCAAATTGATTTTGCTATTTTAACAAAATTTGGTAGTTATCATCGTATTAAAACCAAATGGGAATGAATTATACGACATTAAATTAACTATATGAATATAATACGATAATTATGAAATAAATTCCAATTTTGGTACTTTTATTTCATTTCCTCAATTTACTCTATGAAATGTTGTATGATGTCATATCCTGATAATATTATGATGTGAGAATTAAAATCATATAAATTAAAATAAATTGGATGTGATATATTTGTAGAAAAATGGATTACATTAGTTATAGGGATATTGTACAATAACTAATATTTGAACTAATTATCGTTAACTGAATTTTTAATACACGAAATTCTTGGTTCAATTTTGCAATAAAAATAAGAAGTTTCTTCATGATTATTATAATTGATGTTTTATTTGGTTTATCAGTTATTTACATCGATATTTCTTCCTATTTCATACATAGATGTGTGACTTTTATGGATATAAAAGACATTAAATTTTGCTTAAAATTTTTTTGCAGGAATTTATCAGAGTGCCATTGCATTTTAATTATTTGTTGTTACTTATCTTTTGATAAAAGCAAAAACGATGCCAAGACGTCGGATAGCTAATGAGGATGATGATGATTTGGATAGTGAAGTAAGTTGTTTTTCAGACAAGTTCATCGATTTTAATCTACTTGATTCATATTTCATATGTTCTTTTCTTTTTTGATTTTAATTGAAGATGAAATGTTTGAACTAAAGGGTTTACTGGTCATATCAGTTGAATATTTTTATATATTTTAAATGACTACAACTTAATCTAATTCTTAATCTGCTTTCCGTTGTAAAGGTTGATCGAACATTTGATGCTTTGGAAAAAGATCATATAAGGAATCGACGTAGTTCACGTCGTATATCGGCAGTACTGCGTACACAGAAGGATGAAGATGAGGAACGACAAAAGATTTTAATGGATATGAATGCCAAAGCTATTGAGAAAGGTATAATTCATCTAATAATTCTTTAATACTTTTCTAAATATTCAAGCAATTTTCATTGAAAAATAATCCTAGATTTTTGAATTATAAATTTTTATTGTCTTAAATTAGGTTTTATATTTCCGAGCATTATTTCAATTTGCTTCATTTTTTTAAGAAGAAATTTGCTTTGTCCATTGTCTTAAATAAGTTGGCGAGATTTTAGAAAATCCCGCGAAAAATGAACGTTTACTGGAAGCGATGAAAATTGCTATTACAAAAGCCAAACAGTTGGCGGCGCGTGCTTTTCAAGAAGATCTTATCGATAGATTGCCGAGCGTTGTTGAAAAAGAACCTTTATATGTAGGTATCAGATCAATTTTTTTGCAGAAATTTTGTTTTCTAGTTTACATTTTCATTTGGGAAATTATGCATAAGATCATAATGTTCACGTGATAAATTTAGAAACAAAAATTTTCAGCAAGCTGGATCACTACTTGATGCAAGTGCGCGAATTTATTCCTTTCGCGTGGATGCTACGCATTCAGAGGCATATGATATCCGGTCAAAGCTAGGGGATAGTAAGTTCTAATTAAGTTTTTCTTGCTAAGTATTAATTAAATGAGGAGGTTCTTGCTAAAAGTAAAGTTTTTCAGAATCTCAATCTGATAACAATAAAAATAGTAAAAAGATACCTCATCCGATGGACACGATGACGATGGAGAAGGAATGAATTCTGATGATGAAGGAAATAATGGAAAAAAGGTATATTATTATTATTTTTTTTCATATATATATCTATATATATGTATGAATAAGGGATATTGAAAGAGTTTATTTCTATAATCTCTACATTCATTCTTAAGTTTACTGCTATTAATGATAGAAGTCTTTTTCTAATACTTTTACCTCTTCTTTATGAAATAATTTTCTTTCAGGAAAGCAACGATAAAACAAAAAAGAAAGGACATATAAATGAAGGGAATAGTGATTCTGATATTGATTTGGAGGACGGTCCTGCTAAAAAGATGATGTTTACGATGCAGATGATCTCCCGACTTACATTGATGACTCATCTTCCGGAACAGACGATGAACAAATAGCGCTGGAAGCTAACGAAATTGTGAAGAAGTTTACGAACAGATATGACAGATCTCATGAAAATTGTATCAAAAGAAGAGCGAAGGTAATGACGATTTCTTCTGTCGTGAAACTTAATTCTATTAAATATAAGGTGATATAATGGAACAATTAGTATCAGTAATAATCTAGCTAATAATTGCATTTAAGTAGAGATTAAGATGATTAAACTGAACATTCTTCCTGAAGTTTTCGGAGAATGCAGTGCAGTAATTTTCTACAGTCCTAATTTGACTATATTCTGTTGAAGATTTAATGCATGGTTTTATATCATTATTAAAATTTTTTCGAAAAATTGTGGGATTTCTTTTTCAATACTGATGAGATATTATGCATTATAGGAAAAATGAGCATATTATGAGACTTCAGAATCTTTAGGTTTTTCATAATCTAATTAATAACGGAAATTTATTAACTGTCAGTAATAAGAATGGAATACGTTAAAAGCAGTTTTGATAATTAAATACGTCATTTCAGGTACCGATGGTTGTTTACGATTCATCAGAATTAAATGATACTGAAACAGGTGCCGAATTCTGTAGCCACTTATATAGTAAGGCAACGCACAACTTTGATGAGGGATCATCAAGTGGTCTTTTGATGCAAAATGCTGTCACAAGCAAGTGTGGACGTCGTTATATGTTGCATAATAATTGTCGATGTATTCGTGGTTCGTGGAACGAGAGAATTGAGGGAGAGGATTTACATGAAATTTGGAGTCCGTTTTTCTCGAATATTTAAATCATCTTCCATCAATTCTTCTTTCAAATTTTTATTGTTGTTTATTACACACAAATAGGCTATGCTATTTTTCGAAACCTCAAGTTTTTAAAAATTCTTCATTTTCATTGATTTCTTTTCGTCACTGCAGATATGGAAAGGGAACATTGCAATGCACTGGAATTTTTATTTATATTTTGAGGTCCCAATTTACGTTGTTCTATACGAAATATTACATGGATCTGTTGAAAGTGTATTATCTGAATTTTTATATAAATTGATTGATGTATTAGGTAGTATCGAAGAAGCTGAAAAACTTGGACCATCAAATATTGCTGGTATTCGAGGAAGTGCACATGATGATGAACATATGTCGACATTGTCACGAGTATATGTTTAAAACTTTTAATTTTTGAAAGGGTTTCCTTTACTTAATTTAAGAGTTTAAGGAATTACATCACTAAATTTGAACTTCGGAAGTCCTGAACTGTTCTTGAAACGTTTTTCCTTTCCTTGTCTTTTGTTGATTTCTACTGACAGGATGTATTGAGGATGAAAGACTTTGAAAATAAAGTAAAGTTTTGTAGAATACAAGTATTAGTCAGGAAACAACAACTTTTATTGATTTGACGGCAAGTACTAGTAGCATGGAATCAATTCAAAAAATGTAGAAGCTGTGTTGGAGGAAGCACTACCCGAAATCAGTAGCAAAGAATTGTTTCGGTGGAGAAGACAGTTACAAAAAAGCTTGGCATGAATTCCGGACAATTTATCGCTTTACTGGTTTTCCTTATAGATTTTAGTTTATTTTTCACCAAATTCATTCCAGTTTTGTATTTATTCTTCTGTTTTATGAAGTTTCTTTTTGATCTAATCATCTGATAGAAATGCAACTTCGATGGATTTTTTTCGTGATGAATTTCATCAGGTCAATGTAGCCTTAGTTGCTTTTAGGCCTATTCCTTGCGAAATGTGGATCCATTCGTCCGGCGAAGTTTCATTCGAGAAGCTATAATTCCAGCAAAAAAATCATACATTAACAGAATTGCGGATACAAGAAGTGGTTTAACGTATGCGCCAATATCTGATGAGTTAGAACCATTCGAGGAGTCGATGTGTTGGAAAGTGTGCAAGATGAGGTTATACATTAGTTATTTTATCCATTTTATGACATAAACATTACAAATAGCTGAGTTATGATTTCGAGTTAATTATTTTCGACTAATTTATATTTTTCAAGAAAATTGATGCATGAACATATTGATCATCTATTGGGCAGAATCAAAACAGAGCAGAACTTATGTTGGAAGGCTTTAGACAGCCAAATTGAATTCTGTTAATGAATATACATGAAGGACAATTCATTGCTTATTTTTATTAACTTATTTTGCTTATTTGTCATTACCACTTTTAAAGATGGGATGAAATGAGTAATGAAGCTCGAGCGAAGACTTTGAAATCATTGCCTGACGAACACCCTACATTCAATTATTTTTTCGCACGATCGGCTGAACATTTGTCTGCTGAGGTTTGTTTTCATTTGAGAATTTTCTAAACCTATGAATATTTGTATCTTTTGTGCTACTATAAAAGTTTAATTTCAGAGTGGTAATGTGCTTGGCAGTTTACCTGTTTTTCGCAGTATAATTGAAATTGAAATCCCGCGTGATACTATTAAAATGACAGGTGATGATCAGAAAACATTAGCAGGAGTACTCGATACTTTCCGGATTGGTCGAGGTGAAAGTTTGTTTAAGAAAAAGGCGATGATTTTGGACGGAAAATCGCGCAAATTCCAATTGCAACACCGTGAGTTTTAAGATGTACTATCGATGAACAGTTACATATTTTCGCTTTTGTTTTTTTGATCTCTTTCATTTCACATATTCAGTAAATTATATGTATTTGAAGAAAGCTTTCATGTATTATTGACACTATGGGTTTTATTCCTCTGTATAGAATACGAAGGCCAGAAGTACAAATTGCTTGGGAACGCGAAAGTACTATTTCTAAGGGACAGTCAAGATCAGTAGTTCCATCAGAATCAGTTAACGGTCGTTCGACGATACCAAGTCGTATGGATGATATTGATTCTGAAACAGACTTAGGCGGTTTCAATGTAACTTTCGACAATGATGCTAATATGGATGCAGAAATGGCATCATCACATATGAATGATTTCCCCTCAGTTGTCGATGACGTTCGATTACTTGCGTCCAAGCAAGTACGATAGTTTATTTTCTTTTGTTTAAATCTATAATATCGATGAGTTTTGGTTTTGGAAAATTAACGAGGATTTTTTTATGATATGTATTTTATAATTTAAATATTTTTATCCGTAATGTTGAAGACAGAACTTTCGGAAAGGCCGGAGAGTATTCGAGTGGAAAGCAGCATTGGAACTGAGCGTATGGATGCAGCTTCAGCATATGGCGACCTGCATTTTGTTGATGAAAGACGAGTTGCAATTATGGCTTATTCAATAGTAAATGATGAGACACACTGGAAAAAGCGAAAACTTGATAAAGGTTAGCAGGAAGGGTTTTTCAGTATTAATTATTTCGTAATATGTTTTAAAAAATGATTAATATTATAAAGATGAAATTATCCATTAGAAAAAAATTCTTTTCAGAAAATATTGGTGCCGCGAAAGGAAAACCATTGATGAAATTGGATAAAGTTGAACGAAAGAAAGTATATTACTCTGCATTTTTCACTAGATGTGCTCAAATTATCAAAAATAACTTTTGAAGGAAATATATATGCAGATGACACCACCTTCAATTTGTGCTAGCTTAAAGAAATTGAAGTTTTTTTTCAAAAATTGCACTTAAGACTTCTAGGACACCTGTAATGCAACTAATAATTTGGGCGTAGCTTCGGGTAGTTTGATCAATTGGAAAAAGTTTAATAAGTAGCGTAAAACATGCTTGCATCATAGATAATCATAAAATTTCCAGCAACAGTCTCTTTAAGACATGTTTCTCGAATGTTCTGTGATGCTTGGCTGAACATAGATTTTTTGGATTAAATCAGGCTTACCTTAAGAGCAAAATCTAAATGGAAGTCTTTTTCTTCATCTTTTTAGCCTGAAACATATTATGTTCAAATTTATTTAATTAAAATTAGATTCCTCTAAACATCAAAATTAAAAAACTCTAAACATCAAATAATTAAAATTAGATTTCTCTAAAAATCAAAATTAAAAAGGAAAATCATTGTAACTTCCAAGTACGAAAACAACCATCATAATTCCAACCAGTGGTTGGAATTATGATCTTACTAGAAGTGAATAAACATAGATGGTTAGCTGATCGAATAGCTTGCTGATGATATTATTGATTCAAGATGAAAAGTTTCAACTCTTCAGCTTGTTTAATATATTTATTGAAAAATTTGTGTTTTCGTACTTGGAAGTTACAATGATTTTCTTTTTTAATTTTGATGTTTAGAGGAATCTAATTTTAATTAAATAAAATTAAACATAATATGTTTCAGGCTAAAAAGATGAAGAAAAAGAAGTATTCGAAATTGGTGATTTTGATAATATGCCTCTTGCTGTGATTCGAGATCGACAAAGACAAACGAAACGTCCGACTGTGCTTGTTAAACGCGAAGATGAAGTTCTGAAAGTTCATCGGACGCGGGTCGCTGCTGATCTCTTTTATAAACCGGAGCAGTTTTGTCGTCTGGCTCACGTTTTTCGGTATATTCCTTATTTAAATTATTGTTTTTAATCTCTTGTTACTCATTTTTTTTGACGGAAGTCAGCAAGTAGTGAGCATCTTGTCGTTTTAGGGCGAGTGGGAGAATGTACGTTTTAATCGTGCTATGTCAGCACCAGTTGATGTTAAAGATGAACGCATGTCACGAATGCTACGACAAAACATTAGGGAGGATTTGGATCCTGAAGAAGCGTTAGCTTTAATTTCTTTATTAAAAAATTTAAATTTTTCTACAATATAGAAGCTATAGCTTGAATTGCTACAGAAATTTTTTAATAGTTTGATTTTAAATTTGCAGAATTAAAGAACACATGTCATGTTTCAACAGTTATTTCGATGATGTATATTCGGAACAGCGATCAATGTCGGTACCTTGTACTAACGAAGCATTTAACGATCGTAATGATAATGACCTATTTAGCGAAATTGCTACTCAGGATAATGACGATAATGACAGTGTGAGTATTTTGATTTTATTTTATTTTTTTATTGAAATAAATTTCTATATCATTGTCATCACTCGATTGGGTTTCGTCATTATCGATTGAATAAATATCAGTAAAAGTTTTTCTATAATAGGAGACAATCCAAAAACTTTTATTTTTCCACTAATTCGTTGAATTTAGATTAAATGGCATATTTATCATGGCATGTATATTTTTTCTCATGTGCTATCTGTTTAAAAAGATATATTCCATCGATATTTTAAATGGCCGAATAGTTATAATAGTTATTATAATAAATAGAACATTTAAATAGAACGTGAGTAGCAATAATTTATAACATGCTTATTTTTCAAAAATGCAAATTTATTAATTCGTGGTTGTAACCAAATTTATAGGCACTGGTGCCGGCGTATGATGTGCCAACACTAAAGCCACCCAAAGTTTCTATTCTGAAACTGATTCTGGAGCAGAAGAAGCTGAGGTAAGTGTTTGATTTTCACATTACACATGTAAATATGCCACCCAAAGTTTCTATTCATGTAAATATAATTTAGAAAATCATCTTATTGATGATTTTTCTCTTCGTATGTAGGAGCTTTATTCTCAGTCTATTAGAACTCTGAAGCTATGGATTTTGATGTCTTCGCACAAGATATCTGCCTAAACTGAAGACGGATTGATATTATTCAAAAACAAACGAAGAAAGCTGAAAAAAGGATAAGATATGAATCATATGATATGATGTCTCATAATTCAAGCTTCAAGAACTAGGAAAAGTACATTCTTTTGTTTTTTTTTTTTAAAGTATAGCAATAATTTCTGCTTTATTTTTTTAGATTTTTGGTGTGAAATATTCTGTAAGACAACGACGCATCAATGCACCAGCTGTGAAAAGAGCGATTAGTACTATATTATCTAATGCGAAAGTAAGTTTTATACATTATCTTTAAATTGCTGTTGTTTTTTAGATTGCTGGAAAAAATTTTAATATTTAAGAAATTTTTAATTTTTATTCGTCTGGAATCCTAAAATGTAATTTTTAAGCTTGACGCCGATACTTTGAATGCTGAACTCTCCGTTGCACGACAACAGGGATTCAGTTTTTAGATGGTTTGAATGATCTGAGTATTGTAAGCGAGGATTCTTGGCAGGATTCACTTGTTTTGAATGGTAATTGCATAGAACTCAGTACTGAGGAAGAGCGGTTGCAATTAAGAGAAGAAGAAGTGATAGTTTCCATCATTTTTTCATTTCTACGTTTTATTAAATCTTTGATACCAATGACGAATCTTAAGTTTTTATTTTTACAGATTGAATTGTGTTTTTCTTCCAGAGAGCCCATATATATATATATATATATATATATATATATGGTCATGCCCATTCCATTTTTACATATAATGTCATTATCGCACTGAATGACTAGATATACATTAACATTGTTATGCTAAAATCTTTTTTTTAATTCGAAATATTCGTTCCAGGAAATGCACGATGATCCAACATGTGAACTGCGACATGCTGAGGTAACAGTGAAAAATTTTAGATTAGCTGGTCGACATACATTCTCATCAGTTTTGGCCCAACTTCCGTTGTATTTAGCAGGACGGACAGCCGATGATCTCAGTCCTATTAATGCATTCTCAGTCCTTTTGCATCTTTGTAATGAAAATGTTAGTGATTTCGATCATCCGAATTTAAATGTGCAAAAGTTATCTGCTAATTTCTCATGGAATCCAAAGTTGCCAGGAAATTGACGTGATCAATTGCCAGTTGCAAAATTGATAATTTCATCGCTGTATAAATTTCTTGGTTTTTCTGTTTTTCTTTTCAAGATTGCCACTACTTTCTTCTCATCACTAGTTTTTTTCTATAAGTATTGTTCTTCGAACAGTAGAAAATTCCGCTGACTCAAAATCATTTTTGTATTACTGAAGGATTATTTTTCAGAATTTGGAGCTTCTGCAACGTAGGGATGATCATGGTTTGATAATGTCAACAGAAATGGGTGATTTCACGATAATATCTGCTCGGCAAAACAGGTTAAATCGCAAACGTACTGCCTCAGAATGTCGATAATGATTATTCATTTAGTGCTATATTTTGTAATTAGTTACTTAAAGCTAGCCGAAACATCCATTTTTAGCTTTAATCTTAATTTGTGGGAGTAAGCGCTGACTGATAATGCATAATAAGCTCTAACTTTTTTTTCTAGTTGGAAAGTTCAAAATGTATATACTAAATATGAAAACATAATTATTGATTTATTCCTTTCTTTGTTATATAATATTCTATACGATTTAGTCAGAAACTTATGGGGGCTTATCTGGAATTTCAGTGAATATTCATTTTTATATCATTATAACTATTTCTGTATGCAAAGTGTTAGTTGCTGCTCAGAAACATTTTGAAATTTTTTTTAGAACATTTTGAATTTTCTTTAGTGTGCAATGATAATGTTATAATAATTGTGAAATATTAAATATCGCCTAATTTTATCATAAAATTATTCTACTGGATGCATAATTTGTCACTACCGTTTCCATATCATTAGTTTTATTCATTTTTTTCATTGAACATAAAAATTATCATATAAGCACTAGATTTTAAGAATATGTTATTCATCTTCGTTCCCTTTAAGATGTCTTTATTTTTCTAATATGGTAATTAAATCTTTTACCGTATTTAAGGAGTAATTTATTTGTTTATCACTTGTTATTGCATGAATGTAAAAAACAATACAATTTTGATATTATTTATGAACAAATGAAGATTGTCGATTTATTGGTAATTTAATACATGAAATTATTAAATAGCGATTAAAATTCACAGTACTTTGCAATGAAACATAAATATTATTCAAATAGCTATCTAAAAAGCAGTATAATGTTTTAATAGGTATATTTCAGGTCAATTTAAAATCTGAATTTTCTTTCCTATTGCTTAATTAGTTCAATTGACAAATGGTTTATTTAGAATTTTATTTTCGAGTTATAATAAGTTTTGATATTTTCATTTTATTGTTAATTACGTTTTCGTCTCTTTTTTAATAGTCTAATTGGTTTAAAAAATTCCAAACTGTTTATTATTGATGACCTGTGTATGGTATGCTGCATTTTCCACAGATGAGTATAAGGAAGATTTACATATTTAGTATGTTTTATCCTGTTTTCCTTGTAAAAAATATGTGATACATTCACCTTTACCCTGAAAAATCCTGCATATTATGCTATTTAAAAAAAGGAAAAGAAAGTGAATTAAAATATTTGGATTTATAATTTTGTAATTTTTGATTAGTTCTATTTTTTGCTCTTTTTAATGAAAATGATAAATTAGTTACAATGAAAACACTGCAAAAAAATAGGAAAAATAAACTTGTCAGGTTCCTGTAGTATTTACAAGTATTTACAAACATTCAATAGATTTAAGATATTATTTAAATAAAATCAGAAAAAGTGTCTTAAAATCAATTCTTCATTTAATAATATGAAACAAAAGGAATACCTTAACATCTATCGAAACTTTTTTCGTTAAGTCAGAACTAAAGAGAAATACCTTAACATTAATTTTTCCTCGCTCAATAATTTGAAATTCCGGAAAATAACAATGAAGAAGATTGTACGATTGATCGCTAATCTAAAAAAAAAACTGTAGAAAGATTGAATGTTATTTTTGCAAATGTAAAAGATTTCTAAGAAAAAGTCATAAGATTTATAAACGAAATTTCATAATTTTAAAATACGTTTTAAATTTAAAATTAAGTTTATTCTCAGAGGGGAGAGAAAGAGAGAGAGTTAAAGTAAGAATAATAATTACCTGTATTTTATTTGGCTCACTGGTACTTTCCATCCTGGACGCCATATTAACCGTATCACCAAAAAGGCAGTAACGTGGTGTAATTAGACCAACAACTCCTGTTGCTACCGCACCACTATGAAAACCAATTCGTACCATTAATTGTTCTTCTGGTCGATGGACTACTTTAAATTTCGTCACAAACTAAAATGAATTTCTTTTAATTATCAAAATTTTTTCAGTGGAAACTTTTCCATTTTATTATTAAAATAAAGTTTCTTTAACATGATTCGAAGAAAAAAGGAAGAAATAATTAATTGATCAATTAATTAGTTTATTCAAATCTTATTTAATTAGTTATTGATTGAAAATATCCTACTATATTATAATATCAATAAAAAAAAATTCTTAATGATCAAATATTCCAATTATTTTCTTCTCCCTTTCCTTTTCTCTTGAATTTTCAAAAAATAAAAATTTTCAGGTTTCTGGAACATCCTGAAAATAATTTACTTACTGAACGCATCTGAAGTGCTATATTACCAATGTTTTCCACATGTGCATAACCATTTTCTTTCGGTAAACCAGATACGATCATATATGCATCACCGATTGTTTCAACCTTAAATTAGGACTCGTTTTAATTTTTCAAAAATTTGTTATTAAATAATAAAAATGACAAATAAGTTATTGTTGTTTATTCAAACTTTTAAAGAATTTTGCATATTAACTACAAAAATCTTACTATATGGTCAATTGATCATTCATTTTAACTTTTTAGAAAAAGAATAAATATAAATATAGAAAAAAGTTTATAAATATAGAAAAAAGTTTATAAATATAGAAAAAAGTTTATAAATATAGAAAAAAGTTTATAAATATAGAAAAAGTTTATAAATATAAAAAAGTTTATAAATATAGAAAAAGTTTATAAATATAGAAAAAGTTTATAAATATAGAAAAAGTTTATAAATATAGAAAAAAGTTTATAAATATAGAAAAAAAGTTTATAAATATAGAAAAAAAGTTTATAAATATAGAAAAGAGTTTATAAATAATCTAAATATTTCGGCTTGATTAAATAAAGAATTATTAGATATATTCTAAATTATCCACTTATTAAAATTAAAATCATTCAGATTGCTCGATTTCTAATTGTTATTATTATAAAATTTGTTGCTTATTTTTTTGTTATTGATTTAATAGAAATTTCTGGAATATTTCCGTTTTATTCTACACTAATTTTATGCAAATACCATGATTGATTTTAAAATATAGCATTTATGCCTCATTTGAATGGAATAATTGCATATAATATACTGATGTATTTCGTAAAATTTGATTTGTCAGATTAAATTTTTTTATACAGAATTAATTCACAAATTAATATCATATTTCAAATTATAATTAATAATGATTTGCTCTTCAAGAATATCATGATAATAATTCTATTTATTTTTTCCTGTAAATATATATATAAACGTAAAATATTAGAATAATTTAACGTCAAAAAATTGATAAATAACAAGAAAAAATAAAAATTGATAAAAATTATGACAATAAAAAATGACATTTATTGTCTAATTAGATGTAGAATGTTTTTAAATTTTATATTTGTTTAAAATTAATTATAGAGTTGGCATTTATTAAGTTAATAAATTCATTACATATATTTAATGATTGAAACAATAATTTTCGCTGAAAGAATGATATGATAAATAATATACTTTATATGCATCATGTTTCGAGATGATATCATCGAAACCACTGAATAAATCATTGAGGAACTTTACAATTTGAAATGGTGTTGAAATAGACGACAGTCGGGTAAATCCACGAATATCCGAAAAAAGTACGGTTGCACATGGATACAACTGTGGTGGTACCGACTTGCCCACTTTTAAATCATCAGCAATTGATCTTAAAAATTTCTTACTGCTATATTTCTTTAATCGACTAATCTGTGCTACTATAAACTTTCTTCCTTTTTATCAACTGAGGATAAATTATTTATTGACGATCTTCTAAAAGTCAAAGACTAAAAATCATTTAATCTTTGATGCAATCAGTTAATTGTAAGAAAATTAATTATTAGCATTTAGTGATATAATAAACATTATTTTCTCTCTTTCTTCTTTTTTATTGCTTGATGCATAAATTATTCGTTTGAAACTTTCCAAAAGGTTAAGGATTAAAATCGATTTATGTACGATATAATTAAGTTAATTGCAATGGATCAGTTATTAATATCGTACTGATACAGTAAATATTATTTTTACTTTTTCCCTTTTTGTTAATTGATGCACAAATATTTATTCAAAGCTTTCTAAAAGATTAAAGAAATTAAATATTAAAGGTTGTAATTGTTTAAATATAAAACTGAAATAAGAAATTTAATAATATTAACTTTGGTAATATACTGTAGAGCAATCGATCAGCTTGTTGCTGTGCTTCTTCTAACATTGCTGTTCGACTTTTTATCATTCCTTCCAAATTTACAGTATACTGTAACAATTGTTTTCATTTATTTTTAAAATTTAAAAGGTTTTGAAATCCAACTATTATTAATAATTTATTCAACAATAATAATTATCTAATTATTTTGACTTTTCTTTCTTTCTTTTTTTTTAACTTAAAGTATTATTATTTCAAATATATCTTAGGAATATTTGTAACAACAATCATTATTATTTCAGATATATCCTTGGAATAATTATAGCATTAATTAGTCCTATCTGGATATATCCTCGAATACCTGTAACATGTCAATTATTATTACGTCTTGAGAATACTTAGAGCATCAATAATTACTATTTTTCATAAATATCCCGAGAATACTTATAGAATCAATCATTATTATCTTAAATGTGTCTTGAGAATACTCGTAGTATCAATTACTATTATCTCATGTATATTCCCAGGAATATTTATACCATTAATCATTTCGAATGTATTCCAAGAATATTTGTAACAGAATAGAAGTTTAGAGCACCATGCTATGATGTTAACAATTATATAAAAGTTTTTAATGAATAAAACAAACTTCATTCATCATTTCCATCATTTGATCCAAAAGAGATCCAGTTTCTCTAAAATAAAAAAATAATTATTTTAGATTCAAAATCTATCAGAAAGACAATCAAAAAAATTATTAAAATGTTATCGTTTACGTAGCAATTAGAAAATTGGAAATTATTTTAATATTTAAAGGAAAGTTTATGAATTGCTATTAAATTAGATTATTTAGTCATTAATTTTTTATCATTCAAAGATAATTTAATTCATACTTATAATATATTTTTGTTGATTACTATTAATTTAAAAAACCTTAACAGCGGACGAACAAATTCATTTTAACAATTGCCAAAAAAATTTCCTACGTTGTTTTTAAAGTTGCATTCACAATTTCTTTAATTTTTTGATATTTGGTCGCATTTCTGGGATTTCTAGCCAACATGCCTAAAATTGATATTTATTGAGGCAGAATTATTAAGAAGAAATTCAATTATACCGTTTATTAATTTAGCGAATAAGAATTGAATTGTAATGTAATCAGAAATATATTATAAATTTAAAATTATTTCAAAAATAATCAATATCAAAATGATTGATTGAGAAAAAGATAAAAAGGTGATGAAAATGATAAATTTCCGGAGCAATTTAAAATACCAAAGTTAAATATTCCTGTTTTGGCAGAAAATTGAATAATTAAGTTCTTAAATAAGATAATTAAGGATAAAAATTAATTTTGGAAATAATTTAAATGAAATTTATTTAAATAAATGACAGCAGAATACATGCATATGTTTATAATTTCTTTCAATTAGCTCTAATTTTTTTTTCTATTTCCTAATCGAAAAATTTTAAATAAAAATAAAATGAAATATATAAGCCATCTCTTTTTTCAAATAAATCGATATAAATTATTTTATTACTTCGATGGTAGTTAATAATTGAATATTATACGACGAATCGCTCGATGGAAATGTCGGTCGAATACAACCTTCTTGAATACTATTTGCTAATTTGATCAATAATTCTGCAAGTAATAAATTTGAAACTTTTCACCAAAAAGAAAATTTTAAAATTCATCACGAAATAGTAATATTTTGATATATCAATATAAAAACGAATTATCTTGAAAATGAATTTTCTGTATTAATAAGCCAAAAGTAATTGAAAATAATTACTCTTACATGCTGTGAAATTTCGTTACTTCAATTAGAGGTTTTGATAATTAAAATTTATAACCGATTAACTAGGTCATAAATGCCTAGAAATATATATTAGAACAAAATTAACGAATTAAATTTATTATATCAAACTAAAACGAATTGGAGAATGAATTCAAAAAAAGGCATTGCAATTATTGACTATGAAACAAAAATTTTGTCAGAAGTTTGATGATCTTAATTTAAAATCGATTATTAACTAAATCTTCATTATTATGGAATCTTGATTAGGATAAAATTAAAGAATAAATAAACGGAATAAAGAAAGAATCATGTAAATTTTAGTGTTTAAGTTTATGCTTATAATAATATTAATTGTCTTTTTATGGGATATTTTCAAATTAATGTTACGGAATCATTCATTTTAGTATTTGATAAGCTTAATAAAACAAGAAGAATTGATAAAATAAATTTTTAATCAAATAAAATAAATTTTTAATCAAAAATATTAATTAAATTAATAGCAAAAATATAAATAATAAATGAATTTGCTAGAACTCATTGTGCTAAAACTGATATTAAACATACTTTTGTCGAAATGGATAATTCATGAAATGGCTCTAAGCGGAATAATATCTGATAAAGTACCATACCAAGCGCATATATATCCGCTGCTTGTGAACCATGTGGTAAAAATTTCGTCGTTAAAAACTTTGCAAAATTTCTGGTGCTTGTTGGATATATTCTAAAAAAAATAAACGACATTTTGTGTAGAAACAACGAATTGGATATTTAATTAAACTTAATTTAATTTGTTGCGGATAATATTATTTGAATTTTGAAACAATTGAATAGGCAATTATAAAAATTATAAAAATTTTTGAATTATTTCGATAAATATTACGAAAGCATGATTTGATCAGTTTTATTATTTATTATTTTAAAGAAATATTTGCTAAATTTTTCCATAAATATCATTATGTATATGTATGAAATTATCAAATTTATTAATAGATTTATATTTGTAAAATTTAAATTTCAAAAGAAAGTAATGATAAAAAAGTATCAAAAGGTTAAGATAATAAAATAAAGTGAAACAAAATTTTATATAGCAAATATTAAATAAAGGGTAGTTATTTTAGTCCCAAATAATTGCAATTGTAATTTCCATTTTTGAGAAGTAAAAAATAAATTAAAAAATGCCTGGTATCATAATTTTCTTATTTGTAAAATAATTTAGATTAATTACATCACATTATTTCTACTTAATTTTAAAACCTTTATTATAATTAATTGGTATAAAAAGAAATCATGACAATATGAAATTAGAAAAGAATTTTGTTGTAATTTGTAATTTATCATATTTTTTAAAAATAATAATCAAATTTTTTCTAATTATCTAATTAATTAAGTAATATTTTGGAATATAAATAATTTATGAATTAATGATAGTTAAATAAATATATATATATATATTAAGATTAAAATTTACTAAAGTTCCTGTAAAATTAATTTTTCCTTATTATTTAATTAATTAGATATAGTTTTGGAATACAATATTGATTAGAAAAGAGTGAAAATTTTATTTCTTTATCAATTTATTTCTTACATAGTTTATAAGAATAAAAAAAGAAAAAGGAAGAGATTAATTTATCAACTTCGACTGATTTGCATATGATCATCGTTTTCTTCAGCATTTTTTAAAATTTGTTTTATTTCATTATGCAATAATTTTTCAGCAACAATTGTTTCCGTATAATAATCCGTTAATTTAACTGTCCAATGTGAATCAACGAGACAATTCTGTAAACATAGTAAGCCATGATACTGTATCGGTGATGAATGTAGGAAGAATATACCCTGAAATTATTTCATTATTTCAAAAAGAAAAGAAAGAAAGAAAGAAATTAACTTTAATATCAAATACAAAATTATCGATTACTATTTAATTATATTTAATATTTCACGGCTTAATTCTTGATTCAAAAAAAACAAAATTAATCAATTTTTATTAGCAAATAGTAAAATGATTTATTATTATTTTTATTAAACATTTTAACATCCTTGCTTTTATTAACTAATAAATATATTTTGCGTTATAATTTCTAGCAAATAGTATTTTATAGAATTTTATGTTTAGATTCATTTCGAATTCAAAAAAAAATGTTAATATTATCTATTTTCATCTAAGGATAAATTAAATGTTGAATATGTCGAAAATTTTTAAAATTATCAAAAATAATTCAAAAAACCAATTAAAATCATTTAACTAAAAATTGGTAGATTTTTACTATTTTTATCTAATATTTTCCAATTGTTTCCAATTAAATTCGCTTTTAATTCCATCGTAACTTAGTAAAATTTTTTGTAAAATTTCTGTATAATATTTAACTCTGTATTAAAGATTTCAAAAATTTTAAATTATTAAAAAATTTTTTTAAAATTAAATTAAACCTTACCAAGGAAACAAATAACTTTTGCTAAAAGAAACAAAACTTTTTTAAATTTCATTTTTAACTATCAATAAGTTAAATTTTGAAAATTTTTAGCTTTTAAATTAAATTTGATTTAGGCTTGCTTTTTACATACCTTTACAACATCTTTAGCAAATGAGACGAGAAAATTCCGATTAAGTTTCATTTCATCGTTAAAAATGATATCCTGAAATTTCAGCAAGGTTAGCTTAGATAATATTCCTGCTAAGAAATTTTTTAAATTCCATTTAAAAAGTTTTAATAAATTTACTAACTTTTTAAAATTAAGGAAAAAAACTAATTTACTCCAAGACTTCCTCGTGTAACGAATGTCCAAAGGATTAGCAATTCATTTTGTTGATTAAAACAAATTCCATAAAATTTGTTTAAATTTTCATTTTCTAACATTTTCAACTGAAAAAACTTTCGTTTCCAATTAAATTAGTGTAATAACAGATTTCAATTTGCAATTAAAAATTTATGCCAAATTATATCAAATAAACGTATTATTTATTTCACGTACGTAAGGGATCGACTTATATGGTCGTTTAAATTAATGATTATTTACACACTGTATAATGAAAACTTTTTAATATTTAATTCAAAATAATGACTTATTTTTCATTTTCCGTTGATTCTGTCTTGATTGCTATTCTTTCTAATTTAATCACTGATAATATAATACTCGAGAAAGATAAATTTCATTTTTAAGACTAATTTTAACTCGTTTTTATTTCATTATTTTGAAATCCTTGCATCAGTAAAAATTTTGATCAATCAATTAAAAATTCTAGCTAATTAATTTCTTCATAAAATTATTCTTTACTTGTTTCAAAATTTGCAATTCATTTTTAGAAATGTAATATTTCGAATTTGACGATATCGACGAACAGTTAATTTAACACCGTTACATACTGCGCGTTCCATAGGTATCTTTTGATTTATCTTTGATTCATTACTGATAATTGATTCATTAATCGATCTAGCTGAATGCTAAAAGAATAGATGCTCAAAAGTCATGCGAAATATTTTATAATATTACAAATACATTTAAAAAAAAATAAATTAATTAAAGAAAAATGGATTAAGTAAAAAGAAATGAAATACATGTTCTGACAAAATACTTTGCGTAACGTGAAGTAGTAGGTAAAAAAGAAAACATGTTTTGTTAGTCGTACAGCTTACATTAATAAATCCAGTGATATAGCAATTTGATATGATAAGTAAATTAGTTTAATGAGATCACATTTTTACTAACAAAAGTGACTATAAAATATAATTAAATTATAATTTACATTAGCAGCCAAATCTAATATACGAACAGATTCACGAGCTATACGCCACGTCATATCGTAAAGTCGTTTTTGTTTTCTAAAAATTTTCATTATTAGGCATAAATTTCAAATTCATATCAATTTTTAAATAACGTCAAACGAAAGTCAAACGAAAGGTATTTTTACATATGTTTTGCATAATATTATAATTGGCCAAATGAAACAGAAATATTTTAATTTGGTAATAAACAATAATTGCTTAATCCATTTGCTCACCAAATACTTAATTCATAGTACTACGTCAAATATTTTGATAAGAAATGATTATATCAAAACGTTAGAACATACTTGCTAAGCAAGGATTACATTAAAAAATTTCGATGAGTAACGATATTGTTATGGGTATTAAAAATACAACGATTTATTTAATTAATAAAAAGAGTTACGTTGATTACACTAAGAAACGATTTTATCAGATACATCAAATGACATTAAACATATAGTTTAAATTAATCATAATTAATAAAAATGAAAAAATTAAGAAATAATTCAACTAACTTATTGATATATAGAAAATAGCCGATCGCAATAGTAAGAAGTAAAAATTGCCGAAGTACCGGCCAAGATATATTTTGTATAATCACATAAATCTCCGTCATATCCGCAAGATGGCATATCCAACGGAATCTCACCATTTATTGTCAACCAGTAATTATTCAAAATTTCATGCGGTACCTAAATAAGTTTAAAAGAGTATAATATTTTTATTCATAATATTTGATAAAGAAAATGTTATCGTTTTTTTTATATTTAAGATAGAATAAATGAATCGAAAAGTTTTTTCTTATCTGTAACTTGATAAGTTTTTTTATACAAATTATTTTTGAATGTTTAAAAATTTTCAAATATTAGAATACTTTAATTAGGTATTGATATCTTTAAATAACGCAACTTGTATTAAGTGCTTTCGAAATGATTGATTTAAATTTAATTAATTTACCTAATATTCAAATAGTTCCCTCAATAATTCTTTTAAATTTAATCTAATGAATTACTAGATATTACAATACTCTGTTATCTTTAATTAATCGAATGTATAAAAATTAATTTTTTTAGTAATGTATTAATAATAAATGGAAATTTATTAATTAACTAAGGAGTTCGGAAAAAAATTATAATATTGAAAATTCATCAAAAATGATAAACATATTTAGCAAACAGCGTAGTAAATTTCTAAATTAATTGATAAACGATTTACCTTTCTTTTGTTAAATAATTGAATATTTCAGATTATTTGATTTCAATCTGATTATTCGAAAAATACCAAAAATTATGCTATTTTTTCATTTCTTTTTTCGATCCAATGTTTTTCCTTTTTATATTTATGTAAAAAAAATTTTTAATTTTACTTGAAATTCTTGTTTAGTTTAAATTATTATAATTCAATTGCTTTTCTGTCTAATATTTTTTAAATTAGTTAAGGAAGGCTAATGTTAAAGGTTGAGAATTGAAATTAAATTTGAATTTTATTTCAGATCTTCTTTGGAAAAATACCAAGAAATTTTGGATTTTTTAAAGGATAAATATGCGCATTATTTGGCATTAATTTTTTTATCATTTAGAATACGATTGATGTAATATTGATTTAATTAATGATAAATAATTGTAAAATACAACTGACATGAAGCGAACATTCTTTGTTATCCAAGATGCATTTTCCGGATCGCCAAGTTTTGCTTCCAATTCAACAACAATTCGTAAACTGCCATTTTGCATTTGATATGTGGTATAACTTGGTATTCGAAATGCTTCATTATCAATTAGCACCTGACCAGTCATACCTATAATATGTAAATAAAATTATTATATTTATCTTATTAACAACATCAGTTAACAATTATGTTTTTAATTTAAAACAAAATAAATTTGTAAATTTCATTTTATTAAATTCAAGCTTTATCATGGAATATAATTATCATAACTCCTTTTTCTTTTCCTTTTGTTTTAAATAAATTGAGCAACTCTTCTTCGTTTAACAAAACTAAGTAATGTAAAAATTTAAAAATATTTCGTGAAAAAAGAAATTTTTTAGATTAATTTTGTTATGAAATTAATTTACCAAAATTATATAGGAAAAAGAATGATTTATTTCATTTAATTTTGATTCATTCATTGCCATTGTTATTTTTATTCTTATATCTATGATGATTCTAGATATATATATATGCATGATGATTCTATCTAATCATAGATAAATACCATGATTTTGTCGTATATGTTTGTCTAATCATAGATAACATATTGATTTATTTCATTCAATTTTGATTCATTCATTGCCATTGTTATTTTTTATTCTTAGGCAAGCATAATAATTAAAAATTAGGAATTGCGTTTTTTTTCTTATTTTGTAATTATAAATGAAAAATTTTTATTTATTATATTACCTAAGAATTGACGATTAGTCATTTTGTCCAAATTAACGATCCATTCCTATAAATGTGATCATCACCGATATCATATGCATCACGTAATGCAAGACCGTACAAGAATAATGCATCATACAGTGACATGTAAACAAGTGTTGCATACTGTAAAAATAAACATCGTGTACTATAAGCAAATATGGAAACTGTGCTGTCTCATTGATCCTTTTTCATTCTTTCTCGTTTTTTTTTCTAATTAATATGTTTATGATCTTTTTATTTCTTTTTTCTTTATCTCAATGAATAGAAAAATAAGAAATGATAAGGAAAAAAACGAAATATTCATAAAACTATTTGTTAATTCTCATAAAGATTTTTTAATTCTTATTTCGAATTATAATTTTTCTCATTTGATCTTTCCTTTTTCATATCTTTTTTGAAAAAATAAAAAGTAAAACAAAAAACAAAAAAGAAAAATATACATGTGAAGAAGCTAAATGACCGGTTTCTTTAGAAAATTTATTCGCAAAATGTTGAACTAATTCACGATTATAACCTTCAGCTGTTATTATGATTGCATTTTCATAAGCATTTTTATCAAATGCTTGTCTTTAGTATTTATTACTTCCCATGGATAATAATCAACAATCTAAAAAATAATAATTTAATTAATTAAAAACATTTTGCTCTTTCGCTTTTTCTTTTATCAAAAATCTAACTTGGTATTTAACTTGTATTAAAAATAAATAAAAATATATATTAATATAGTAGTCGATAATTTATTCAAATTTTTTGCAAATTTAGATCAAAAAGAAAAAAAAGTGAGATAATAATGATTGTTTTAAATAGCGATAGTAGTATAAATAATAATTATCTATTTAATAATTAACTTACATGAGAAAGCCACGGTAGAATGTATATATATTCTGCATTTTTCATATTAGCTTTTAAAATTGCTAACATAAAATTGGTAGAAGCACTAAGATCCATGCCCAATTCAACAACAATTACTAAATATTAAGCAATGATTATTATTTCTTCTAAAGATATTTTCATCTAATAATTTAATTAATTGTTTAGCAAATAAATTATTTGATAATAAAGTATCAATAATTGCAATCGCATATTCTGCTACTACAAAATGGTTCATTTATTAATATTAATGCTGGAAGTTGAAAGAAATTCACGTTGTTTACTTTGAATTATTTATTTGTATCATTCTTTTATTTATTAATTAAATAAATTAATTAATAAAAATTCATTATTTTATCACTATTTCAATCATATATGCATACATGCAAATATCCAATTTTTATATTTAACAGTATGAGTTGATATTCAAAAATTCGCTTTGTTAAACTTTCGTATGCTTACAATCTCAATTGGATTAAAGCACCATATATCCTTTGATATACGGACAAAACGGTAATTATTTTTGCTCCACTGTAATGCTTTATTACATTTTGTTTGGTTACTGTAGTAACAATTTTTTTCTGTAGCATGCAAAATTCATTGCGCATTGCAATTATATGGTATGAATATGCAGGAATCGGTTTATCATTTATAATATTATTATAATTTTCGAACTAAATTAAAATAAAATGATATTTTACTTCTTGCATGAGTTCGAAGTGTTTTAAGCACTCCGGTTTCCAGAATTTCTTCGACAGATGCAAACGGGTCAATTTCAATTATGGTATTAATTTCAACATCGGTGCTATTTTTTTGCTATCTGTATCAAAGAATGTGTGGAAAGACGATCGAAATGGACCGTTGGTCGAACGATACCAATCTGAAAAGTATTTATTTGAATTTGTTCAAATTTTTTTAGATTTGTTTAAATTTATTTTTATCGTAATCATATATTTACTTAACTAACAACAAATCATACTGAATTGAAATTGAAATTTAAAGCTTTCGTTGTAGTGCAAAATTAATTTTTAATTTAAGATTGATAAAGAAATTTTGAAATTCAAACAATAATAGAATGAATGAATACGCTTCTAATCAAATTATTTAAGCGAATGATATAAAATTATCTTTTGTTTATCAAGTATGACGAATGAATTTTAGTATATTTTATGTTGTAGATACCACTTCCAATTAATATTAATAGATACAAAACAAATATATAAGCTAAGTCTTTAAAAGTCTTACTCTCTTTTCTCGTGCAGATCGTTTAAATTTAATTTTAAGGAAAATGAAAAAACGAAAACAAAATAAGTTGAAGTGTAGTAGTTATTTCGGCTGATAATGTATCAAATACTGAATAAATGGATGAAAGTAACGTAAATAATCCGGAATAAGTTAAATACAAATTATGATAATGTCAGTTCTTAATAAATATAAAATTTAGATCAAATAACTATTGGTAAACCTTTTGCCAATTATATAGCTTAAGATAGGTGAACGTTGCTCGAGCCATTTCAACTGCTGACGTAAGTGCAACAGAGCCAAGTGTTGAAAATGTTTTATCAGCAAGTGCATCACCACCAGATAAATGAGCTATAATTGGAACATTCCAACGTTGTGCTAAGCGACTGATTATTACAATTTCTGCAAATATTTAAATTTAATATATATTTTTAATAATATACTGATCCTAATAGTGATCCGATTGATAAATTGGACATATCCATGTAACTAATTCCGAAATAAATTCATTTAATACATCCGGATAATTAAAAACTATCGCATTATTCAAATCATTTTTAGATTTTTCCTAAATAATAATCCTGTCCAGTATAAAATTTTGAAAAATAAATTTTATTCATGCTTCATTAAGCAATTATCATTTATCATCCATTTGTCACAGTAATCTATATCATTTTACAAATAATCGTTAATTAGATACGATAAAGTTTAAAATGAAACATTACGATACCTTCATTACAACCAGGTCCAAAATATATTGTAGCATTATACATATAATGTAAATAAGCTGCATTTTCAACACCACTGAAGTCTTTGCATGATTCCATTGTAATTACTCTTTAAAAAACAAAAAAATTTTAAACTTTTTGAGATTTGTAAAGTTATTTTTTATTTTTATTTTCTACTTTAATTTTCCATGAATTTTTAAAATATTTTGTAAATTTATTTTTCACAAAGTTAAATCTTCAACTTAAATCTTATTAATTAGCAAGTAGAATAAAGGATCAAATAATAAACTTTTCAATAGATAGGTGAAGTTGAAAAGACTTGTCTTTATTTTTAAATTTTTCCATTTTTTTGCTATTATGACTTAATTATCTTCTTTATTAATTATTTTTCTTAGCATTTCTAATAATAATACTTGGTTCATTCTTTTTTTTATCATCCAGCAAAATAAAACATTAATAACAATGAAAATTAAATTTTTAGTGATAATAAATAAGATAAAGCACTTTATCAGTCTTACATATTATATCAATAATGAAATTAATAAAATTTAGAATAAATGAACAATTGATAAGTTTTAATTGATAAAAATTTTTTTGCATTATTACTCCATTGATAAATTAGGCGGTAAAATATTGCGCTTGCGAAGATCATCAGCACAAATTTTAAGAACATCCGCTTCATTTGCAATAATCGGATTAGCCGGTAATAAATGTCCAATACGTATGACTTGTTCTTGAATACTTACGCATATCAAACATAATAGAATCCATAAGTATAACATCTGTTATTAAACAGAATTTTTAATTTCATTAAATTTGAAAAAGAATAAAATAAAAAACAAAAATATAAAATTATCTTACGCAACGCGTTAATTCATGACAATTAAGCTTAATTTTTGCTTTTTTTAAATAATTTCCATCGCTTTTTAATTGCATATCTTTTGTTAGCATTTAAATATTTTTTACGCTATTGTCGAGATATGTAATGAATGTTATCGAGATATATAATACTATAGAATATTAAGTGATAAACAGGATTAATCTATTATATAGGATCACATTATATTACTAATATCATCATTATCATTATTATTATTACTATTATGATTATTATTAGCTCCCTTGCAATTCTCTGTTAAGATTTGCTAAATTATTGTCGAGATATGCAATACTATTTTTTTATGCGATAAGTGATAAACAGAATGCACTATATATTATTATTATTGTTATTATTACTATTACTTTTATTAGTTTAGTAGCAAATTCTTCACTAAATTAAGAATTACCAAATTCAATAATATATGATTGATAAGAAATCGAAATATCCGTTAATAATGATAAAATAGGAAAGGACGTAATGAGGAATAAATTTGTCATCAAATTTATTTTATTTATGACACTTAAAAGATTGAAAATAAATGTTTGTAAAGACGAAAGTTATTTGATAAAATTAAAAAGTATTAAATCATAAATTAAAATGAGTTCTATTTTTAATAAGGCAATGAATATCATATACTTTTTTGCATGATAAGTTTAACTTTTCTCCATTTTTTTCTAATAAAATACACCTTTAATTTTATTCAAAATATGAAAAATTTGATGTTAACTAGCAATAATAAGTCTCAATCCTAATTTTCATGTAATTTCCAATATATTTAAAACAAATTTGAATAGTTAGATTTAAAAGTTACTATTTAATTAATATAAAAACAGATTTCCATTATTTGAAATAAATTTGAATTTGGTAATAAACCAGTGAAAAATAAAATTGATTGAAAATTTTCAATCACTTTTGTTTTTCGTAATAGGAATTAAAATTTTGTAATAGGATTGTAATAGGAATTAAAATTTTATTCGAACTAATTTACTCTTGAAGTATTAAAATAAACCATTTGAATTTATGGAATTAAAATTTCGTCGAATTTTTAATAAATCAAAAAAATTTGTTGCTTTTTATTTTTCAATTTCATTTATTTTGCCTTACATTAATAGCAGCAATTTTCAATCAAATATTAGAAATATTTGAAGAAATTTTCAAAAATTAATAAAATTTTGCTTACATTATTTATTCAAAAAGTTCGTTAACTTAATTACAAGCTGATTGGTCCATTAATTTAAGCTACAGTAATTTAAAAAAGATTTAAAAAAGAATTAAAAATTAATTTGTATTAAATAGTTTTTCCCATCCAATTTTCTTAATGGATTTGATTTTATCATTTTTATATCGAAATATTCATACAAATTATCAAATTGAAATTATACATTTGTATAAAATTAAAACTTAGTTGATATCCACGCAAAAAAGTTCTATTTTTAGGAGTTATCCAAACTAAAGCAAAATTCATTTAATAAAATGAATTTTTTTCAATGCCCTTTTATTTTTGGATTAATTATTTTGTATAAAATATTATATTCATATATGCAATTTATAAAATTATGCATATTTATTGTATATTTGTTTATCTTCCCACTTTGTTTAAAAATTCATTATGTTTCGTAAAATTTACAAAATTTGTAAACATTATCACTTCATTTTTCTGTATATTTTATGTGTAAAACAAATAGTAAATCCAAGAAAGAAATCAAAAAACTTTTCAAATATTTTTTTCAAAATAGCTTGTAAAGAACTTTTTGATATGAAAACTATTTTTGTTTCGTTATAAAAAAATAAGTTTTTGTAATTTATTGTTAGATTCAAAACTTTCAATCACTTTTTGTTGATAAAATTCAAATAAATAAAGAAGGTATTTATGTTGGAAATCGCAGAACTAATTGAGTTGATCAAATTATATTACATTGTATCAAAATGATTGTACGATCGAACTACTGATTGTTGAAGTTTTTCGATTCTTATTTTAAATTTATACTTTTTCTTGAAATTCAAATTTAATTTATTATCAATTTCTGCTGCTGCATCTATTAATAGCAATTACTATGGAAGTGTTCGAATTATCAAAAGTCAGAGAAAGAAAAAAGTAAAAAATAAAGAAATCATGAAAGGTGAATATAATTAATTTAATTTATTTCACAGCTTAATTTATGTTAAAATGATATTTTTATATAATCGATATCAATGCTATCATATTTCGAGTTAGCTAATACTTTATGTTAAATCCATTTAAAAATACTATCATGTTTGAACTCTATTGTACTCAACGTTAAATTCATTTACTCATTTCAATTATTCAATTACTCAGTAAACTGTTCGTTTTTTCTCGTCTTAATCGCATATTATAATAATTTCAATTTGAAAATTTCATAATTATCCAACTAAATTTATAAAATTGTAAAATTCTCCAAAAATCCGACTATAAATTATTTTTCGATTTTGAAATAATTTATTAATTAATTTATGGCATAAATTGTAAATACAAAAGGGAAGAATAATATGAAATATTACACAATTTTTAATGCTTTTAAATGATAAATTACAGTAATCTATTAATCAGAGTTATGAATAAAATTCGTTTTCCTTTTTTATTCATTTTTAAAAATTCTAAAATAAAAATAAAGATTGTAAAAACGACAAGATTGAAGAGATCAAAAATTTTTATTATTTATTCTAAACAAGATGTTTATTATCAAAATTATTAGCACTTTTTTCTCTTCATTACAAGAAATATTTGATTATTTTAAATTAACTAAAATTTTATTACGTTTTATAAGTCTGACAAATGGTCCATGATGATTCATTATCACAAACAAGAATAACTTCATTATTCTGAGTTATTGTTTTAGGATAATTCTTTATTTGTATTAATTTTATTTATTTTGCTTTTCAAAATTATAGAAAAAATATTTCTTTAACTATTTTAGTTTTTATTTTAAACATATCGTACCGTTTATTTTATTTTAACAATAAATACACTTTACAATTAAGAAAATAATGATAAAAGATAAGTGATAAAATGTATTTTAAAAAGTATTTTCGCTTAATCTTAAAATTATGATATTATTTAAAGAAAGTTTTCAATTTTCATTTGAAAGTGAAAAAAATGATTTATTATCTTATATTTTATTTATTATTTACTAATTTTATTGAAATATATACAGTTTTGTTTTCTTCTTTTGTCTTGGACTTGAAAATTATTAATGAACAATTTAGAAATTCCCATATTGATACGATATTATCAGTTGTAATGATGATACGATGCATAATAATCTTAGGTTCTAATTTAAAATGCAGTATTTTGTTTTGTCTCAAAATTAAAATATGATTTCAGGAAATTTCCAAGCATCGTTGAAATTGAAAATGAATATGCTCATTTCTAAATTTTTCTTTAGTCATTGATTAGAATAACATATTGGAATATGTTAACTTTAATTGATAGTATTCGAATAATAAATAATGAAAAATTAATATATTTTAATTTTGTGATGAAGGGATTTTACGTTTTTATATTTTTCATTTTAATTAATTCTGAAATTTCAATATACAATTTTGTTGGGAAATTTCCAAGTATATTTACTTTGAAGTTGATATTTACTTTGAAACTTAACTTTACAAATATTAAAGAATTCATTCTTAAATCATGTCATTTCCATCTTAATTAATATTTTGGCTTTATTTTAAATCTACTATTTTATTTTATCTCAAAATTGAAATATTATTTTAGAAACTTTCAACGATATTTTTATGTACGATATTTTTTGTATATTAAATCAATTGACTCTGATATATATTTGATATCAATCGATGAATCAATTTCGATTGCTTCATTATTTAACTTTGCTGTAAATTGGAGATTTTCAAACAAGTACCAAATTAATTTTCTCCTGAAAAGCTAGATGACATCGTTTATCATTTCTCATTCTTTTAATGAGTACTTCGTGTGGAAAAACTCGACAAGCTGATTTATTTAAATTAGTATAGAATTTACAAAAACTAAGTAAATTAAAATTCTGTTTTTTTTTCGAAATATGATTGATCTGAATCATCAAACTGTTAATTTCTTTCAAAAATAAAAGGACGAAATGAAAGAAAGATGAAGGAAAGATAATGAATGTTAATGAAAAATGAAAAAAAAACATCGGAAAAATACAAAAGTATGTAACGGATAAGAGAAAAAGCAAAAAAAAGAAAGGAAATTATCAATCCTTATTATAAAATTTGATAATTTCTAATTTTTGACAAAGCTTTACTGATAAATCTTGCCGATAATTACCAAATTTTACTTTTAAAAAAATGAAAAAAATCAGCGTGGAAAAAAGACGGAAGAAATTTTTATCAAAACATATTTCAATAATTGTAGTTATTTGCTAAAACATTATTTTTCAACGACAAAAAAAAGAAAACAAAAGAAGATATTTTTCTTAATTATAAAATGTAATTATTTTGACAAAAAATGAAACGAAGGATATTTTTACTGCTCTTTTCCATTTTTCACTGATAATTTGAAGCTTGAAGAAATGATATAAGTCGAAATTGAACAGGTCAAAGATCATTTGAAACACCACTTTCCAGTACAGTTTATCAAATGAATGATATTTGCTCAAAATTCCTTCATATTTTGATTATTTTTTTGTCGGGAATGTTCTGATAATGTCAAAACAAAAGGAGACATTCCTTTATTTCATTTTTTATTTTGTTTGCAAATTAATATTTATTATACAATTTTAACTTATATAGCAAGGAATAGAATTACTGATTAATATATTTTCACGTAAAATTTTTTCAATCATTATTACAGTGCTACATTTTTTAGATTTTTTCCGTTTTATCGCCTAATTTCACTTAGATATTCCTTTGGCTATTTTATTTCGGATACTGTGTAATGGTACCATTTCGTTTTGATTTTATTTCAGATACTGTAGAATGATAGTATTATATATTTCTTTAAATATTTTTGCTATTTTATTTTGCATGCTATATGCTGCTGTTATGCATTCCTCTAATTTTTGATTGATTAATTTTGAATATTCTATGATAATATTTAAAATATTTTGGATTTTATTTTCCTCTTATTTGGCAGCATGTTTTAGCTGATATATAACATTCATCTTATTTTTAATATTATCAACAACATTTTACGACAACTATTTATTGCTATTTTTTCTATTATCGTACATAAAATAATAAAAAAAAATGAAATAATTTGGGAAGAAATTTATATGGCAAATTGAATGAGTATTCCATTAAATAAAAAATTAGCAATTTGGATAGTTTTCTATTTTTTATTCTTAATACTATTATTAATCAATAATTTTATCATTTCATTTCTCTTACAAAATTATAGCTTAATTTTTTGCTCTTTTATTAAAAATTTTTTCATTTACGGTACTGAGAAAAGGAAAAGAAAAGTATTACTTATTGTTGGTAATTTTTCAAATTTATGGACCTGTGATGTTCATAGCTATTACAATTGTTTAATTAAAGCAGATTCTCAATCGTGTTTGTGAAATGCTTCTCGAGAACAAATAATATTGCTTTTTATAAGGCATAGAATGTTTAATCACTTATTAAAAGTTCATTGAAGCAACAATGTCTTAGTATATATGCGTTTCTATCGTAGCAAATCATTGATTTTTATGATAAAATATAGATGAATAGAAGGAATAACTGAAAATGTTAAATTTAATAAGATATACTGATTCAACAATTAGTCCTAAAAAATGCAACATACGAAGTGTAGCAGAAAATCAACAAAGAACTTAATATATTTTCTATAGCAAATTCTATTATGACACTGTAATTTTGATAAGTACAGTAACTAAACGAACTATAATAATGGTTAGCTATGATAACAAATTACCATAGCCATGGATGATTGTAACACTAATTAATCCTGATAACAATAACCATATCAAAGATGACTGCAATATCAGTTAAACCTAATTAATAAATAACCATAGTGAAGATGATTGTAAAATGATTTGCCTCGACTAATGCACTACCATGGTTACCAGATGATTGTAAAATTAATTAATTCTGATTAATAAATTACCGTACCTATAGATAACTATAATATGGATCAAGGTTGACCTTATCAACAGATATATACTGTAGTTAATCTTGAGTAATGAAGTATGATAATCAAAAGATTGGCAGCTCCCTCTCTCCCCTGTTATCTGAACGATGAATCATTTGTTCGATTTGCACAATATTTTACAGAAAAAAAAAAAAGAGAGGAAAGAAATTTTGATGCAGTATGGCTGATATCGTGAACAATGATGTAAACAATACTTTTAATTTTTCATTATAAATTGATTTACATGATGATTCATATAATGATGAAAAAAAAGAATGCATTTTCTTTTTCTATCTCGAACAAATAATGTCGTCTTTTCATTTGTTGATAACTCAAACTATTTTCAATTATATGTCAACTAAGAATTCTCAAGAAATTATACAACATACACACACACACACACACACACACACACACACATACATACACTACACACATATATATATATATATATTTAGAGACATACATATATAAATAATATATACACATCAATGATACATACCCAATCGAATTTTTCAAAGCAAATAATGAATTAGATATTATTTGCTATCTGTAAACAATTTCTTTTTTATTTCAAATTGGGACAATTTTTAACATTACCTATTTTCATACTCTCGAAATTTCAAGGAAATTTAATCAATCCTTTAATTCATTTCTGTAATTGGCTTGTATTCTCGACTAGTTGCCACAGCTTTAATATCCATCGATTCATTATATAATCATCATTTCAACAACCAACATCTAACAAGTCCATTACGTTATTATCATTTCAGTATTTATCAGTGATGTCATATTAGCCTATAATTAGTTTATTCATAATTAATGAGGCATAAATTAATTATATGCTATGATATTAAAATTTACTTTTGATTTTAACAAGAATTTAATTTATTGTAATTATTACATACATAATTCCAAATAAATAAGACATTTCTGGCAAATTTTCCCAATACAAAATTGCAACACAATACATATACCTTTTTTCAATTTTCACAAAAAAATGCCTTATTTTATTTATTCTTTTGAAAAATAAATTATATTTCAAATTGGAATTCATTTCTCGCTACTTCTTTTATTTCTTTTTCTTTCGAAAAATTTCAACGCACATTTTCAATAAAATCGTAATCAATTTTAAATAGAAAATTTTAATTATTTTTAAACTTGTTACACAATAATTTTGATTAATTGATTGCTCAAATTCTTACAATTTAATTTTTAGTTTAAAAATTAATTATAAATAAATTACATTTTTGTAATTTTTCGCTATATTATCAAATGATTAATTTTTCATTAAACAGAATCTATTTCATACATTATTTGGTATAGCAAATGAATTTTTCTTAATTATTTACTATGATAAATTGCATTGTTACATGCATGCATTACTTTACTACATTCGCATGCATGTATTACTATTATATGCATGCATTACTTTACTACATTCGCATGCATGTATTACTATTATATGCATGCATTACTTTACTACATTCGCATGCATGTATTACTATTATATGCATGCATTACTTTACTACATTCGCATGCATGTATTACTATTATATGCATGCATTACTTACTACATTCGCATGCATGTATTACTATTATATGCATGCATTACTTTACTACATTCGCATGCATGTATTACTATTATATGCATGCATTACTTTACTACATTCGCATGCATGTATTACTATTATATGCATGCATTACTTTACTACATTCGTATGCATGTATTACTATTATATGCATGCATTACTTTACTACATTCGCATGCATGTATTACTATTATATGCATGCATTACTTTACTACATTCGTATGCATGTATTACTATTATATGCATGCATTACTTTACTACATTCGCATGCATGTATTACTATTATATACATATAAAATATCTTTTATCATTGCAAAAAGAGAAAGAAACTAAGAAATAAGTGATAATTTATAGTTATTTCTTAAATTTTTCAAAAAGCCAATATTTTGTGTTTTTGTTCTCATCCTATAATTATATTATAACGGATTATAGAATAAAAAGAATCAACTGATAAGATCAGTTAACATAATTTGCTTAATTAAAATGTTTATTTGGACTTAATACACATTTTAGCTTTTATCGATTTAATGAAGCAAATGAATCAAATTATTCTCACTTGAAATTAATTACACTTAAAGCCATTTCATTCCTCTTCTCCCCAGCCCTTGTCAATCTATGAAAGAAAACAAATTTCAACTTCAAATTAATTTGCACTTAAAATTATTTCATTTTCCAATTGATCTATCAAATGAATAAATAATAAACAAATGAAATTATAGAATTTGAAATTAATTGAAAATGAAATTTTCTACTTTTTCGCTCCCTTCCCTCATCCCTCCCCTATATAGCTGTTTATGAGATAAACAAATCAAACTATACAAGTTGAAACTTCTGATAAAAAGTTATGTGTTTGTTTGCAAAGAGCTGTTCTAAATCCCATGTGAATTGTTTATTTAACATTTCTTGGACAATCATCCTTTCTCCATACCAAAACAAAAAAAAGTCACATTCATTTCAGATGATTTCACATTTCCAACTAGTTTATATCTTTTGTTGATAAAAAATAAAAAAGAAATGAGTGATGAAAATGAAAGTAATATATGAAAAGAGAAATGGAAATTATTTCCAATATATTTCTTATATTATTATTTGTTATATCGTTCTTTTTTTCTTTCAAGATTTCAAAATTAAGTATTGATTAGGTAGTTTACGATTTATCAGTCAATCTAACACTATCCTTTTCATTCTTCTATTTATTACGATTTTTTTAGATTTTTAAAATTTGTATGGAATAGAGATAGATTAGATAATGAATGATAATTATATGAATGATAAAAGAAATGATAGGAATCAATTATATGCATTAATTAATGAAATTTAATAAATTAAATTGATGAACTTAATGAGTGAAATATTTTATTTATAAAATCATTTCTTTATTTTACTAAACTTTTTTCGCCTCTTCATTTTTTTCTTTCCCATTCCTTCTCTCTACCTCTCTCTCCTCTCTCTCTTCTCTATTTAATCTATAATTCGCTTAATTTATCTAATTTTATTTTGAAAAATTTCAATGAAAAGATTTATTTGAATATGAACTGAGATTATCATCATATTTAATTTAAAATTAAATAAAAATTTTCTACTTATTCGCTTTTCTCTTTTCTCATAACTCTTTCTTTGTTTCTCATAATTTAGATAATTTGTTTGAATATGAAATAAATTTACTGCTATACTAATTTGAAACTTATTTTGAATTGGGCAATAACAAAAAAATAAAATCCTCGTCAAATAAATATTGTCATTTTCTTTTTCTTTCTCTTTATATCAGTTATCAATTATTCAATTTATCAATTATCAAATCAAAAAAGAAACCTCTACTTAATAAAACATTTTATAAAAAGAATTGATTATCAATATTTCTTATCAATAATTTCACTAATCAATGCTCGAACATTTTGATATTTTCAATTTCTTTATCATCTATTTATAATTACTTAATGTTCAAGCATCTTGATATTTTCGATTTTTCTGCCTTAGCCTTTTATAATAGTTTTTTAAGATATCAATTTTTATTCTATTCATTTCATCTTAAATATCAACAGCATTTCATTGACGAAAAAGTTCTTTTATTAATTTAAATAAAAATTAAAATATAAGCAAACATGATATAAGAAGATGGTAAAAAGAAGCAGGAAGCGAAGGAGAAATAGAAGGAAAGGAGGAGAATGAATCGGAGGAAGCGAAAGAGGAGGAGGAGGAGGAGGAGGAAGAGGAACAGAAGGAAATGAAGAAGGAGGAAGAAGAGAATGAAATGAAAAAGGAGGGAGAGAAGGAGATGAAGGAGAAGATAAGAGGAGAGGAAAGAGGAAGAGAAAGAGAATGAAATGAAGGAGGAATGAATATAGAAATGATTAAAAATATCCTTCTGATCTTTTAAATTAACAAAAATATGTATGGCAAAAAAACTGAAGTCTTAAAATATTTTTTATATTGAAAAAAGATGTAATTTGAAATGATACCATTTTATTTTAATTAAAATTTGAAATATTGCCTATCCTTTCGTTTGTTCCTTCCCTCTTCCTCCTCCTTCTCCTCCTCCTCCACCTCCTCCTCCTCCTCCTCCTCTCCTCCTCCTCCTCTTCCTATTCCTCTTCATTTTCCTCCTCCTCCTCTCTCTCCCTCTTCCTCTTCCTCTTCCTCCCTTTATCGTCACTATTATCATTTTCATTGTTGCATGTATATGGATGATTGATTATAAATTATCCTTTTACTCCTATTTAATGCAGACATTATCGATTGTCGATTTATCTTACTGCTTCCTTTTCCTCCTCAGTTTTCATTGCAAATTTTTTAGTCATTGGCCGATCACTTTTCTTAAATAAATTTTTTAACATTTTCAAACTTTTCTAAAATTCCCTTATTATTTCATTCATGTGATATTATTAAAATAATATTTTCATTACTATTGAATTTAGATATTTAATGTTTAATTTATGATTATTCAGTTATCGTTTCTATTTTCTTTTGTCAGCTATATTAAAAAAATGAACAAATAAAATCAGAGGAAAAGAATCAAATTATGAAACTTACCAGTTAAAAAATTATAATAGGAAAATAAGAAATATAATAATTATAAACTAGATATTCAAAATATTTTACTCAATTTAATATCATTTAAGAAATGATCTAATTTATCATATTTTTTCCTGTTAGCTATTAAAAACTATTAGGTGCTCTTCTTTCCTATCATAATTTTTATAAAATGTTTGAAATTTATTGTTTCTTATAAAGACTTGCTAAAATATTTTTTTTTGGCAAAATTTTAAAATATAATTCAATCAGTATCAGTGCCAATATTTTAAAAATTTTTTTTCTCGATTATTTCTTCGCGATGGATGAAAATAAATTATTCATTTATACATTAAGTAGTGGCAATTAATTATCGAATATAATTTATAACTTATATGCTCAATTCAGCCTTAATTCTTTGATAAAGCTATAATAATCAATAATTATCCGATCAATTCGCTCAATTTAGCCAATAAAAAGCAGTGATAAAATTTATTTGCAAAAAAAGAAAATAATATTTCAGTCTAATATTAGAATGATTTAATTTTATCTTACTAATTTTCAAAATATCATTTCAAGCGGAAATTAGAAAAGAGAAAGAGAGAGGGGAGAAAATGAAATATTAAGAAAGAGAGAAAAGTATCGATCATCTTTCAAATCGTTTTAATCATTAATCGGATTAAATTATTCTATAAATATGTGGGTGGGTGTGTATGTGTATGTGTGTGTATATATATACAGGTTTGTATAGAATGTGCGTGGGTGTGTATAGATTTATGTGTTGAGAATGTGTGCGTGATATGTATGGATTCATTTGTGTGTGTGTGTGTGTGTGTGTGTGTGCGTGTATATATATATGTAAATATTTATATATATATATACAAATAGTTCGATGAAGGTCATCATTATTCATTCCCGATGAATGTTGTTGTTATATCAAATGATGACTGGAAATGTTTCATTTCTCATTGCTGATATATCGGAAATTCCATTTATTTAATCACTTTATTACTATTAAATTTTGAATTTCTATTCTCGAATTATGCTCTAATAAATTTCTATATAAAATAAGAATGATTCCCTTGCAGATACATCAAATATTCCGGCTTTTTGAATTTATTAAATTAAATTCCTGTTCATATTCATTGATCGTTAATGATCTTTTATCAACTTCATTAACTGTATTATGTGGAAAATTTCATTTAAAAATTTGAATATTAATAAAAGCATTTACGATGTACAAATATTTTATGTAAGTCTAACATAATGGAGTAGTTTGTCAATAATGTATATGTTTAACTTTCATTTTAATTACAAAACATTTCTATGATGTATCAAATTTTAAATTAAAAAAATATGATGTATCAAATTTTAAATTTTATATTTCAGTTTATTACGATTTATATTTTTAATAATTTATTTATCCAAAAGAAATATATGTATGTATACCATTATTATTATTATTATTATTATTATTATTATTATTATTATTATTATTATTATTATTATTATTATTATATATATATATATATATATGCAATGGAAGAATGAACATCGGAATGTCAATTTCGATATATGAAAATTGAAAACTGGAATAATTATCATCAATTGAGAATAGAAAAAGGGTTGAATAATTTTAAAAAAAGTACCATTATTAATATATGTATATTTATGAAATTGGAAATTACTGAAATAAATGTATCATTCTTTTATGGAAATAAAAATTTTTAAAAGTAAACAAAAATTATCAAAAAAACAGAAATGAAATTTTTGAATTAGAATTAGTTATTGTAATTTCTTTCACATTTTAATTTATTCTTTTAAATGTTTATTCTTTTTCTTTTTTTTCATTTTTCTTCTCTTTTCATATTGCTTTAATCAAATATAATATTGTATTTAAATTAAAATTTAATTAAATTTAACTTTCACTGAAATTTTTCCATTTTTTTGCGAAAATCATTTTGCATACTTTTTATTTTTGCAATTTTCCTCTTTATTTTTATATTTAAAATTCTTACAAATTAATTTAAAATGTAAACATTATATTATATTAGAATAAGAGTTTTAAATATTATGATTATTTATTAATTGCTCTACAAATTAAAAATATTTATTAAATCGATTAAGCCATAATCACTTTTTTCATCGAGGCAAGAATAGTACAAGGGAAGACAGGAAGAACAATAGAGAGGGGAGAGAGAGAAGAGAAAAATATGAGATTTATTTTCGAAAATATTGATTTATATTTAAAGTTACATTTAAAAAATTTTCATCCGTGGATTATCATTTATTCTATATAATAACAGATGTTATCATTTATCATTGATAATGAAAATTTCATAGGGAAAAAATAGAAAAAGAATGTGTTGTATATATTAATGATAATTATTTTTATCATTTATCACTGATGATCATTATTTATCGCTGATAATGAAAGTTGAAGATGTAATAGATATATAGTTAATGATAATAGTTATTATCATTATTAATCATTAATTATATGTAATCCGTTCATTTTAGGTTATCTTTATTAAAACAATATTTTTTTATCTAATGTTATTTATGATTAGTATTTTGTGCAGCAGAAAAAAATTTAGGTTTTTTTATAATTAATAATAAATAACCATTATTAGCAATAAATGCTAATAATTATTGTCATTGATTATATATTTATCAGTGATTTTTCTGATATCAATATGATAATTTACATTAAGAATTTAAATTATTTCAAATTTAGCATAATTCTTTATATATGTTTGAGTTAGTATAAAAGAACTAATCAATCTGCGATATTAACTGAATTAATTTTAAGTAATTTGACTTGAAATACTAATTATATATTTTAATTTCAATATTTAAATTAATTTAATTTATATTAGAAACTAAATTAATGTGGTCCTTTACATACTCATATATTTAGTTTAATTAAAAAACTAATTAATTCATGATATTAATTGAATCAATTTGAAATAAATATATGTAGTTAAATATATTTACTTGCGATTTTAGTATATAAATATGTTAGAAAAGAGAATAAAAAAAGTTAAAAGTTTTAAAAAAGCAGTCGGAAGTGAAAGAAAATTAAACAAAAGAACGGTGAACGATATTTAGTTATTTATTTTAAAACGATATTGCAAAATTTACTTCCCATTGAGCTTTCCGAATTTTCGATAATACAAAAGAAAATTTCATTTAAAAGAAAAAGAGCGAAAAAATGATTAATTTCCGAGAAGGAACGAGAGCAAGAGAGAAAGATCGAGAAAAAGCTTCGAGAAAAGATTTTTTCGAAATTTTTCTTTTTTTAGTCTTCTCAACATATCGTACAATAAAATTTTATTATTTAGAATAAGCAAAAATAATGCTTTCATTTAATAAAATAGCAAAAAATATTATAAAAATTCTGTGTAACAATGCCATAAATAATTTATATTAAATATTTGTTTATTATGTAAACAATTAATCAATATATTTTATAATAATTCATATACGTATTTTTGAATAATTTGGATCATTTAATGCAATGTATATTTTAATGTTTAGTACGTATTACACGTGAAATACATATATAGCATAATTGACTTAAAAATTATAAACGAAAAACTATGAAATCAAAAAAATGTAATCATTTTCGGCTTAGTTTATATGATTTCGTTTGAGCCATACGTTTTAATGAACTGAAATTATTGCATATTTACTTAGGCTTATTTGAAAAATTTCATTTATTCCTTCTTTTATTTGATATCATTTATTTGTTTGGTCGTTTTTGCTACAAAAAAAAGATAAAGATAATTTAACTCAAATTTTATTAGAAAGAATGATTAAATTTTATCAGAAAGAATGATTTATAATAAAATTCCATTTCATTTCAAATAATAATTGATTCTTTGGAAAGGAAATAATCAATTTTTCAATCATTTTAAATAATTTGTTAAAATTCAAATTGATCCTATAATTTATTAATTTTTTCATATGTAATTCACTGGAAAATTGAGTAAACTTTTTTTTCATTTTCATTCTATCAAATTGAATAATTAATTATAAAATTTTAGGAAGACTTTAATGAGAAATGACTAAAAACTGAGTAAATTTTATTCTAAAAAAATTTACTTAAAGTATTTCATATTATTTGCTTTTCATTTCCATATAATTGACAATATGGTTGCTATTTGTTTATTATTTTTCAACATATTGAAATGCTTAGGACTTATTTCATTTTTTGTTCGGAAAAAAGACAGGATGAAATTTATTGATATAAGCCTTAAACGATCTTAGTGATATCCAAGCGGCCAAGGAAAAAAGACTTGGAAATAGCTGATAGATACAGCAATTTTCTCTCCATTTCTCTTACGTATTTAGCTTGCTTGGCTTACTTGGCATTTTATTATTTAGACTAGTTATAGCATTTTATCATTTACATTAATCAAATGCCAAATTCAAGCCAAAAAAGAAATAGAAATAAGATTAAAAGTAAAATGAAATAAATTATTATTTCGAATTTAATAAAAATTAATTAATTTATAGATTATTTATGACAATAAATTTTAATAGTTTAAAAATAAAAATCATTCGAGTTCTATTTCTCTTTCAATTTTTTTATAAATTATTAAAGTTATTATACAATAAAAGTACTGATAGCATTAAAAACAGATTAGAAAGCCTTAGGTCTAGCTTTTGAATTGCTAATATTTAATCAATTCTAGGCTCTTTTTTATTCCTTGCTTTTCATTGTTCGTCCATATTGGAATTCATTTTTTCTTGGACCAATTATTATTTCATTTTACATTCCAATACTGGGCACATTTAATAAACGAAAAACTTTTATAATTAATTAATTAATCAACTTTGCTCAGTTAATTTATCAATTTATTAAATTGACCCAGTCAATATATTAGTTATCCTAATTAATTTGAATTACTAATTAGTTCAGTTATTTATAGTTACTTTAATTCAATCAGTCTACCAGAGAATTGATAAGCTAATAAGATTAAGATTTTATTTTCTCAACTTAGCTGCTTAATAATTTAATCCAGTGCTACGATTTCTTGTCGGCATTTTTTATAACGAAAATCTGTCCGCCATATGTTAGCAAACTTCATTTTATTAAGCCAGACGGTTTGTCCTTTTTACTTTTCCTTGGCCTCTCTGAATTCTATCTCATCTCATCTTGAAAGCCATAAATATTTTCTTCGAAATTTTTTTCTCCTTATTGCTGCAAAATGTGAAACCAATGTTTTAGATCTCAATATTATGTTACACATAGAGAGAAACAGACGTTCTCATATATAAATATATATGTGTCTACAATATACTTTATCCATATAACAAATAAAATATTAGTGAAAATTTTATAAGATAAAATATTTTTAAGATAAGTATTGCTTTATTAATTTTTCTGATTAAAATTGAATTCAAATTTCAATTTAAATTTCTTCGTTATTTACTGATATAATATAATTATTATTTAATTCTTTTTTCTTTGTTATAAAAAGCAATATAATTCAAATTAATTCAATTTCAATTTAAATCCCTTCATTATTGAAACAAATTTAAAACTTAACTCGTTTTTTTCTATTTAATTTGATTCACTTTTTCTTTTTCATTAATAATATTGAATTATAATAATAATATTTTTAATTAAAAGTGAAAATTTAAAACGTGCACATATTTCAAATCAATTCAAATTCCAATTTAAATCCCCTCGTTATCAAACTGTAATGAAATTATAATTTAAATATTTATTTTTTTTTGATGACTTTATTCACTTTTTCTTTATAATATTAAACAATAATAATAATGAGAGTATTAAATTATTGATAAATATAAATTTGTTAATTATTGACAAATATAAAAAATATATTTTTAGTTGAAAAATGTTTACATAATTTTTTTAAATAATTTATCTTTAATTCCTCCTCTTTTTTATAATTCAATATTTCCGACTTTTCACTTTTTTCTTTTTCATTTTTTTCTCGAAATTAATATCGACTTTTCAATTTTATAATTTTACGTTTATCGTTGCTATTTTTCTTTTCTTTTTTTTCCACAAATGAATATTGACATTTTCTTGTTACTTGCATTTATTTTATATTTTTCCTTTCTTCTTTTTTCCACAAATGATTATCATAAAAATTTCTTATCATTACGTTTTTCACGTATCACGTCATGTATATTCTTTTTTTTACATGTAGATTATTACTTTTTGTTTTTCAGAATAATTGTTGTGCATTTTCCTATCATTTACGTTTTTCACTTATCACGCCGTATTTTTCATGTACCACGTTGATTTCTCAGATTTCTTCTTTAAATAAAATTAAAAACTTTATTTAAAGAAGAAATTGAAATTAGTAAATGTATCAGTTAGATTTATATCATTTTTTTCATTTTAATGTTGAGGAGATTTTATTAAGTAATTACACATAATTAGAAAAAAAAATTGCAGGAAAAAGCAATGATATATACTATTATCATCTATTAGCATTACAGTAAAAATCGATGTTTTGATTTTTTTTCTTTCTTTTTGCTTCTCAATTTTCAAAAAAAAGAAAAAATTTGAATGAATTGAATGATATTTACATTTTACAAATTTTAATATTCTCAATCGTTTCTCCTTTTTACCTTTTCATTTTTTTCAAATTAAATTCTTTGCAAATATATTGGCCTTTCCTTTTTCCTCTCCCACACACCTTTTATCATATTATTGAAATGATATTATGAAATAAATAATTTCTCAATTCAAATTAAAATTGTCGTTAAGAATTTTGCAATTAATTGGAATACAAACAATTTTTTTTTATTTGATTTAAAAGTGACAGTTTGTAAGGAGGAAATTCTTTAATTTATCAAATATAATAGCATTTACAAAATATATGATCGATAATTAAAAATTTTTAACAAAATTAATTTTTTTTTACAAAATATTCATCTCAAACATTTTAATAATAGAGCAACTTTTAAATTCATGCATGCATCAACCGAAGAATTGTTATATGGTAATATTGAACTTGATTATAATGAATGATATTGAATTTGGCAAACTTTGCATTGATATAATTTTGTATGATTAATAAATTATCAAATTATAATCTAACAGTTTTGATATTTGTTGAATAATCAGTTTTTTCTGAAATATTTAAAAAATTAGCAAAATATTTAACAATTTTTCTATAAATCATTCAAATTTACAGTTAATTTTTTATAAGATGAATATTGATGACATCAGTACCATTTGTACGATATTTAATTTTTCAAATATTTTTAATACAAGTATTTAAAATGATACTTAATAGTTAAAATGTGGTTATCATTTTCATGACATTTTCATCAGTACCGATATAATTAGCAGAAGCGCGTCTTATATCAACATTGCTGATAAAAATTTTAGCATTAAGCTATTTTTTATATTATAAAATTTTTCATTTCAAAAATATCAATATTTATATTCTTTTTTTTCTCATTTTTTCCCATTTCTTCTGAAATTTTGGTCAAAATTTAATCTTTGTTAAATTAATTAAACGTAAAACTTAATTCTTATATAAATAGATTTTGTTGATTCATAAAATTAAAATATAAAAATTTTTGCGTCAAAAAGGAAAAAGTGGAAAAGAAAAAAATGAAACAAAATTTTAGACATTCAAATGTTTAAGCGAATTTTATTTTAAAAAATAAAATTGAAAGAAAGAATTTTTATACTTTCTTTCTTTTTTTTACAAAGACAAAGAAATGAAATTTAACGAATGGTTTTTTTTCTTTTTAGCAGTATTACAGAAATCTGAAATTAGCAAAAATGAAAAAAAGCAAAATTTAAAACAATGGATTTTTCAATATTTTAAATAAACTTTTGTTGTTTTGCAAATTATTTTAGATTTAGAAATGGTAAAAAAGAGAAATAATAAAATTTGAAGAAAAATTTTTTCTTCAAATATTTGAATGAATTTTGTAATTTCTTTCTTTTTTTTTCTTTTACAATATGCAAGGAATTTAAAACAGCAAAAAAACGAGAAAAAGATGAAATTTAGTGAAAGAATTTTTCCGATATTAAAGGAAGTTTTTAAGTTTTTTATGATTTCTTTCTCATTTTGCAAAAATATCTTTTTTATAGAAATTTTGAAAATGGGAAGAAATAAATTTTGAAAAACAAAATTGGAAAAAAGATTTGGTAAATATTTTTAAAATCTTTAAAGCATTTGTATATTTGTATGCGTCTATTTAGCGAGGAATTATATGTAAGACAGTAATATTTCTTTTTTTATTCTTTTATTTTTGCTTTTTAAATCGAAAGAAGAAGGAGAGAGAAAAGCAGAAATTTTTAATATTTTAGTCAAATTACTATTTTCATTATTTTATTTTATTTTTCCAATGGTGAAAAAAGGATAGCTGGTTCAGGATTTGAAGAGATCTAAAAAATAGATAGAATTTTATGATGATTATTTCAAGCAAATTAAAACCAGACATCATTTTTTGTCATTGTCATTGTCTATCTTATTTTGTTTTTTCCCTTTTTCAAACTTTCTCTTCTACTTTAATTTTACAATATCTTGAAAATAAAAGATTAAAATAATAAATGAAATATAAGGTGAAATAATAGAAATGGACGAATGGTAGGAGCTAATATTATGATTAAATTTTTGAAAATTTTCAAGTGATAATTGGTGATTTGAAAAATTTTTGATGATTATTAAAAAGCTGCATTGTTTCTTTAAAGTAAAAATTCATTTATCGGATTGATTTAATTAGAAGCTATTATCATCTAAGATTTTATATTAAAGTTTGGTTTCTTTTCTTTCTCAGGTTTGACTGAAGCAAATTCTGAAATTGGATCCATAATTGGTTTGGCGCTACTTGAAACGAGTGAGCGACAATATGTAAACAGCAATTTTTGAACTTGAATGATTTGTAAAGAAAACTTAATTCATTCAATGAGTTTTTAAACCAAAATGATTTGTAATAGGAATGTATTTAAATCTAAATGATTCGTATAAAAGAAGTCTAACAACTTCTTCAGCTTGAGTGATTCAAGAAGAGATTTAATTTGACAATTTTCTGAGCTTGAATGATTCATAAAGAGAATTTAGTTCTGCAACTTGAATCTAAGTGATTTGCAAATAGAATTTAGTCTAATTTTTTGAATTTGAATAATTCGTGAAAAAACTTAGTCTAAAATTTTCTCAAGTTTGAATGATTCGTGAAAGAAATTTAAGTCTGCAACTTGAATCCAAGTGATTTGCAAATAGAATCTAGTCTAATTTCTCAGATTTGAATGATTTGTTAAAAAAAAAAAAGAAAACTTGGTCTAACAATTTTTGAACTTGAATGATTGTTGAAGGATAAATGAAAGATTCTTCAGCATTCTTAGACTAATTCAGATGAATCATTTTATTTAGTCAGCGTTTCTTTTATTTTTATGAAACTAATGATTACAAATTGCAATGAAAATTTTATCCCAGTCTTCAATTTCTTTATATATAGACTCGATATTCTTAAATGATTGAAAAACTTTAGATTCTGGAAAGAATAAAATCTTTGGGCTGCTTTATTGGGAAATGATTTTCAAGAGATCGAAATATTTTCCAGTAGTTAAAAAATAGTTTACTGAGAAAGCATAAAGGATAAAAATTTCGTTATATTAGAGTACTGTAATACTTACAGTACGCGCTATAATATACTACTGCCCACTTCGAACCTGAAGTATTATGTAATACTTACAATACATCTAACAAGACGAATTATTTTTACTTTTCCTTTTTTTTCTTATCGTTTATTTCTTGTTTTGCCTTTTCATGTAATATTTCGTGAAACAATTTTAGTGATTTAGAGTGACAAAAACAAGTTCCATATTTCAAGTTTTTACACTCTAAATTTGGCATTGATATTTTCAAAATCAATGAATAAATTCATAGTACATCAAATTTCTGAATAATCCCAACCTTTTAGCAATCCTCAATATTGAATAAAATTGCTTAAACAATATGCTATGATTTGCTTTGATTTATAGAATATATATTTATTTAAAGTTCGAAATTTCATCTATTTTTAAGTAATTGCTTAGATTAAAATTTTTATTTAATTAAGAAAAAGAAAACAATTACTTTTTTTTATTAAATTCTTATAGAAATTACGTAGCAGATATTTATAGAAACAATTAAAATTATCATTTATCGTCTCCTACATGTTAAAAAAATTGCTCGTACAATAATTAATTTTGATAGCATCCGCAACTTGAATATGAACCTGTGCCCTTATGATCTTAAATTGATTTTAGTTTTTCGACATTGAGAATTTGTCAGTTTATTTAGTTTTTGTGCGTCTGCTATGCATGTGGTAAAGGTTGTTACGAAATCTCTGTCTTCTTCTTTTTTCTTTTAATTATTTATGCTTTTTTTTCCTTTTTTCTCAATCACTCTTTTCTTTCAAAAAATCGCCAGTTATTTTGGAAATATTTTCAATCTTTGAATATCATCTATTTCTCCAGACGAATCGTATTTTCTTTTTCCGCAAAAATTTAAATGCTCTTAATGTATTTCGAATTTCTTTTCATATCGTATAGTTCTGGAAAAAGGTTTTATATGATTCCGAAAAGAGGTTAGTTTTCTTTTTACTTTTGTTCATTATGTTATTGAGCACATGAAGTACTGCTTTGTGATTCTGGAAAGGAAATAATTCTTCCCTGATCTATTCAAAACATTATGAATCATGTCATTTCATTGTTTCTATGATTCCGGAAGAAAGCTCAATCTTTCTTGACCTATTTAAAAGGAAAAAATGGATTTTTGTACAATACACAAATTTTGTTGATGTGTACAAAACTTAATTTATTCTTACATTTGCCATTCCGAAATTTGATAAAGCTCTTTTGTCTATTTCAATAATTATATCATTTTTTTCCTAAAAATAATTTGCTAATTTGTAATAAAAAAAAGAAAGCACATTATTTCCTGCTTTTTTTCTTTTTATGATGCAATCTATCAAATGTTAATTGAAGAAAATTCATAGAAAAGAATCGGATAAAATTTTCTATTGAAATCGGTTCGAATTTTCATAATCAGTTGAAAATCTGGGGAGAAAGAATGAAGGACAAATTTTTTTACATTTACTTGATTCATACTGGGTGATCTTAAGAGAATACAATTTTATTATTTTTTCAAAGAATTTCTTTTACTTTGCTGACTTCTTTTTATACAGATTTAATTTATAGAAAATTTGCTATGCAACTTTATATACATGTACTATTAACGTGAATTTTTACGTTACCATATAACGATAACAAGAAATAGGATTAACTGATATATCAGTTTTAACAAATTAAACAATGTGAAGAAAAACGAAATATCGTTTTGCTTGATTTCTTTGTTCAGTTTCTTTATAATTTTAATTTTTTCTTGGAAAAAGTTTTCAATTTTTATTTCCCTGTCGTTTATTCATTTCGTTTTTACAATTTTTTTGCTTTCAAAAAAATTTTTTAAACTCTTATATGTATTACCAAATTTTCCGTCCACTAATTTATTAATTATTTACATTTTTTTAAATAGAAGTGAAAAAAAGGTGTCATCTGCTACCGTAATATCATTATCATTTCATTAGATAATTTAATTAGGGAATTATTTGGAGTAATTTGAAGTGTCCAAACTTTTAGCCAAACAAAGGAAAGTTTTAAATACTCGTTCATTTCCGTGAAATTATTATTGCTTACGCAAATTTTTAGTAATATTTTTCTATCTTTCCAAATTATTTAAATATAATATTGGGAAATTTTTCGAATACAAATTTTATAATTTCAATTTTGCTTCTTTTTCTATTTTACACCAAAAATTTCAATTTTCTCGCTTTGCCTTTGTGAATATTTTAACTGCTATTTATCATTTATCTTTTATTTCAGGTTTTGGTTCAGAAATAATTTAGAAGAAAATGGTTGGATTAAAAAGTGAAAAATTCATTTCTATGATGTAACATTATACGTAATTTATTATACTACAAAACATACGTATAAAGAAATGGATGATAAATGTGGTACGGTAGATTTGAATGATAATCAAAGAAAAAAATTAGTGTGAAAAATCTGAAATAAATGTGAACATCTGAAAAGTCATAATTTATAATCAGTTAACATGGATGCCTCAACAGCTAACGATGCAATTGTTATCGAATTGCAAATGTTAATTGATGAAATGCGTTAGTCGTTTTTTTAATTTTCATATACGTTACAAAGTATAACGTGACATGGAAAATGTGACATAATTTATACTTTCAAAAGATAAAAAGAAAAGATAATAAGACAAGTAAAATAAATAGATTTAATAATGAAAAGAATGAATAGATCCGCTTGCAAGTACATGCAAATACAATTTTTTTTAATTTTTCATGTGTATGTGACAAAGGATAACGTAAGGTGAAATGTGGCATTAAGTTATATTTTCGAAAAAGAAGAGTGAATAAGTGGGGTAAATAGGTTCTCATAGTGATAAGAATAAACAAAAATAAATGGATTCACTTCCAGAATACGCACAAATACTATTTCTAGGCTTCGATTGACATTGAACGAATAATGATTTTATCATTTAATTTATTTATGTGACATTTTAGAAATTGCAGTCGTCAGAGTAAGATATTAACTAATAATAATACAGTCAAGATAATAATTTTATTTTTCCTTCACATGAAAAAAAATAATTTGCTTATGTTACATTATTGATATTATGTATTTCGAATAAAAATTTGAAAGAATTTAGCACTGGGATAATTTCGCTTAATTGAATATCGCTGTATTTATTTGAGAATATTGTCACATTTTCAAAATCTAAAATTTATCAAATATTATATTTGAAAACTAACATTTTGATCATTATTATTCATTTTAGGATTGCAAGATTTCGATTCAATCCGTTTTGCAACGTACAGATGCGCATGCAAATTACGCTTTATTCAAAAGAAGACTAATGGTATGTTTTGTTGACAAATTAAAGAATAATTATTGCCGTAGATCGCAATTTCTCGATGTGTTATAATTCCGTTACTTAGTTTGTGCACGTTTTCAGTTCGAAATTTTTCCGATAAATATAGATGAATGAAAGATGAAAAGTCTCATCGTATCGAGATTTTGAATAATAAATATTTAGGACGAAGTGAGACTTTTTCTTCTTGTTACTGGATTCATTATACACATAGCATGTATATACTTCTCTAAGCAACTTAAAATATTATAAATTGGATTGGTATTGTCAGAACTTAAATTCGAAACTTTGATTGAAAAATTAAAATAGAATATTCTTTTCTGCTGTGATATAATGATAATTAATTAGATTAGAATAAAATAATACTTGTTAATCCACAATAAAAAACTCATCTTTGCTATTTCATTTATTTGTAACTTTATTATATCAATATTTTATGTCATAATTGGAAGAGTTCAGGATATTTTCACTATTTATTTATTGACGAATGTTTCATTAATCAAATTATTTCGTATGCTTTTTGGCTTGCCATATTATTATTTATTCTAAGAAATCTAAAAGTTTTTAATCTTTCTCTTTCTTTCAGTTTTCTGTTTTTGTTTCGCTTTCTCATTCTTTTTTTTGTTTTTTAATTTGTTTGGAATTTGTCTTTGCAGTACACCTAGTGGATATATGGAATATGATTGAATCGTTCCGTGAAAATGGCTTAAATGCACTTCCGATCACTTCACAGGTTATTGCTTTTAATTTTTTATTGTAAGATGTTACATTACTAAACATATGGTTTGCTTATCCATTAGAATTTTGGGCTATTGGATTTGATACTTTTTGCCTGAATTCTGATCCAAATTTTTCGGAATTTTTTCGTAGGCAAGAAAAAGAAATTAAGTAGCAATGAGATGGCTAAAAAGATAGCAAGAATTGCTATAAATCTAGTATAATGATACATGCCATTACTCTTATGTGGATCATCAGATACTCGAGTTTGAATTGCGAAGGGCAAGATTTTAAAACTAATGAAATATTTATTGTAATAGATCAGGTATTGGTTGCAGGTCTTTTATTAATAAGTAAAAATTAAAAGTTGATAAGGTATTTTTAGTAAACGAGGAGATTGGTTATTAATGGTTTTACTTATTTTGAAAGAGTGGAGAAAACTTTTTAATTAAATACGAGATCTTTTTCTAAAGTTTTTTTTTTTCTAAAGTTTTCTGATTAAATTGCGAAATGTTTTAAAATTTTAATCACAAATAAGTTACATCAAAATTGCTTTCAGTAGTGCTTTTCAGTACGAACATTTTGCATGTACTATTTTTCTTCAGTCCTTCATTTTAATTTTACATGAGCTAAAAAATTATTTGTTTGCAGGTAAAAATCTCAAGATTGGAATTATTGCTTGCAACAATTTTTCATAATTTAAATAAGCGTTTACCTAGTGCGCAACACATCGATACCGATAAATCCATTTCACTTTTGCTTAGCTTCCTCGTCGGTGCGTATGACAGGTTGTATTTGTTAATAACGATGACTATGTGATAAGAGAAATATTTTATTTGAAAAAAATTCTCTGTATTATTTTTATTGTACTTATTATATTTTTAGTTTTTCAATTGTTGAAGATTACTGCACCTATGCATTTGAAGAAAAAACTTTTGTTTATTAACGATTCCAGGAAAAATTAATTTAGTAAATTTAGTAGCTAGAATATTTCTCAATATTCGTGATTTTCTACTTTCTTTGATATATAAAGAATTGCATTTCAGACAACAAACTGGTCGTTTAACGGTTTTTGCTATCAAAATAGCTCTTGCTACATTATGTGCCGGTAAATTAATGGATAAGTTACGATGTAAGTGAAAGTTATTTTTACGAATTTTCTTTTAATGATTTTAATTTACGATTAAAATTTGAGTTGTTAAACCTTATTACGTGTTTTAAGTTGTTCAAGAAGTTTCATATTTTATTTCTTCCAGTCTTGAAATTTTTCTTTTTTTGATATTTATAGTAATAGGTAGGTCGTTTGAGAATTTGTTTTTAACTTTATCATTTAGAACAACAAGTAAAGAAAATTTCGATAGAAAATAAGAGATGATTGGGTACACGTTCATAAATTTTAATACTTCAATAATAAATATATAATTGCATAAATATTTTACGAAAAGCAGTAGTAAGAATTAATTTGAACAAAATCAAGTTAAAGCTTTAAAGATTTTCAAGTTGAACTTTAATAGGAAATTTTTATTCGAGGTTTATGTATTTGAAAGCAAGACGTAAAATTTAGAATTTAGTTTGGATTGTTACTCTCAAGTTCTTCATTATTTTAGAAATTCAAAAAAAAAAAAACGATGAAAGTAATATGGCTTAATTTTTGCTTAAAAGGAAAAAATAAAGAATTTCCTTATATGTTTCATTTTCAGATGCGTTTTCACAAGTATCCAACAGCAGTGGTATAATGGAATGGGATAAATTTAGTGGTTATTTACAACATGTTCTGGCTCTTGCTACGGCTGTTTTTGAAGGTCCAACATTTGGTTACACGGAAACAGCATTGGGACAATGTTTTCAGAAAGTTTGTTTCTTGACTTACGTTTTGTTTTGGATAGGGACTATAGAAAGTTTGAGACGGGCTAAATAAATAGTATTATATATGTTCCATAAAATTTAACTTGGATAACGTATTTGAGGAAAATTAGTAATTGAATAAGAAACTCTGTGAGATAAAATCAAGACAACCAATTCATTGAATGACAAGTACTATGTTGTAAAATTATATCTTTAAGTTAATGTCAGAGAACTCGATATGATGAATGTATAGATAAAATAATCTGGAATATATTTCTCTATTAATTTTTTAATTTCGATCGAAATGTTAATGTATGTTGAATTATCTCACAATTTTTATTCTTAGGACCAACGAGTAAATTTGAATGCATTTCTGGATGTAATGTTGGCCGATCCTTGTCCACCATGTTTAATGTGGTTACCATTACTACATAGAATGGCAAGTGTTGAGAATGTTTATCATCCAGTTGTTTGTGATGCTTGTCAAGTAAGATCTTTTATTTTGCATTCAAAAATCATTTTCTTGTTTGAAATTAGATTTTCAGACTGCTAATTAATTATATTTAGCTTTATTGGAATAACAGTTGACAGTTTGATTAATTTATTTAAAATTTCATCGAACTTTAAATTGTAGTGAATGCTTTTATTATCATGTATGATGCCGTAACAATTTAAATTGGTTTAAAGAAAGGAGAAAATGATGATAAATGGAGATGAAAAAGGAGAAAGAGAAGAAAAATTTAAAAAGATAATTTTTCTTTTTCATCCTCAGTTTAATGAAATCTGTATAATCATTTAAAGTAATTTTGATCTGACTTTTTCGATTAATTCAGTAATTAAATAAAATAAGATTAGATTTAATATATCACTAAGAATTGCTTGTTTGAGATGATGTGTAGATTTTATAAAAATAATATATCAAATTGTTTTTGTTTACAGATTCGATCATTCACCGGTTTTCGCTATAAGTGTCAGCGATGCACAAATTATCAGTTATGTGAGCAGTGTTTCTGGCGTGGGCGAACAAGTTCAGCACATTCTAACGAACATGAAATGAAGGAATATTCTAGTTATGTAAGTAAATTTTCGGATAATATGCAAATCATCGATATATAAAATGAGAATTTGCCAATAATACCGAGATAATTAACAAGATCTTTCTCTTTAAGTGATTATCGGAGTGAATATGGTTTTTTGAACCCAAATAATTTTCTGTGAGATGGTTAAGAAAAAAATGGATTTTGAATTGCAACATATTTTGACGTTTATATTAGATTTAATAACCCCGTATCGTCATAAATTAACACTTAATGATGAATAACATCACATTAGTCATAGATTATTTCTTTTTATTTTATATTTCGGTTTGCCATCTTTTTCACCTTGCAAAACAAGATAAAATTTTCACCTTTCTTTATAGAAACAGATCTTGTCTAGTAATCAATGAGCAAATGTTGAAAAAACAACTGATTACTTAATAAGAAAATTAAGGAAGTTATTGATTTTAGCTCAAATGTGTTTTTCTTTGGGAAAAAAATTTTATCTTCTCAGTTCAAACAATGCATTATGTAAATGAAGAATAAACCTTTTCCAGAAATCACCAACCAAACAGTTAGCTCATTCTATACACAAATCTTTGCGTTGTGTACCGCTGCCTAATCGTTCTACACATCCAATATTCCCAGATCGCCCAGAACGTCCTCTCGATCTCGCTAACATTTTGCCAATAACGCCAACAACATCTAGAAGACGACTTTCAGAAGGTCTGAAAGATTGGACAAGTCAAATTTTGCCCGGACAATTTCCGGTAACTAATGGTTCTGCTATAGATGATGAGCATAAATTGATCGCACGATATTCGGCTAAACTTTCCGGTCGAACACAGGTGATTACTCGGTTCATTTAACTTCATTTAACGGTTAATATACTTAATGAAAACTATTATAAATATAATTCATTTAACGATTAATATACTTAATGAAAACTATTATAAATAGTATTATTTAAGTCATCCTAGGAAAGTCGAATATTTATTTTTCTTTACTTTGCATTTTTCAGATTTCTCAAATTTTCTTAATTAATGTATAGCTTGAAAAAATAGTACATTTAAGTATCCATTTGTGAAAGATCGTACAACTAGCATGGAGGAAAATCTTAGTGAGAAAACATTGATTGCACGACTTGAAGAAGAAAATGGTGAAATGATGCGTGAAATGGAAATGTTGAAGCAACAGCAAGTAATACTTATATATATGTGAAATAAAAATTGGAAAGATAAGGGGATAATAAAGATAGATTACTTACAGACTTTGTTATTTTTACATGTCATTCCTTTCTTATTATTGATCGGAAATACATAGGAAAAATTTTTTGATCGTTTAAATGAAATTGTTTTCTTTTTTAATCTTGCTGTTTATTTCAGAACTTATGTACAATTCTGAAAATATTATTTTTATTTTCCTAGGAATTGGAAAATACGGATGAACAGTTGAATGGTTTACGTGAACGAAAAGCTCAACTTGAGGAAAAAATGCGTGTTATGCAACAGACACGTAGACAACTAATGCAACAGTTAGAAGTACTTATGTCAGAACTAAACGTAAGATCTTGCTTCAACATATTCTATGCCTTATTTCATTGAAGTAGGTTATTAAATAATTTGTTGAGTAAGTTTTAGAAAATTTCCCAAATTTAAGTGTTAAATTTGAGGATATGTAAAAATATCTGTAGTCTCATTGTGAAAAAAATTTGCCGAAAATTTTTTGAATTCAAGTGCACATAACTCTCAAAAATGATGATTCATACCTATTTCGACTGCATATTTATATTCATTTAGGGCAACATCATTACAAGGAAAAATTCTTTTCAAAGATAAGGATTATAAGATATCTAATCCAGACATTTCACTAATGTGTTAAAATAAAAGGCTGTCATTTATCTCTTTAAAAAACCGGTTCATAAAAAATTATTCTTGTTTTCAGATGTAGTTAATTTCCTGTTTTCTTTTTTGTAGCAGTCAAAAGGTGGAAGTATGGGTGCTATACCGGAATCGCTAAGCGGTATTGGAAGCCGTGTTTCGACCGCATTTCGGGATCGCGCGATACAGAGAGCTAGTTCAGTACCTGCTGCTCAGTTACAAGGTGATCTGCTTCATGCAGCTGATGATATAACAAACAATATGAGCACATTGCTCAGGGAACTTGGTCAAGGTTCGAATTTTCGCATTCTATTCCCTTTATTTGTTAGTCAATTTTTAGCTGATTAAATGTTGATTGTATAATATCATATTCTGAAATTTTTATCGCTTTAAAAAAATTGTGACCTAAAAAATCGTCCTCGTTATAAGTTTTGCTATCAGACCTTTAAACCTTATCTTTATTTCTAATTTCGATTTTATTTTATAACTTTCCTTTTTATCTATTGCTTACAAATGAAATTTTTCCTTCTTGTTATTTCCCGATAACAAGAAGCCAAATGCTGAATAAAATTACTGTAAATAAACAAACAACTAAATGAATCATGAAGTGATTTTTAGCTCAAAAGATGTTATAAATGGTGGTGATGGAACAGAAAGCGGTTAGGTATCATTTTATTAAAATGTAATGCAGGAATACAAACTAGGACAATCTATTTATTGGTAAAAAATTTATTTTCGTCGAAGATTGTTTGATGTTCGATCGTTCAAATCTGTTTAAATATATTGTAATCTTTCTGGATCATTCTCTGTCTGCACGCACTACTAATACTATATTATAATTATGTTTAGGCATTTTAAATGCCACACTTTCCTTTTTATATAAATAATTTATTTATTTATCTTCCTTTTTCCTAAATTTCATTTCTTTAACTAATTTACAGCGATTTTTACCTAAGTTTCCCCATCCTCGAAAATTTTAATATTCAAATTAAAATTCATTTTAAATTAGCATAATTTAACATGAATTATCACTTTTCTTCTACTAATCTAAATAAAATACGAGAATAAAAAAGACAAGTGTGAAATTTTTTTCAAATTACAGTTAACAACGTCAAGATCAGCAGTAATTTGTATCTTGAAAGTTTCCAGAATTTTTAAAGGTTGAAATTTTTGATATACTATTTATAAAAATATTTGAAAAAAATTTTTCTCAGCTAAAAACTTTTAAAAAAATTTTTTTGTGCAGTACAGACTGAGAATGCACCGGCTGTTTTCAGCTACCGTGTCTACCTCGTTGCGAATTCGTTTCTTCATCTATCTGTTGCAGTTAATTTTGACCAAACTTATATAGCACTGTCGCTCTCATTGAGATTACAAATATCTCCGCTGAAGTCTCTATATGATCAGAGGATTACTACTGTACAAGTTGAAATGCCAATTTGCTATAGTAGACAAATCTATTAGTTTAACAGTCACTATCAATTATTGAAAATGTCCAAGAAAAAGTTATTTCTTTATCAAACTTTTTTAAAAGATTCGATAAAAGAGTAGGTCCAAATCGTGCGATTCTGTGATATGTCAAGAAAATGTCATTTTTTCTATTTTTGATTCTGCCGAATAGTTGCTATTTGCAGAATCGAACTAAAATGGTCTGATTAACTTATGAGAAATGATACCATCATTATTATTTTATATTTATGCATATGTTCAGCGCATTTTATTATTATATTTTGATTCAGCATGTCGTTTATCTACGGTCTATTCATTGTTTCTTTTTTCTATTCAACTTGTCAAATCTCACCGGTCAGATTTATGTCCAATTTCTAAGCTAAAAATCACTATAATATTTATTTATTTATGTTATTGCTGTTGCTCTTTTATATATTGCGCTTCTTTTTGTATTAGTCGCAAATTTTTTTCCTTTATATTCGTTTTTATCGGTGGAAAAGTATTGAAGAAACATATAAATTGTAAGCTATATTCTATTTTTTTCTGAAACGGTGCATTCTAATCAATATGAAAATCATATTGTTTTTTTCTTTGACGGCCTCATCTTTGCTATTGTATACTTTGCGAGTTGTTTAAATATTATCAATCAGTTTAATGTTTATGCTCATTTTTAAATTATTGACTGATTCCAATCAAACGTGATCATTTAGTACCAGTAAATTTCAATTGGAAAGAATTACATCAGAATCCATTCTAAAGTTATAAATTTCAGATTTTTCATTTTTTGGATTTTTTAGATTGAAAATAAAGCCACTGTTGATTCCAGAATATATTTTATTCACAATAAGATTAGATGATCAGTTATCATGAAATAAAACTTCATCTGAAATATTGCTTCTAAATAAGTTGGAAGTTATTTAAACTTTATGTCTCCCAAAATTTGAAAGAATATGAGAAAACGAAGTATATATGCAACAAGAAGAAAAGTGAAAATTGAATAGGAGACCACTGTTAATATTTTTTCAAATTTGAAATATTTAAATTAAAGGAAAAGTGTTTTTATCAAAATCATAAACAACATGCTTATATTTTGAATCAAAGGTTGGTAATATGTTAACATCCTTTCATTGTTACCGTTTTAGGTTTATTACAGTAATGCTAAAAGTTAAATAACCAGAAAGATCAATATTTGTTGATCCTAGTGTTGCATTGCGTATATGTTTGATCATAATTTATATTATCATTTATATAATTGAAATTTGGCATGACACTAAGATTCGATTCGGAAACAAAGATATTTGGTATCCGAAATGCTGGAAGTAATGAAACACTCTCAAATGATTACGACTTTGACAATATAATATATTTCAAAAAACAAAAAAACGAAAAAGAGACGAGTGATGACTGTATGAAACAAGAAATGGGATACGAAAGTATTTCCAGATAATAAACTTTCTACTTAATTTTTCTCTATTCTTAATGTTTTATATATGTTTGTTTCACGCAAGGACGCCATATTTCTATGCTTTTGTGAATAGAAAGTTATAAATGAACTTTATAGTGAGTGGAGAACAATATTAAAATATAGATGTGTCGTCAAAATTAGGTGCTTTTTTTCTCGGGCAATAAATTTGTACTGGCATATGATCGTATTTGTTCAATATTTGTTTTTAGATATCGGCCCGATAAATGAAAGTTTTGCTAGTTGCTTTGTTTAACATCAAATGAGCATAATTATTCTGATTATTTACTTCTCTCCGTAATTTTGAAAATTATTTCCAGCTATCTTTTATATATGTATTCGGTTATTCAAATTTTTGCACGGATATGGTTATTCGTTTACTTCTATTAGTTCACTTTTCCTTTTTAATAATTCTGGTTTTTTTCTAGGGAATTTATGAAAATATTTGGGTGATTGATCTTGGCCCGAATCAAATTTTGATCCCTTAGTTTCTTTGTTTTGCTTTTTTATCTTATTATCCATAGTAACAGAGGAAACGAAAATTGAAACAAAAATAAAAGAGAAAAATATAAAATATTTTCATAATGGTCCTATCATTTTATCAACTACTCGGTTTATTTTTTCTTTCATGAAAATTAACTATTAAATAGACAAACAGGCATTGCTCCATTTATGCTTCCATGATGATTGATATTGCGTGAAAAATTAAAACTAAATCTCAGTTTGTGATTCAAGGAATAAAACATAGTCTGGGATATTTCTAGTTTGTATTATGTTTGTTATTGATAATTAACAGGTTATGTAGAAGCAAAGATTATTTTTCAGTTTGCTTGCTCTTGTACCATATTTAATAATTCACAAAGATTAAATATTTAAAGATATTTTTCTTACATAGAATTTTTAATATTTATCAAATGTTCTCGAATTTTACTAAATTATCAAATTTTTTAAAAATTTTTAATGGATTTCCTCTGACAAAAAAAAATGACTAATTTGTTGACATACTTAAAAATCAAAAGTGATCAAAATTTCATCTATTTCATCAAAGCCCAATCAATTTACTCAGCAAATCAAAATTGTTTTTTTCGCAATCCAAATATTGCATACATGAATCAGCATCGACAAGACAACGTGATCTATGATTGATCACAGATATAAGTTAATGAAATGATCGAAAATGTATTGAAAAAAAATAGAATTAAATTTCAGATTTTTGAGTTAAGTTGTTTATTAACCGTAGAGTTTTTGCAATCCGATTACTATGAACATTTTTTTTAACTGTTGGCGATGGATGAATTACTAATCAGTTTTTATATGAACATAACTTTCATAAATTCCATAGAAGTTGCTTTCACTTTTATTATTTCATCACTTATCGCATCGATTTTTTTGACCAGTTTGATCATATTTGAGTTAAAATATGATCAAATTTGAGATTTTCAGTTAAAACCAACTGACATTTACCTATCGTAAAATATAATCTGATCAAGAAGTATATTTAGAATAAAGCGCTCTTTTTGAATGATTCGTGAAATGAGGAGCCTGCAAACTGATCAGAAATTATCATTATCATTCTATTTTACATATAGGTAAATGTCAGTTGGTTTTAATTCGAGAGAATTAAATTTATTTTCTACAGGCATTCATTTATGCGATTTATTGACGCACTTATAAAGAAATCCAGAAAGTTTTTTAAAAACGTTAATTTTCTTAGCGTATCGACGAATTTTGCGATGAGTATCAAGAAAACGAAAAAGTCTGGCCTATTTTTGCCAACTGTTATTCAATTAATTTTTGACATATTAATTTATGAATGAACTTCTCCGCAAAGTAACTATTATTTCAGGACAGCATTGGCAATGAAGTCACAACTTATCATTCTGCTTCTTCTCGTCGCAATTCATCAGAGTATCGCTGTTTTAAATGATACCACAGATTATCTCTTAAAAGACTGTCATTTTTGCATTTTAAAATCGGCAATTTTTTACATTTTAGCAACATCGACACAAGGAGATTTGTTGAATATATGTTGGATATGTTGAATATACAATTGAAATTTACTGGTACTAATTGATCACGTTTGATTGGAATCAATCAATAATTTAAAAATGAGCATAAACATTAAACTGATTGATAATATTTAAACAACTCGCAAAGTATATTATAACAAAGATGAGGTCGTCAAAGAAAAACAATATGATTTTCATATTGATTAGAATGCACCGTTTCAGAAAAAAATAGGATATAGCTTACTTTGAAGAAACTATAAATCGACATAGGGAGATTTGTTATTTTAAAATCGGCAATTTTTTTACATTTTAGCAACATCGACACAAGGAGATTTGTTGAATATTTGACGGAATTTGGGAACTACGTCCATAATTATTTTTGGCTTAATTTGGAATCGCTCCATCAAATTTTATCCGGCTCATCATTATGTAACCATATCATGCAGTACCTGAGAAACGAAGATTTGGAAAATATGTTAAAACATAATGCAAATTTGCTTTTACAGTGAGTATTTGTTTAGGGAATATGATTAAAATAATATAAGAGAAAAAAGAAATATCAAATATATTTGCACTTACTTATGCAAACGAATTCCAGCTTTAGTCATTTCAAGGAGTGTGCCAGGAGTGGATTATTTAACGACCTTTATAAGATCGCATATATTTGATTATTCCCAAAACGTTGGATATGGATCAATTAAAATTATTTTCCAAATGAGATATCATGCAGGAATTTAAGTCAAATGAGAAATAAAAGAGCATTTGCCGGATTGCGATGACTTGCAATTTGCAAATAAGATGATTGATGAAGAGATAAAAATTGTACTAAAAATTAATTAATGCTTTTGCTGGAAAAAATTTTGATGAAAATATGATGCAAGTTTCAAGATTAAAGTATCTATATAAAAAGAAAAGTGCAACTAACCCAAGTTTCTGAACCAAATTCAAGTGAAGTAGTTTTTGGTATAGATCATGGCACTACCAATTTTTTAATTGCTAAAGCTGGTAATGTGGAGATATTTAAAGATGAGCAGTGAAGAGAACTACTGCCCTCTGTCATTTCATATGAAAATAATATATTAAAAATAAGCTACCATGCTATCTCGGATGCAACATATTCCATAAAGCGCTTAATGGTTAAAAGTGTTAAAGATTTAAATAAAAGAGGTATCAATTTTGAAATAGATGAGGAGAGTGAAAAAGTTATTAGGATAAAATGCACAGAGAATAGATATCTTACACCTGTTGAGATTTCTCGTCAAATCTTATTTCTAAATATCTTCAATTGGAAGAACATTTTCTTGTAACTTCTGTGCAATATAAAATTGATGGTTTCATTATGCCATAACCATTAATTCAATGATTTTATATCTGTTCTTTTTAGTTATTTCTCATTTCATTTCTAATTTTCATGTAATTCGTACAGACTCTCAGAAGTCATTAATTAGACTCATCATAAAAAAATTAAGGCTTGGCATTAAAATAAAACATGGAAATACAGCCAACTTCTTAAAATTCCATTTTTATACGAATTGCGTTCAGAATTAGAGGCGAATTTCCTCGGATGCAAGAGAGTTTTCACAACAATTGTTTGTCTAACGAAGTCAAGTCTTTGAAGGTTTCATTGCAACTTTTATCGCTAAAAATGTTACTATATGTTGCTTTCGCTTCAAAATATTTCATTTGGAATAAAGTAAAGTTGTATGGAAAAATTTTTTCATTTCAGAACCTATTAAACTGACATTTCCTATCCTTATCCAGTGATAATTCATTATATTTCATACATTCTAATGATGAGTTAACGATCTCTTCCATGAGTTGAAGAGAGAACCTAAATTGCATAGCATATCAAACATCTTCCGAACTGTCTGGATTTAATAGTTTATTAATTAAATCTATTGTTTCGGAAAAAGACTAAGCTTTGCAAAAAGAAAAATTCATTATTTTAAATTTTATATTCATTCTGGTTTGTTTTATAAAAGCACTTATATAGACTTGTATTTACAGAATCTAAGAATGTATAGAATCTAAGAAGCTGCAAGATTTTATAATAATTCATTGCAAAGGAAAAAGCATGTGATTGCGGTATTTGGTGGAGATGATGCTGAAGCATTGACATTTGTAGTGATGACTGGATAACAAGACAAAATTACGGGAACAATTTTTAAAAGATGGAATATATGTGTCCTCCTTAATTATTTGAATATAAAATAGACTGTGTAAAAATTTGCTAGTTCCGAAGAGAAACATCAGTAGTTGTATATTGCTTAGTTCAAACAGAAATATGATTTTTATAGACTGGGATAATCTCCAATTGAAATAACTACCAGAAAATAGCATTTCATATTATATCACTGGTTTCCATGGAATCAAAAAATAGTGAAAGTTTTTTAAGTCATTTCAATTATATCGAAAAAAACTTCTCCTTGATATGGAATATGTTTATAATTTTAAGCACTGCTTATTTAATTATTAACGTATTACATAAAATATGTCTATCACTTATTTTGCTTTGATTCACAAATTCAGTGGCGTAGAATTAATAACACATACCACACGTGATGAATTTCAATTTGGTTGCGTTCATGCAACCATAGATTTTGCGAATAAATTTTATAAATTCAATACATACATTCAATTTAATTATAATAAATAATTTCATTTTCAAATCAATTTAATTTGAATGAATCACGTTTGTTTAAAATTATTTTGTTGTTCAATTTTGTATGATGTTTTTCTATAATGAATGCTATTATCAACTGATGATAATAGAATAAAGTCAGCATTATGTTAATAGTTTGATAAAGATTTTGTTACTGTTGAATTCATTTGCTAAATAATCAAGATTTTGTATTAAATATCTCGTATAATTATAGAATTTTATAATATAAAGCTGTTTCCATGTTCCCTAACAAAAATTCATATCTTTGAAGGTCAGTCTAATAATCGCTAAAGGATGTTACATTAAAACATTGTAAACAATCAGATTTTGAACTATCATACTTGAGATCATAAGGCGTTGCTTAAAGCATCGTAAAGCATCAGAATAAGAAGGGAAGTTATCGGTTGAGAGGAGGTCACATTCATACATATTCACATATTTACACAAATCTCCCTTTGTGCAACACTTTGCCCTCATCGTGTGTTATCGCACTTTCAAATTCAACTCTCACTTTGACATCAATAAGCTCAGATAACTTCCTTACAATTGAAGGGAAATTCAAGCTATCAATCGTATTACCAATATTTATCAACGAATTTGTGTGCTGTAGTTGCGACGAATAAAATCTGTCGTAATAAAACTTCGATAGACAAATCTCTATCTAAGTTTCCATTTCTTTCGACAATTCTGCTATTTTTGATTTTTTGATCCCTCAATATTATTATGCAAATAAAGTTTTAGAAAAGCCGAAATCAAATTTTGATATGGTAGTGTTATCATATATTCATTGCACATTCTATGCGATAAAAATTTTTTCGAAGAAATTGATGCTTGGAATCAATTTTGTCGTAGAAATCGAAAGTTCGATGTGATTTTTCAATGATGACACTATCGTTAAATAAAATCCTGCGTCGAATTACTTTTGATTGTAAATGAAACGTAAATTGTGCAATTTGAAATAATTTCAAAATAATGGAAACGAAAAATTCCGGCAAAGAAATGGCAGTAATTTAAACGATAGATCATTAGTAATGTAATTTCGTGCAGTAACAATTCCAAATTATCAGATTTTACCATTTTTTTGTTAAAACTTCTCATTTTCAGGCCAATTTAGTATAGCCAATTGTTTCAATGTTATTAGACATTTATTAATTAATATTTTAACATTATTTAAAAAAGAGTAGAATAAAAGAAGGAAAAATGAAAGCATATATATCAATTAAATTAGGAGCGGAATCAATTTCTCTTTCGGACAGCTTATTCTGACAGCACCGATACTCGGAGATACAATGCATTACTTCTTGAAACACAAGATTTTAATTAAAACAAGTGATATATGAAATGAATATTTGAATTTGTAAACAAGACTGTACTGTTCCTTTTACTTTTTTTGCTGGAAAAATAAATGAGTAACAGATTCGTTTGCGTATCGAAAAATAGGTGGCTAACCGCTTTATATACAATAGACAATTCATTGATTCATTTGAATCTAACATTGTAAAAATCATGAGGTGATCAAATTTTCGTATTATCAACTGATAATGAATGCATTTGTAGCTTCCGAGTAGAATTAGCAAGAAAAAAATGATCCATTTTACACTATAATTATAAATTCAAAAATCCAGGTCTTTTTGAAATCTTTAAATGATTAATTATTCAGGTAAAATTATTAAATATCATTCAATACCTGTTTTTCTAATGCCATAAAAAAAGAAAAATCTAAAATCTATAACTTCTGTTCGGAATCCTGAAGCAAGTTTCTATCAATATTCCGGTTGAATAATTCAAATCGATGCTTTCTAATGTATTGATTTATGTATTTAATATGCAGTACGTAGCATTACTCGAATTCTTATTCTCCCATGGTCTAAATCTCATGTATACGATCATGGACAAAAGAGACTGTATATGCCTTATTTGTTGTGAAAGATTTCTCTTTTCTTTACAGGGAGTGAAGACGATGGATAAAGTATTTCGAACGGTAGGCCTCAATATAACTTCTGTTGGCATTTACTATGCAGTACAATGAAGATATATCGTTAACATAATTGAAGCAAATCAGAAATTAAAATAATGTTGGAGAAACTGCTTACGAAGAAGCAAGATAGCGAAAGTGATGATTCAACCAATGAAGAGACTCGTTTTATGATGATGCTTTTTGAAAAAGATAGCAAGGATTTGATGGGAAAAATATTTTAAGCATTGCAGATAGGCTTTGTTATAACATCGGAAATATTTACATTTGAATTAGTTTATGGTACATTAGTATTGAAGATGAGCTTGGTAAAAGGAACAAAGATAAGGATTAGATAAACGATTCACTACATTAAACATCGTAACACTCATTTGTTTAAAGAAAATCAACGTAGAATATCAACGTAGAATAGCACCCTAAATGTATATAGCGCAAAAAGTGGATAAGGAATGAAGCCACGAGAGAAATATGATGCAGCGGAGCCATCACGGAGGCCACTGAATTGTGAAATGATCCTCCTGAAGTACAGTCATGGACGATGTCAGATGTCAGAATAAACAAATATTTTATATTTTTAATATATTTTATTGTTCCAAATAAACAGTTTTATCAAATTGCTCATCAACATTTTCGCAATAATTTGATTAAGTAATAATTGAAATGCTGAAACCATTATCAAATCATCAGTATTTGATTATCAATAGGATAACATACGGGATAAATTAATCGTACAGAAATGAACAAACGAAAAACACAAATATTTGCATAAACAATTAAATGCTTTGCAATTACTGACATCTTTGCTGAGATCAACATAAACTTTCACACAATGTCATCTTTAATTGTTTGATATCCAAATAATTGAAAGTGAAAGTGACCATTTAAATTCCATTTTCCTAATTATTGCCGAGATACTTTTTGTTATCAGTCTTTACTACAAAAGTAGGTGTTTTCGAAATCCCCTCTACCAAAAAAATCTCACTACGGTATAGATTATTGTCCTTTATAATAAATTATTGTAGAATCATTTGAAAATGTTGAAATTTCTGAAATTCTATACATGAAAAATCAACGCTATCATAGGTAGATTTGAAAGCAATCTAAAAGACATATTCTCACTTCATGAATTTTCCAAAACATTGTCATTTTATGAAATTAAACAACAGAATTAAACAGCATTACATTGTATGGAACAAGTTTTTAGAATCTTTATTTACTTATACTCGGGTACAACTGAAAGATGGTGTGCAAGTGTAACTTTTAATTATCTGATTATTAAACAGATTGTGTAAAATTTATGTTAGGTTCGAAGAAAGATATCAGTTGCATATCATTTTATTCAAGCGGTATTTAATCTAGACGAGTCATTTACATAAAACTATTTGATTCTCTAATTTTACTGATGTCTTTCTCATAAAAATGAAATGAATGCAATATTGATCGTTTGATAATAACTTTGTTATGCCTAAATCGTTAAAGAAATATCGAAAAGAGGGTTGCCTGAACTTTATAAACTATATAAAAGGGTTCATTGCCAAATACAAGTAAATTCCTTTTTAAAGTACGCTTCTGTGTAAGTGTATAAAAGGACTCATATCATTTTACGAAGATAACTAATTGGTCATTTAAGTAAGATTTCCAATATTCTAATAATATTTTCCGGGCTATTGAAATCCTGTTAATACAATAATAATTTACGACTTTTCTCATCTCACATCTTAAAATTTGACATATATTTATATTGACTACATGCCAAATTCCTTCCTGTACGTTAGCAAATATTCTTTATACGCGAAATCCATTTAAGTAGATCTTATTGTGAAAATGCTAAAATTATAACACTGATAATTAAATCTGCTTCTTGATCGGTGTAGTTAAATTCGAATTCGTTTCATTTGCTGATTCTCATAACACTATCTTACGCACAGAAAAATTCATTAAATATCAACAACCAGATTAGATAATTATTTATCATAAAATAAAGTTTTATCTGAATATTGCTCTAAGATGACAATAATAATTATTCAGATGTTATATCTTCGAAATTTTGAAAAAAACATGGGAAAACGAAGTATATGTGCAATATGAAGAAAAAAAATTGGACAAGGATCAGTACTAATGTTCTTTAAAATTTGAAATATTTAAATTAAAGAAAAAAATGTTTCTATCAAAATCATAAACAACATGCTTATATTTTGAAATCAAAGATTGGTAATATTTTAAAATTTTTTTTTGAATCAATGAATGGTAGTATTCAATATATTAACATTCTTCCATTTCACCATTGTACACTGTTATAATAATCCTAAAAGTTAGATAACCAAGACTAATGTTTATTAATTCCGTATTGCATTACGTATATAAATGATTATAATTTACATTCTACATAATTGAAATTTGTTGAAATTCAATTAAGACACAAAAACATTTTGCTGAGTGAAACGATAGACACAATAAAACACATCTAAATAATTATGGCCTTGACAATATCATATTACATGAAGGAATCTATTAAAAAGGGAATACAACATGAAACGAATATTAATAAATTTGCAGATCACTCTATAAATATATAATTTTGCAAAGAGGTTGAAGTAATTAATTTAGACATACAGAGATTCCAGATAAAGTCGCAGTATTATTCGATTATGGTGCTCAAACAACGTGCACTGTCATAATAAATTGCAAAAGATTTCCATGATAAAAGAAAATATGAGTGTTGTTAAAATCGCGAATAGAACGAGGAAATCAGAGAAGAAAATGATTTCTCTGTTTTGCATTTCGCATGAATGCGTATATGTTGTACATGCATATTTACTGTATAATGAAAGATGTAAGCTAAAATTTCTCCTCCTTTGTCTTTGAGCTATACTTCCTATAAGCTAACAAAAGCCCTATTCTTTATATTCATAACCATATATCAGCGTCCATCAACTATGAAAGAAAAGGGTGCAAAATAAAAACAAACCATCAATTGAATCCACCCGGATTTGTGGTGTCCTTTTCCATTCTCCTTTTTTGAGGTATATTACGTCATTCACTTATCTTACTGATATCATTGAAATTGTATGGTTGATTATAATCGCTACGTTCACTGATATATTATAAAACTTATTGTATCAAGGTTTATTTATCCAAGTTGAGATGGTGTCTTTGAATTTTGTCGTTGGCGGTGCTTGGAGCTTAGGTGGAAATAAAGAATTTGCAACTCTGTGTACCTTATTGCAATGCAAAAGTGCCTACACAATGAGATGAAGAAAGAAGTACTGCTGGTGATACATGTACGAAATTTCATGTGGGAAAGGTAAATTTAAATGAACAAGCGAAAAGGAGAACAGTGATGCCACAATATATCGGCCTTTCAAATAACTACGATCTACCAATTTAATGTTAAAGGAGGTCAAGTTCTTTGGTGCAGCAATCTCGATATGCTTTATTATGGCTTGCAATTCTGATGCAAATGTGTCTCGTAATGAACTTAAAATGCTGATGCATATGTGTCTCGTAATGAACTCAAAATGCTAAAATATGAGGTAGTAATAAATATTTTTAAGGAAACGAAAAGAATTCATCAATGGTTGATGTATTTTCAATCTTACTGCATATATTCATATGAGCCAAAATGATAAATGTACAAAAATTATTGATCTTCTGATCTTTATTTAAATGATTTCTGTGTAGATTTAAAAGATTTTTTGGTTTTAAATACCTATGAAACTTTTCTTATGCTAATGGAATTAGTTCTTTTCCAATTGTAGTCGGCCAGTTAGAATTTCTAGTTAAAATATAAGATTTCTGGCATAATCAGCATTTAAATCTTAATTTTGTGCCTGTAAATCTTCCACTGCCGTGCAATCTTCCACTGCAGTGCATAATCAGCATTTAAATCTTAATTTTGTGCCTGTAAATCTTCCACTTCCGGATATGTTTATTCATGTCTCATAATTGAGATTTGTATAGTTCGGAAGGATCTGATGCGTAATTAAGTATTCTTTCTTAATATTCTGAACTAATTGTTGTAGTTTAATTTTTTGCTCTGGCTGTATTAAAAACAGAAGATTACAAAGTCAATAGTCGCTTTTGCAGGAATGCAGAGTAATAATAGTAATGCTTAAAGATCAACCAAAAATTCTCTACTCTCTACTCGAAAGATCTAAAGGACTAAAGAAGATATAAAATTCAATTTCTAAAAAACATTAATAGAAGGATTTTACCAAGGCTTCTGAAAGGTAATAAAATTCCAATTTTATTTATCTCTAATCTTGCTCTTTATTTATCATCAATCCGAAGCATAATTCTATCATGATCATTTATTTAAAAATACAGCTAAACTCAATCAATAAAATTTATTTCTTTCATTCTAATAATCTTTCGTACCGTTTTGAAAGTTGTTTCTACAATACGATCACATGATAAAATTGATTGGTGTTTTATTTCAATAAATAATTCTTCAATGGGTACGAATAGAAAAAAAGCAATCTGTTTGGTTTTCCCGACTTTTTATATTCTTTAAAGCTTTATTTTAAAGCTTTATATATGTCAAACACAAAATTATTTAGCAAAAATTACTCAAAAATCATGTAAAGGAATAAAAGAGAAGTCACCATTTATTTCATTTTCAACCGTTAGAGGAAGCAAAATGTATAAATTGATGAGATTTACATGTACAATTTAATGGACAAATTTTCCCTGTTGAAATAATGTAAAAAACGATAATTCAAACAATAACTCAAATTATGTTTTTTATTAATTCTTATAAATAATCAATAAAAGACAAAACTATTATTATCATATATCAGCTAGCTAATTCGAATTCGTTTTACATCTACCTTCTGGAAAATTTTTCAATAATTTTTTTAACGGTTGAGAATGAAATAAATGGTAATTATTTAACAAATTAGCAATTTGATATTCCATTCTATTAACAATTTGGCAATTATTTTAACATTTTCTACAAAAAAAGAAATTTTAGAACATTTTAATGATCTTTTTGATGAAACACTGATGCAATTAATAATGTCTTAATTGATTTTTTCTAGTTGGGAAATATTTAGTTTGCAATAAATATTCGGCAGTTTTGAAATATCTATTCATTTGTAGAAGAGCAGATATCAATAAATTAATTGCAATTAATTTGAATTAATGATTTTACATAAAAAATTATTCTGTGACAACTTACAGGTTTGAAACACTAAAATAGGAATGTAATATTGTTGATATAATCAAAAACGTAGGAAAAATTTGCCTTGATGTTAGTTATTGCGAGGAATCAGACAGAAAATATTTATTCAGTAGTTGGATTATCGAACAATACAATATAGTGGTAATGTTATATAGGAAATAAAATAAAAATGAATAAGTAGATTACAGCAAGGACAAGGAATAATTTTAATAAAAGAAAATTCCGCAGAACGAATCTTAAGAATATATATATAGAGGCATTACATGGGTTTGACTTACGATATTATATGCACAATGTGGGATTTAAATCAACCTCAACTAAAAATTTTCTTTTAATTTTCCTAGTTATTCTTGGCATTCAATTAAACATAAACAAAGCATAAAAGGTAAAACAGTGATCACAGTCTCGAATAAAAAATTATTTTCTCTATTAATATAGCTGTATTGCAGATAGATTAGCATATTCCTCATGCAATTCAATATTTCAACTGAATCTTTGTTTATCTTTTTATGCCTTAGCAAATTATCATTTCTTTTGAACTTCCTACAGCATACATCGCACATGAAAGGTTTCTCATGTTTATGTATTAGTCGATGTTTTTTCAGATTGCTGGTATCACTGAATCCTTGACTGCATATATATCGTACTTGAATGGTTTCTCGCCTGTATGTCTTAGATAATGTCTTTTCAGAGAGCTGATTGTACTAAATTCTTTACTGCATACATCATACTTGAATAGTTCTCGGTTTGCATGTGTTCTATTATGTTCATTTAAATCCAGTCGATAATTTATTCCTGCCTGAATCAATCAATCGTTTCCACTTGAGATCTGAAGTTATGCAAAATGTTTCATTTTTATAATTTAAGTGATTTGATAATTATTTTCCTGAAATTTTTGAGCAGTATCAATTAATGCAATTTAATTCTATTAATATCAGCATATTCAGTATGAAATCTTTGAATAAAAACGCTTCTTAATCATTGCTATTCTTTTTGAAAAATTATAATAAAATTCAAAATAAAATATGATGCGTATAGACACAAATGTTGATGAATTAATGTTTTCGATATTGTTCAGCAAGGCAAACTATTTTCAACGCTGAAAATTGATATTTAAACACAACATACTGATTACTTCTAAAGTAACGAAAAAAAATTGATAACATAATTGTAAAAACGAAAAATTTACAAATATTTAATTTTCATAGTCAGAGCAATAATTTATCCACTTACTGTTACTTGTGTGATGCATGATAAGAATATGGCTGCTAAAAAGTAATGAAACAGCAGCATATTTATTCGCAAGCACAGAATTCAGAAAAAAATTTGGAAAAATATTTCGGAAAGTATATAAGTCAAAGGAGAACAAATTGTAATGAGTAATGAAGCTAATACTGATTAGAGAATGATTTGGAGACTGATCCCTATAGGTATGCGGTCTTTGATCAAATAAATTGCAGAACTTTTAATAATTTTGCAAATTTATGCAAATAACTTTGCAAATTTTTTTGTCCAAATGTGGCGGCTAAAAACGATTCGTAAAAAAATGAGTTTGGAAAGCTTTTGTAATCTGAATGTTGTCAATATTTTGTGGAATAATGACAAATTTTATGTAAATTTGTGCAAATAAATGTCATGATTGCTTCTGTAACTTCGATGTAACCAGCAACAGAATAAAATGTTTTTTTAATTCCTTTCTTTCTGAAAAATTGAAAAATCGTTTTCTGGAAATTGATAAAAGACATGCTGTTGTAATAAATATTGAAATTATCGCTCGTTTTTTCGTATTAGTCATTTTAGTTTCCAAATAATTTGTTTCGATTACTACATTTTATTCATTTTCCATGCATCACATACATGGAAAACTGAAATATCGTATAAAGTTGCATTCAAGAAAATCCATTTATGTTTGTTTAATTAATCCATTTTTAATTTAGAATCAGCAAAGATCAAATGTATCGGATTTCCACCAAATTTTGATTATTGTTAATTATTGCAATTTTTTTGTTTAGGAAATAATTTTTTCGTATTTCAACTATTAATAACAGATATTCATTGTTATTTCCTGTGTCATAATTATCGCCAATAAAATTCATAATAATCCATGTGAGATAAGATTGTCTTATATTTTATTTCTATATTATTAAATTTACACCAAGCAGTGTTTTTCAAATGGGTGAATTAAATTGAAAACTGAATTCTTTCTCATATTACCTTGTTAATCGTACGATTGTTATCATCTGATTAATAATTAGGGGACCGTTGATAATGGAATAATGGAAAATAAGTGCTTGAATATATTATAAAGGCACACCTTTTAAAAATATTATTTGGCTGATAGTGAATAAAATAAGAAGCTTTGCGCTTAAGGCTTCCAAGATTTCATTAAACTTCAGTGAATTGCAATTTTGTTAACTTGGAACAATTTGCGAGATCATAATAATTCAAAAAAATCAAATTTAATTTAGTACATAAATTTAAAAACAAATTTCAAGGCAGTTTATTAAAGACAGAGGAAAGAAACCAAATAAAGTTTTCATAGCTGATATTATTATATCAAATGATCGATTTTTGCAAGTTTAAAATGTTGCCTTTGTAAAACATATAAAAGCAAAAGCAGCATTTTGCTTTTTTTAATCGATCAAAAATATCAATGTTTACTGTGTTTTAAAATATTATTTTAACGAATTTTAGTGTGCATAGCATAATATGAAGAAAGATAAATTCGAGAAAATCAAAAAGAAATTTATACATAACGAAAATTTACTAATTTAATCTGTAAATTTAACATAGAAGGAATTTTATGAAACCATGCTGTCACGCTATTCTGTTTATATAATTCGAACAACGAAAAAAACAGCAAAAAAACTTTAGCAAAATTACGCATCTCACGTAAGAATATATCAATGGCGACGAATTTCAAAAATAGGAGTTAAATAGAATAATATTGTAAGCATATTCTCTCATATACTGGAAAATAATGTCATTTCCTGTCAATAAAAAGTGAATTTTAAATAAACTGATTTATACGCAACTATTCTATTCGGACCAAAAAAACTCGTTAAATATAACCGTTATGGTAAAAACTGCTTTTATGCGAAATTTTATTTGAAATTTTGCATAACGATCTGCCGCTTGTATCCAATAATTTTTTTCATCATAAATTAATGGCATGTATACGAAATGCCTTTGCTAGCAATCACTTATAATATCTATCTAAAATTCACATTCTTGTCCAAATTCACATGCTAATCTTCTCATGATCTTGTCTATATTGTAATTTGGTCTTAACAACCCGGTGCTTAATGGGAAAACCACTCCCACCTTATAATCCACATAAATTGTATAACGAAATATATATTGTGACCAATAAAGGTTCTTACCATCCGATGTAGACTCTTCACCTACTCAATCCAATTCAACTCAACTCAACACAACACAACTCAACTCATTTCAGCTTAGCGGATTTTAGGAAGCTGATCGACTAACTCGACAAATCAACCCGTTGGAAACACTGGCGATATTTGGCCAATATTCGACATCACACTTCGCGACTAAAAATCCGCGACAGACTTAATTTGGTGCCCGTAAGTGAGGTCACGATGTCAAACAGCATTACCGCCAGTATTCAATCACCAAAAATCAGGTTATCTTATCTTCTTAAAGGGATAAATTCCTAGAATTCGAATCTCCGGACCCAAACTTCTCATTAAAGTAACTGGGAATCCTTTATACAACAAGAAAACAAGTACTCTCAGACAAATTCGATAAAGTTCCAATTATATATTAAGGAGCTTGAAAGTTCTTATCACACATAGCTCAAATATATTCAAATCATCGCTGCGACAAAAAAAAGGGAAGAAGAGAAGGCTTACGAATTCGTCATTGAGAGTGAAAACGAATTGTTCCGAATAATGCATGAAGTGAAAGAAGCGCTGATAACGTTAACAAAGCATATGGATGATGCCGAGCAAAAGTTCAAGCAGTCATTTAAAAGAAAGAGTAAGGAACAGCAAAGATTAATTCCTCCTTCAAATCTTACTGTCAATCGTCCTCAATTATGGCTGCCTACCTTCAATGGTAACCCCAGACAATGGTAGCAGTTTTGGAGCAGCTTCAACGCGGCAGTCCATTCGCAAAATTCCCGAAATCCAAAAATTGGATTATTTGTTTTCATGCTCAGAGGTAATGCTTTAGAAGTTGTATCAGGCTATGAAATAGCACTTGAAAATTATGAAGTAATCAGACAATGGCTTAGTGACAAATATGGAGACCCTCGACAATAATGACGATATTATACAACGAACTCCAAGTCATCAAAAGAAATGATAAGGAATGGATGGCCACGATCGAAATATAGAGCGAGTGCTTACATTCAACAAGTTAAGACAAAAACCCAGATATAATCCTGGACGAATATCAGCAGAGTCGATGGTAAGTAGCAATCTAAAATTTTCATCATCCACAATTCAAAGTGATCAACACTCATCACAATTCACTATAACTAAAAGAAGGCTGTGTATATTCTGTACAAAAGATCATTGGGATAGTGAATACGACGTCTATAGAACTGCTATTGGTAGAAGGAATCGCCTCAAATCGTTAAAGAAATGCCCGATCTGTTTTAAAAACAGTCACAACGGCGAAAGATGCAAAATCAAAAAACAATGTTTTTATTGCAAGGCCCACGACAACAGAAGTACAATTTCATCAAACAGCTTGGCTCATTCCGAAGTCAAGGATGATCACGAAAATCGAATTCCTCATAAAAAATTTTCAGCCTCCTTCTATAACTCAAGCTACACCATTCGAACAAGTACAACAAAGTAAACTTTATTGTCATGCAAGGAAGTAAAAGTTTCTAATCCTACTCAACCTCAACAACAAAAGAAGGCCATAACACTATTCGACATAGGTTCACAACTCTCCTTCATTTCTCGGAAGTTATCTCAACAATTGAAATTAACAGAATCTGACAAACAAATTATGAAAATAACTCCACTCGGTATGAGGAACCCGACACTGCGTCCTACGGATTGTACGCAATTAAACGTGCAAACAATAGAAAACGACGTTACAAGAGTACGTGTTAACGTAATCGAACACCTAACCAAGAAATTGTAGATCATGAATACATTAAAAAAATTCGATTTCAAGAATTAATAAAATATTCGGAGAAACCTGACATGCTGATTGAAGCCGATTATTTTTTAAGTTTATCAAATTGCAGAACATACGGGAATTGACTTCAGGTTACATATGTTGATACAGTGGTCTCATGATTGTCGAAAGTGGAGTTGTAAGTACTTTGTCAAAATAATATTTCTCCACAAAATTTGGTATGTATCGCTAAGGCTAATATTAATTCAAAACCAGAAAATTTTTGGAGATTAGAATCAATAGGAATTCAAGAATCTCCAAATGATAATGATAAAACTCTAAAATGCTTCCTAAAAATACTCGAGAAAAAGAATGGTCGGTATCATGTCTGCTGGCCATGGAAGGATTCTAAACAAAAATTAAGTGACAACTATGGTTTATGCCTGGAACGTTTAACGAACTTAATCAAAATCATGGAAGAATTACAGACAGGTACAATTGAAGAAGCTTCTTATAATGACGAAGTCATACATTATCTTCCGCATCACAAAGTATGGAACCCCAGTAATAGTACTACAAAATTAAGAATAGTGCATGATGCCTTGGCGCATCTAAGGGATATAAAAGTCTCAACGAAGTTTTCCATAGAGATCCGGTAATATACCTGATCTAGTCGGTATATTATTACGGTTTTGAATGGTGAAATTGCTTCCTTACAAATAGGATTGCATCCTGAGAAAAGAAATTTTACAAGATTTCTATGGTCAAGAACCTAGCTGAGGAAGTTTCAGAGGAGAACATCAAATCCTACCGATTTAAACGAGTACCATTTGGAGTAATATCTTCATCGTTCCTATTAGCGACAACCCTTAAATACTATTTAGATAATATAGCAACCAGTTTGACCTCAGAAATAAAAAGAACTTATATGTTGATAATATCATTTTGACTGCAGATGACTCGGAAGAAGCGATATACAAATATTACAAAATCAAAGCAATCTTTAGAGAAGCGTCAATGAACGTCAGAGAATTTTTATCCAATGATAAGGAATTCAACAAGCAAAAATCCGAGGATAATTTAAACAAATTGAAAAAAGAACGTCGGACTTAGCTGAAGTCACGACCTGGATACCATGCGGTTAACACTAAAACCATAGACAAACAAAAAATCAATAAAAGAACGATTTTACAATTCACTGCGCAGTACGATCCGCTGGTATACTTAATCCCGATCATGGTGGAAAAAAAGACATGGGAATCTAAGAAATATAAAATCGGTTAAATGATTAGTAATATTAATAACATTCACTTGCAAAAAAAATTTATTTGATTATTCATTTAACTGGAGTCTCGCGAATGCGAGTTCACGATAATATGTAAACGATGGAGAGCCAAACCACTCATACTGCCATAAATGCCAAATCTACTAGAGTCTTGTGTCGGAAAATCAAGAATCTCTCGACTGGTTGATCTTCATTATTTCGGACCACTTTCAAATAAAACTGGATAGCTCTTTTCACATCGGCAGTATTCAGCCGGTAGAAAACTTGTCGGCAGAAATGTTCATGCACATATTTCGTAGATTTGTATCGCGACAAGGATGTCCTAAGCTTGTTTTTAGCGACAACGCTAGTCAATTTCAACTAGTATTATGAATCAAAGCAGACGTTTTATCGCTTCGAAGGGGATGATATAGAAAAAAATTATACCAAAGCACCGTGCAGCGAGGTGCTTATGAAAGAATAATTGGACTAACAAAGAGAGCTCTCAAAAGAACAGTACGTAGAAAACTTCTGTGGGAAAAAGTAGTCACACTAATAGTAGAAATTGAAGGAATACTTAATACTCAACACCTATTTAAATTTTGATGATTACAAAATCATAAGATCTATTGATTTTATTTCTCCATATGTTTCATTAAATATACCAACAGATGAAGATGGTATGGAAGATTTCACGCTTCAGCCATTAGATACTAAAAAAATTTATCGGTCTAATACTCTCAAAACATTAGACATATTCTGGGAAATTGGGAAGAGCGAATACCTGAGTAGTCTTAGACAACGTACGAAGAGGGAAATAGTATCGTCCAAAAAGTGGAAAATCGAACTGCGCACCGCAATGAAATACCAAAAAGAAAATGAATTTTCAATGTTCATTTCAATGTCTATCCGAAAATTATTTCTATATTAGAATATCATCGATAGCATAACCAAGACAAATGTCGAAATTGTTCTATTTAACATGCTTAAGACAAGTAATTGAATGAATGAAAATATTTTAAAAGGAATGAAATTTAGTATTCTTAAAGTATAAAAGGTTTCATTCTCAATGATATCGATTGATGATAACAACGGTAAAGAATCGTTTTTATTATTATTTGTAAAATGAAATACTTATCAAAAGGCTAACAATGCTATGAGTTAAGCTTATGACTAGATTAGCCAATTTTCAAATATATATATAATTAACAAAAAAATTGATCAATCCTTTGAATACGAATGATCAATTAATTAATATTGTCATTTTATATGATATTTATTCACTATTCATCACCATTACGGCATACACTACGTTTTCTCGTAAAACTTTTACAAATAAAATTTTTTCAAATCATATTTGTATGTATGACCTATGTCATGTCAAAATTTGACACATTTTAATACTTTTGAAAACTATACATTCACATATTTTATATATCAAAAACACATTTATCACCTATTTTTTGGTATGATAGCGGATACAGATAAAATATTGACACTAATGAACATTCGCTAAACTACTTTTATCAACTTAATGATCAATGGAATATCTGCAAAGTTATTTTTATTCCATTATTAACTTGAAAGTAATTTACTATTCAGCACTTTTATATCTATTTTTACCCTTATTCATATTACACTCTCATTCATCAATCTTTTTCAGAAACAAATTTATTGATATATTTCAAAAATTGATAACACAACCACGGTAAAGAAAAGTCCAGAAGTTAACACAGGAATATTTATAACTTTCCGAATATCCTTTGCCATAGGAATGCCATAACCATCCTTTGACTGATAAATAAATTGAATGGATCTGCTTAATGCAAAGCGAATTTTTATTTTTGTGAAAATTTCCTTTTGTTTTTTATGTTTTCCGATAAGCATGAAATTTTGTTTGATTTATAAAATAAGACGTTAAAATTACTAGAGATTATTATAATATTAAAAAAATATGCTCTTTTACTCAATACAATTATCATTTCATTCAATATAAAATACATCCAACCACTTATTCAACCAATTACTTATTCCTTTTCCAATTAATTTTTTTTAAATCCTCAAAATAAATTTTAAATTATTATTTGATGATTATTTGATATGAACTAAAATTTCGCTTATACCATTCAATTTTTCTTCAATAAACAAGTAATTCACAATTACAAAAAGTCCATTATTAACTGCTGACCGATAATTATATGTTTATGCGAAATGGATTAATTTCAAATTTTTTTAAAAATGTCATAGTATTAGCAAACACTCTAATTAATTCAAATTTAACTAAGAAACTATGCCATAACAATCATACCGACATCAAAAACAGAACAAAGCAACATAAATATCGAATGAACGTCACATTGTATTTTATGAACAATCCATATTTTCCTTATGTTTACATATCATCCAATTCGATCTTTACGCACATTTTATCCACCAAATCCATAGAGTGTTCGACCTTGTCGTTTCAACGCATATACTACGTCCATGGCAGTTACCGTTTTACGTTTTGCATGTTCGCAATATGTTACCGCATCGCGTATCACATTTTCGAGAAACACCTTCAGCACTCCACGTGTTTCTTCATAGATCAATCCCGAGATACGTTTCACTCCACCACGACGTGCTAATCGTCGAATTGCCGGTTTTGTAATCCCTTGGATATTGTCACGCAACACCTTCCGATGACGTTTCGCCCCACCTTTTCCCAAACCTTTACCACCTTTACCACGTCCAGACATTACCTATCCCACTAATATCCACTATCAATCAGCAATAAGAAACCAAAGCCAGCGCACTGACTCCGTTGCAATATGCGGCGGACTTAAATATCAATGCAGAATACGACCTCACCGGGATACATTCAATACAGTATATGAACAACGTCACACCCGTCCTTCGGAATCATTTATTGGACGCTACCTAACAGTTAACACTAAATATGTTTGCTTAATGTGAAATGCGTAATATGTAACATACGTATATTCTTGTCTTCTAATAATTATGATGCTTCTAAAACTTACGTCTAATACATTACATCTTACGCAATGCTTTTAATCAAAAATATTTATTAGTATGAATACCGAACAAAGCAATGACATACGAGATCAAATCTGTGTGGCAGATTTCCATTATTTTAAACAGCTATATACAGACAATGCAGTAATAGTGAACAATAGATTGCATAAGATGGAGAGTGATAGGAGGTAAACGATAAAGATACAGAATATAAACTGCTTCACCTTATCTTATTACAGAATTCGATAATCACCATAGCCACCTTTTTACCTCCTTTCCCGTATAAATTTGAGGATAAGCTATGATTGTATCATCTCCTCGAACAAAATAAAATTTAATAATGTTAATTATTATAGTAAAAACGGACAACTTTTTGTACTTTTAAACTTTTTCAGCAGTTTTCTTTGGCAGCAGTACTGCTTGAATGTTTGGCAGTACACCGCCTTGCGCAATTGTCACACCAGCCAGTAGTTTGTTCAATTCTTCATCATTGCGCACAGCCAATTGTAGATGTCTCGGATTGATCCGTGTCTTCTTATTGTCACGCGCTGCATTTCCAGCCAATTCTAACACTTCGGCAGCCAAATATTCCAGAACAGCAGCTAGATATACTGGAGCACCAGCACCAACACGCTCTGCATAGTTTCCCTTACGTAATAATCGATGAATTCGTCCTACCGGGAATTGCAAACCAGCACGCGATGAACGGCTTTTCGCTTTCCCAGAAGACTTCGCCTTGCCACCTTTTCCACGTCCTGACATAATTCAGTCTGAAAGAAATTTACGACAACCTATAGCTTCTACACATACAATTATTCAACAGGTAATCGAATTTTGTCGGAGAACCCCTTCACGATCGATAAAACTTCCCTCCCCAACCCGTTCTCTCAAAACACGAACTACCAACACACACCAGCACCCGAACCCGATCAAACCCCATTCTCAACGAAATCATATGCAACAGAATCCAAGCACTCCACAAAACCCAAAGACACCAGCACCACCAACCCAACAGGAAAGTATCGCCTTACACGCGCCCGTCAACAGTTTTTGGGTTATTAACGCGTTCTATTTATATAAATGAGCGAGCGGACTGATCATGTTGACCACGCCTACTTCCTATGATAAAATGGGCGTAGCTTTCTGTATGCAACGCTCGATATTTCATATAAAAGGGAGTGAGAGTGAGTTGCACACTGTTCGTGTGAGTTTGGTGGGTTAGCGGGTGAATGAGCTGGGGTTGCTGGTTCTGTGGGGCGGGTTGTTTGCGTGTAGTGGGGAATTGAAAGGTGCTGGTTTGGTTGCAACATTTTGATGGGGGTGAAAGATATGTGCATTATTACATTGCTTTGCTCTTGTTCTGTTATGGAAAATGTCAATATGTCACAAGAATACCGAGGTACTGTCATGATAATGTATAACGGAATATTTTGTTCATATTTTTATGAATTATTTCTCTAATTCTTAATATTAAGTCATGTCTTCGTGAAATTTTCGAAGAGATAATTCGCGAAGAGGTTTATTATTCACTTTAAAAGAGAAAATAAGAGTAAGTGATTTTTTTGATTGCCATCAATAACGTTTTTTTTTCCAGATCTCTTGTATTTCGCAACGAAGGACCACAAAAACATGCCACCAAAACCATCTGCTAAGGGAGCAAAAAAGCCGCGAAATCGCAAAAGTTCGTGGTAGTGATAAGAAGCGGAAATCTCGACGTAAGGAATCATACTCCGCTTATATCTATCGTGTCTTGAAGCAGGTTCATCCCGATACAGGTAAAATTTTGATTTGTATAGAATTGTATAGAAGTGTGGTAGAATTTATGGAATAGATGAAGGATCAAGGATCATAATTGATAGAGTAAAGGATAAAATGTTGGGATTTTTGTAGCATAGGAATGCACAATTTTTGAGACACTGTGAACAAATATGGATGTGGATGTGTTTGGCAAATAACCTATCAAGTTTTATGAATTTAATAATCTTAGGTTCCTTGTGAATTTATTTTTGTTACAGGCATTTCTTCGAAAGCAATGTCAATCATGAACTCGTTTGTAAACGATGTTTTTGAGCGTATAGCCGCAGAAGCAAGTCGTTTAGCACAATATAATAAGCGTTCGACAATTTCGTCGCGTGAAATTCAAACTGCCGTCCGACTTATTTTGCCTGGAGAACTGGCAAAGCATGCTGTATCTGAGGGGACTAAAGCTGTTACCAAATATACTAGTTCGAAATAATTATGTACATGTAATGTTCAATGTCTGTGTAATCTAAAGTTTCATGGAAGTGATCTCATCTTTATTGGTTAGGAACGAAGTTTCTCATTGAGAAAAAGGCTTTGAAAAAACTTATTGTTTAAAAATAATTTGAATAGTCTTGATACTTTTATTTTTATGATTATGGTTTTCGTTGTTTCGATGCAGTCTGTAATGTCATTTCAGAATCTGGAATTCACAACATTGTTCTCCCTCCGTAGATCATTTGCCTTGAAAATAATTGTTCACGATCGGTACGGAGAATAGTTATGATAAAGACTTTATTAATTAACGGAAAATTTTTTTTTGTATGCATATAAAATAATTGCCGCAGAATTTAACAGGTAAATTTGATTAGAGACTTGTTCTCTGTTGTTCTATTAGTTCGGAAATTTTTGGTGGAGATTTTAATGATGCTATAATTTAGTCGAGATTTGATTAGGTACAGATGGCAGTATCGTGTTGGGCTGGGTCGATGTAGTTGCTTGATTCAATATTACTGATAATCGTGGACTTCGGTAAATAGTTCTTGTAACATTGATGCATTTGATCGCGGGTTTCCTGCCTTCTTGCATACATAATAGCTTCGACAGGAGTGAAATTTGTGGGAATTCTTCTCAATTCCAATTTTTGCTGCATTGAATGGAATGCCAGATATCCACTTAAACTTTCCGATATTGTACGGACCGATGTTATAAAAATCACTGCTACTAAAAACAAGCTGCTTATTGTCGGGAACGACTCACGACTCATTTGGGGTTTTTACTTGATTTCATTTTAATGCACTTTTTGTTCTGGAACAATGAGTTCCTGTTACTTGATTCTCTTCATTCCTTGCTCTTTCTATTAGGTTTTCATTTATTGCTCTATTGAGGAGTTTCCATTTGGCTGTTCTATCAAGGTGTATACCTTCTCCATCTTTACCTTTTTTGATTTTTTTATCTTGACAATTTCCGTACACTCTGAGGAGCTTTCGGTTCATTGATTAATACTGTTTCTGAATTAGAAGAATAACGATGTAATAGACAGAACACAAATTGTTAAGTATCGAATATACCTTTAGCTTCTATTATTAAAGTTATTAACTCTCTTCCGTACAGTAATTAGCTCTTCTTATAGTCTTTTTCGTTAATGCAGTCAGTCTTATAGTCTTTTCATTAATGCAGTCATTTTTAATGAATGGAAGATAATTTTTGTCTAATTTGATTACGTGTAATTCATTTGTAAAGTAGTTATCGTAATTGTCTCAAATATTCTTTTTTTTCGTTTCAATTTTCCCTCGATTTCCGCTTCAGTAGTAAGACATGTTTTTGGAATCTTATCACAAAATGAAGCGATTCTTAATTCCTTTTCTTCAATTCGTTGAAGACTTAATCGATTCGCTAATTTCTTAGACATGAAGGATAACTTTTTCGCGAACCAATATTGAGCAGTGCCGAAGCCTTTTGTCGAATTTCTGCGCCGTTTCGATTGACTACAGCAATTTCTGTGCATGAGAATAAGATTCGCTTACCTCTTTGCTTTCCTTTTTCCGTAATTGAATTTGTCAATATAGACGTATCCATATCCACCATTTCTTTGTGATACCTTTGCAATAGAAACAAAAAGTTTCATTTTGTCGAAATTGATTGTCTCATGTACTTTTTTAGTTGACGCATGCACTGATCAAGCGCTCCATTTGGCGCTTGAGTATGAAATTAATATGGCACTCATTATCCCAATGATCCTCGTTACAAAGCGAGCGAGGTCTTGTTCTTTTTATTCTGAATTTTTATTGATTCGCTTATCAGCTTACGATCACTTGGTATAGGTTGTTTAATAAAAAGAAATATCAAAGGCTGAAGTATCCCTCGATATGAAGTTAAATTCAATATGGCGTTAAATTTGATTTGGTTACCATTGATTTTTTCTCTCTATTAGTGATTTGGTTCTGCTTATTTCGTCGCTCTTTAGAACTATTTCTGTCAAATTTTCTCGGTGGATTTTAACAGACTGAAATTCAGGCTGGCAATTTGCTCTCGATAGCATTTTCGATGCTAAAATACTTCAGAATTGTTTCTACTATCGAATATTCTCTCAGTCACCTCAATAGTTGCCTTCCGTTCTTTATCATTCCTTTTGATGTATTGTAGCTCGTTATATAGCGACTTTTTTATAATGAGTAATTCTCCGAATTTTCAATTAGGATCCTCCTTATGACATCGTAGTTTTCTGAACTCTGTCGTAATCTCTTACTGCTAACAAGACGTTTGTTGTGGATTTCTTGTAATACAGCACCACAACTTGTTGACGATTTCTTACAGTACTGAACTGCCGGAGCTCTGGGGATGGTTTTATAGTAGTATACGTCTAGCACTTGGTATTCCACTCAATGAAATAGATATTTCATATAACAAGATTAATGACGTTGATTTAGGCAACGTAAATAGTAAAATTCGTACTATCTTTTCTACTGATAAGTTAATCGGTCGTTTGTTACCAAAAGCTGGTAATAATGAAAATAAGTAAACTAGTCTAGGAAAAAGGATCTGTTCGTGAGGGATATCCTGATTTAATCGAATACTAATCGAAGATGTGAGACGGATGTATATCATGAAACAAAATTGGATATAAAGACGTGTATCATACAATTTTTTTGATGGGAAAATAGTAATCAAAAGATAATTTAGTATTGGTAAAGTTGAAATATGACAAAAAATAAAAGATGCTTGATAGTGAAGAAGTTATTCAGAGCTGTTCGTAGAATTGGAAGAAACCACTTGTCGAGTAACCGATTCTAGAAAATGATAACCTCAGCAAATAACGATCCTTTTTATAGTGAAAATGCTTACAACATTTTTTTCTTAGCAACATTCTGTGACCTGAAGGATGATAGATTAAAATCTAATTGATTAAACTATGCTATAAGCAATATCATTCATATAATTATAAGGTTGACATTTAAAGAAATAATTTTTTATTTGGGAAATATGAATCAAAATAATTTTATTACAAAATCACTTCATTACACCTTAATTATTTTCAATTTATATTATAAAATATTTCGTTTATTATGTCGAAATATAGAAAAGAAGATGTCATGAAAAAGTCAGATGCTGCATTTGTACTGCACTGTCTAACCAAATTAAATATGCTCTTATCGCATATCTGATTGCAATCGAAATTCAAGAACGCACCCATACCCAAAATTTGTTTGCTTCGAACTGCTTTAGTTTCTCAGAAAGCCAGATTAAGATAGTGAAATTTATGTGCACTTCAAAAAATCAAATTAAGCGTTACATCAATGTTCTTTTCTTAAAATTCATGATTACCACAATTTCGAAAGCCAAAATGAAGTCAGAATGGACCGATTTCAAATAATTACGAGTTACATGTCATGATCCATGAAAATATTCTCATTAAAGATGAGAAAGTTTAAAACGGTATATATGTGCATTCATTTATCGTTATTATCAATTTGAACCAATGGCCACGCAACGTTTTGATGCTAATCGTATAAGCAAAACTGCTACTTGGGAATGAAGGACGTCTTAAATAAGTTTGTTATATCTGCAAAAATTGTGACTGTTTTTCTGCAGCCGATCGGTACAACGAGTAATGGTTGTCAGCTCTTTGTATCACAGTGACTGCGGTGGAGGGAGTACAAAGTAGTCATTCTTCGAACAAAAAAATATTCCCATAGAATGAATAAATATTTCAATTTTGTTCATGCCGGTTGCTGTAAAGTTTGAGGGAACGTTATGTGGCAACCTTTCAATTAATCCTAACTATAAATACTTCACTTTTACAAATTAGTTATTCGAACTGAATATCTTTTGTCTTGACCAATTTAAATAATTATCTCTCAATTTAAATAATTACTGAAAAGACAAAAGCATTCAAATGCTTTTGTTTTTTCGGTGCTTCTGTATAAGTCATCCTGAGGAGGAATCTTTCCTTTTCCTATATTTCATGCTTTAACTTTTCGCTTTAAGATTAAAAATTGCAACATTTCTAATTCAAGAACTATTATAAGAAGAAGAACTACTGCGGTGACTAGAAAAATTTCTGGTCACATATTTTGAAATATGTCGATCGCAGAAACAATTATAATAATTAATCAGACATTAAGAATTTATAAAATAATATTTGAAAAATAAACATCAAACAGTGTTATTTGATGTCAGAAATCGCCACATAATAACAACTATGTTCTAACTCCAAAAGAATGAATTCAAATACGCTTCTGAATTCAATGAGTAATATTTAAAATGTTACGTCTAAGTTCTTCAAGTAAAGCAAGAAAGTAGTTTCGAAAGATCAAGTGCGGAGAGTCTGAGGTTTTCATAAATCACTAAATTGAGTGATGGAGTATTATTGTTTAAAACTACTTAAATCCGTCGAAATGAAATCATCAATCTGATGACATTAATTCTTTTCTCGTTCGATTCCTTGTATTTTATAAACTAGTCGGGTATTTTATATTTAAGCACGCGAAGATTCAGTGTACAGCAGAAAAGGAAATGAATGCTATATTTATATTTGCATTCCGTTCGAATAAATTTGCATTCCGTTCGAATAAATATATTTTCATTTGTTTTCAAATGACGAGTAATATATTATAATGAAAGATGACACAACAATTGAAAAAGCTGCTAACGGTGGAACTAAAGTCTGCTTTCTTATTAAGCTTCGAAAAAATGTATCAATACAGATAGAAGTTAAATGAAAAAATGTATGCATTTTTGCAGATTACACTTAACTATTATTCATTTTCACTTGGTCAGAACTAATTAAAATATATTTAAAATATTATTAACGACCATTCCATCTCTTTCACTGACAATGTTTCAACAGCAAAACTTTTTAATTGTGCCAGAAAGTGATATTGATGTGATAAAGGATCGAAAATATTATAAGACTGGTCTCATAAAGACTAGAATCTTTTGTTGTATAAAAGGAGATAAATAACAAAATAAAATATCGCGCATTTCATTGATGTTATGTATTATAGCAGTTAATAGCACTTATATTACTTGCGTAGATATTTAGATTCAAAACTAAATTTTACTAAGAATGGAAGTATGCTTTCAAGTAACATGATGGAAATGTGGAGATACATTGTATTGACGCAATTGAGGACCCAAAAGCTATCGAATAATGCGAGTTTTTTTTTTTGAAATATTCATAAACTTTTGAATTGCATAGGATCATCAATTACTGGATAATTTCTTATAATATTAATAAATTAGCTTGAATTTCAAACTATCTTCTAAAATCTTGAATTTTTAAATACAATTTATTGTTCTATCGCCTCAAAACAGAGATGAGCACACATAATAAATGAAATATATAATAAAAAATGTAATGGGATAAAAAATGGAATCCTTTTAAGCATTCAATTAAGGAATTCAGGAAGCGTCGTCTATATTTCATTTCTGTATTGTCCATTATTAATTGCTAATGGAATATATTATTCAGTTTTTATAAAAAAATTAATAAATGTAGAAAGAAAATATTATCACGCTGGAATTTTTAGAATTATCTGCAAACGTATGAAAATGATGAGTTACTGAGTAAATAAATTATTAGTATTTCTTGATAAAACGAATGTAATGTGTATTTATACTAAAGAATGCTTAATTCTTAATGCAATATAATATTTATTTACTACAAATCGAATTATACATATATCTGTTTTCTGTATTTTTTCGATGCTATTACAAACTACCAGAAAAAGTCAACTTTTCCAGTTAAATTACATATTGCGATGTGTTTTTATTGACGAGATTTCTTCAAAAAATATTTTACTGGCAATTGTTGTAATCAATCACATTTTATGTTTTCCTTCACATAATGACTTCATATATCTACAGCATCATTTACTATTCAAATGTATTTCTGCATTTCAAAATGAGTATCTATTCTTCAGTTAATGCTTAAACTACTAAATTGACGGATTCGATTATTGAAAAGATCGAAGTGATTTATGAATTTTAAAGTATCTGTAATCAAAGTAGTCTTATATTTTGAAATGTATGTTATAGAAATTTGTTTGCATTAATTATTCTCAGTGAAATGCTACAATATTCTTTACTCAATAACTCGATTCACAATTCTAAAGAATACTGTAATGATTAATGCCAAACAACACTCCTGTACTCTCCGTTTCATCTTTGATAAAGGGAATGGATGATCGCCAATTAACTAACTACTGTCTTTATTTATTACATGTTAAATGATTTATCACAGTTTTAATCATTGTATTGTATGTCTATATAATTCTTTGTTTCAATTAGTTTTTTCTATCAAATGAATACATGACATGATCCTTTGTTTATGTAATGATTTTGAATCTTCTTTGTTCATCTATTCAATTATCTGCTACATCGAATGCTTACTAGGCACCCAACCATCATTTGTTTCCGTTGGTAAAATAAATGATCGGTTAATCAAATTCAATAATGTTTTCAGCATACATGAGTCATCAATAAAACATTCCACTGTTTAGTGATCAAAATTACGGGAAAAATAATAGAAAAAATACAAAAATTTTAATTTTTATTCGTATCTTTAATGGATAAACATTATATGTATACAAACTAAAAAATTATATCATCTGAAAAGTGAAGAGAATATAGAATTCAAATCTGATTTACCGAAGGATACAGAAACCCTGAACAGTACTATCATCTTAAAGGTTATTTGATCATTAGCTTCTTTTGCTAATCGATTTTGCCAATCCTGGATCTAACACCAATTCCTTATCAATTCTCAGCCAAATTCAGAAACGATTGCATATTGTATTACTGTTAATTATCTGAGAAGAACAAATTCCTATAATTATTACTGTCTGTGAAACAAATTAAATCTTCGCACTATTTCTTAATTAATGATATGTAAAATTATTAATATACATTTTCGTGTACACGAATCAAACAATCACATATTTTACAGCATTCAGCTAATGTTAAATCATTTCTTTATACTGAGTGATAGTGAAGCATTGATATATAGTAAACAAAACAATTAAGAGGTTTTTTTTTGTTTTTTAAAAAAGAAAGCCGATGATGATTTATCTGACGGATGCATCCTTTCCCTTCGTTGTTTTGAGTTCGTTATCAACGGCAGGTGGAGATGAAACTGAATTTGCTATAAATTTTCGTTTTTTTTTTTTTTAAACAATGCACATTTAAAGCTATAATAATTTTTTGAGCAATAACTCAAAATCATTCTTATTCGTTTTTTTGAATGCCCTGTTTACTTCTCTTTAATCCAATTTGAGGTAACGTAATTGCTGTTATGATATAAATCATTTAGAAATTGTTTTTTAGGAAGATAAATTATTTTATCTTTTGCGAAATAAGCAATACCTTTGATTAGTACTAATAAAAAAGGGAACCAAACTTTTGATATCATAATAAAGTAGTTTTTACACGTTTGATTAATTTTTGGATATTTGAATATTTCCTAACATAAGCAACAATGCTCGATTTTAGAATTTACCTCCATTTAAAAAGGGCAAAGTAAAAAAGACGACATACGGTGAATGCTTCGAGCTGTTTGTGAAATAAGTTCATAAGCAACTTGAATGTATTCACCAATGGGTGGTATGTTCCGCGCTAACACAAAAACGAATCACAAAATGTCCATTCAACGATGCTGATACCATGTGAATACGGCCTGAGGAATTTAATCTGCAAATATTGAGCCATTAGAGAGACATATCAAAATGGAACAGTGTTGGACTTTTAAATACAAATCTTCTGGAAAATATTTGCGGCAATAATTATCAAATAAAATGGGTAGTTGATCTATTCAAATCAGATTTTGAGTTTCTTTCTAAAAAAGATTTTAGAATCCAACATTTCTATTCACTTTTTATAAGAGATTAAAACTGCACTGAAATTTACAAACTTGGAAAGAAGTGCTTGATTCATCTCTTCGGAAACAATCATACGAAAATAAACAAGCCCAAGAATTACATCACCAACAATTTCAAAAATATTATCTGTTCGTATGAAGTTTTCAAATAATTTCGCCAAACGACATTGCTTCAAAGATAATGATATGAAAGAATCACTGTTAAGATTAAATTTGAATGCCAAATTTAACATGTTGGAATTCATAAATAGGCAAGATCACATATTCAAAGCTTCAACCCAAAATCCCAACTAGAGTGGCTAAAAAAATATTTAGCACCATATATTTAAATTTAATTAATGATGCATCTTTTCATAGTCTTTCTATGATTATATTAAATTTTTTCTACTCCATTGCCTTTCGGCCTCAAATGATAAAACATCAAAGGATCAGGATGTTTCTTAAAATGCAATAGTATTACGTCAGATCATTTCAACTATGCCATTTCAACTTGTTAACTATTTGAATAGCAAATAATTCTGAAGTTCCTAATGTGGAAAAAGTATCAAACCTTGCGGATATGATTTTGCAGCTCTTAGACACCATAAGTTCATATTACAAACCACAGTTTTAACGAACGAAAACGACGACTGAGTGGTATACCCCAGTGACGATAGTCTATTGCCTTCTCTAAATATTACTTATGAACAATATGACAAAGGAATATGAAAAGTGATAAGATATTGAAGAAAACAGAACTGAAAACTTAACACTTCTATTAACGGTAATATTAAAACTTTTTAAGAAATGATAAGTTGATGAGAAAAGATTTCCATAAAATCAATTTTTTAAAGATACTGATATTTCAAAATTTCTCAAGAAAGATCAGAACCTGTCCAATTGTGTCGCAAATATAGCGGATCAACTGTTAGAGCTTGCATTAGTTTGTAGCGGTCTTTTACCCTAAAAATAATGTAAATATTAAAAAAAAATATTACAGAAAAGATAATCCTTTTTATATAATTGGCTCATAAAATCAAAACGATACTTTTTAAATTCTCAATGAATTATAACTCTCATCTCAAATTTTTATGAATACTAATATTTTATAATGAAAATTTGTCTAATACAATAAATTAATAATACAACAAATTACCACAGTGTAGAACAATCAAAATTGATGAGCATAAATTTATTAGGATTAGTATTGAAACTCATTGCATATTCAATTCCTTCCATTAGTGGTCGAAATTCTGGGCAAATCATCGCATTGCCACCATACGCTCCATCTACATGTAACCATAAATCATTTTTTTGACAAATAGGTCCAATTTCTGAGAAGACATCAAAGGAGCAACATGATGTGGTGCCAAGGATAGTGAAAACAAAAATGGTATTAAGTCAAGACTACGATATTGCTGAAATGATCAGGATTATCGCACTAACACAAATTCGACGCGGTTAATCTAACAATTCAAAAAATTGAACAAATCTTGAAGTTTAAATTTCGATTTACCTAAATCAAGAATCACACTTGTAAATTAAGGAGTACAAAATGTGCAAATACTTGCATAGAGTAACAACATAGCAATTTTTAAGGGTAGTTTTTAAGAGCAGCACCTCTATTGCTAAACGCAGGGTTTCACCACGTAAACGAAATTTTGCATTCACCACGTAAACGTTTCAAAGTTTCACCACGTAAACGAAATTTTGCAAAAAAACAAAGTTTTTAATTTAACCATTCCGATCATGCAAGCCTTCTCGACTGATGAATGAGCCTGTAAATCATTTCATTGAATTGCAAAAATCTTCTTCAAAATATTTTCTAAATTATTATATTAAGCATCAATTTTTACCCAACTATTTATTTATTCTCATTATTACAAACTCAATTAAAATGACTAACTGAAATGTTTTATTTCCTAAAAGGGAATGCATTCAATTACCTCTTTAGAGCAATATGCAACTAATTTTGATAGCAATAATCCTTCTTCGACAAGTGGAAAATGTTGTCTAAGCTCTTTGAGCACTTGAAATCGTGCTGCTAATAACGAAATAAAATTACAATCACTTGCAGAACCCTGAACCACAATAAATTGATTTAAGAAAGTTGGCTTGAAAATAGCAATTTTAAAATTTGAAAATTAAAAATCGGTTAAATTATTGTCTAAAATATGTGTCTGAGCTGTAATATAAATCACTTTTTACTTTTATACACAAAAATCATTTTATTTAGACTGATACAGTGATATTCTTCAGGATATGATTACTTGGATGACACCGCCACCTTTTCCATTTTCGGTGAATGGTAAAAAGCATCTGGAAGACCGATCATTCGACCAAGCCAATGCAGCATCATTATTTCTAATTTAGTCATCGCAGGGCATGCGGCCTGGAAAAATTAATTGCACAACAACCGATTTTTGCCTTTGTTTTATAACAATATTAAACTATGCAGAAATAATACTGACCCAGGAAAAGCCAACTGCACCAATAGCATCTGAAATCATATCGGCCAAAATATTCGGAAAAGCATTTCCAGTCGGGAAGTAAGCATGAAATTGAGGATGTATCCAATGGGCAATCTTAAAATAATGTGGAGATTTATTTCTTGAGATTTGTTCTATTTAACTTTACGTGCATAAATTTTAATCTATAACTTATAAAAAAGAATATAAATTTATTATCTATAAACATTTCTGATTTTTTTTTCAAATTAATCTGTTTCAAGTTTAATATAATTCATTTTTGTCATACTTAAGAAGTATCTTATTTATCATCGTCACACGCACAGTCTCATCATTTTTTTAAATAACAACTGTTTTTATATTTAATTTCAGAATACCTTAAAATATCATAAGCAATATTATTTTAGCTTTACCCCGGGCATAATATAATTGTCGAAATCATTTATAACATCTTCGAATGATTCTGCATGTTGAAGTGCCATATCAGGTACTAGATCTCGTAGATATCCGGGCTCGATAGCTGGTATTACGCGTCTTTTTGTATATTTTCATTATAATCCGCAATATAATCTACTATTTCTTTCCCACATTTCCGGAATTCGGTACTACTCATACCTCCAATTTCTATAATGAAGTTAGGAAATATTCATATAAAGTCATTTACATCATCTACTGATAAAAATTTTAAAGAATAACATGTTAATAAACAATTAGATACTTACTTTTTGATGGGTACATTTCAGTCTTTATTTGTGAGTAATGAATACATTATTTTCACTAGTTTCTGAAATAATTAGCTAAATAAAGGAACAATAATTTCTAGAATAAAAGTCGATTAGCTGAGTATAAGAATAAGTAAATTTATGTAGGCTCTTTCAATTCATAAAATCCATCAGTCCTTTCAGCTTAATAGAATATGTCAAGAAAAGATTTTCTTATGAAGAAGTGGAAATTATCAACACAATCTATGATAATGATAAAAGAAAATATGTGTCGATAAAATCATGAATAGAACAAAGAAATCAGAGAAGCCAATGATTCCTTTGTGTTGGATTTCACATGAATGGGTATAGTATATATTTTATATGTGTATTTACTGTATAATGATGTAAGCTAAAATTCTTTGCCTTTGTTTATGAGCTGTATTTCCCACAAGCTAACAAAGGCCCTATTTCTCATATTCACGTACCAGTATTCACCACTTGCAAAAAGGAGAATCAAAAATATCAAATCATTGCGAACAAGTACTTCGATGAGGTCAGTCAGATCCACCACCAATCGGGCATCCTTTTTATTCTCCTTTTTTCTTGAGTTTATCGTCATTGAACTTACTGATATTATTGGGATTGTATGATTGATTATAATCTTTGCGTTCGTTGATATATGGTGAAACTTGTGGTATTAAGGTTTAATTATCCAAGTTCGATATTGGTGTCTTTGGATTTTGTCTTTGTCAACGTTTGGAGTTTAATTGGAAATAAAGAATTTGCAACTTTGTGTACTTTTTTGCAACGCAAAAGAGAAAGAATTTTTCACTACATAATGCCACGAATCAAGGAATTTAACTGGAGGAAATCGAAATTTTGCGGTGACTCAGTTTGAAAATTCTAAAACTGAAAAAGAATGTCTCGATCCCTGCGTTAGTTAGCAGTATCCATAAAAGGACGTTTGCAGAGATTATTTAAAGAAGTACCAGAAACTTTAACGTCCTCTGATACCCTGTCTACTGATGAAAAAGGGCTTATTACGAGAAGCTTCTCTACCGACTGCAATACACAAATCGGTCCATTACTTCTGCTATGAATAAACTGGAGGGATAAATCAGAAGTGGTAGGAATTAATTGAGTAACTGCCTAATAATAAGCAGAAAAAGAAAGAGCAAATATATGCTCAAATTATATCTGATGAACAAAGTTTCATTAATGTGATGGAAAAAGGTAGATATGTATCAGTAATGTTGGAGATGCTCTGCTGCGTCTTGACAAAAAAGAAAACTCGGGCTTTACTGCACCAACTTCACTCTCAACATCAAATGAAGTTCGCTACATAAACTACTTAAATTGGAATTGCAAAAATTCTCTGACGAACTTCTAGAATGGTCTGCTTTCTATACAAATTTTCCAAGTTGCTGTGGGTAATCAAAACATCTACAAAAATTGTCTCATCTCATTGGATATTTAATTGGAAAAGCTATGGCAGCTATTTCTGGATACGCTATTACCCCTAAAAATTATCTAGTGATGAATGAATGTACTCAAACAAAAGTATGGGAACCAAAGACCTATCCACCACTGTACGATGAATTAAAGAGACTTCCAACAGCCGAAAAGAACAAGGATCTCACATCAACTGTGAAAAATTTGAAAAGAATATTACGCAACTGGAAACACTGGAGAAATTTTGGAGATCTAGAAATTGAAATAGAAATTGAGTCGAAACTGCCAAGATGGGTTTCGCAGGAAATCTATTAAATCTAAGAAAAAGAAGATTCATGATCTGTAACAAAATTGAGGAAGCAATTAGAAACAATAATAAGACGAAATGAAACTGTGAATCAAATACAACAAGAGATGAGAAGATCGAGTGAGACACAAGAAAAGAATCAAATCAAGTAAGGAAGTTAAGTCGGAAATATCATATGCAAACTCAGATGTATTTGCCGCTAGGAAAAGCTCTGTTAAGAAACCTTTGCGTCTTCTGTTCGAAAAAACATGATTAGAATGATGAATGCAGTAAATATAGGACATTCGATCAAGATTTATCGGAATTCGATCAAGATTTATCGGAATTCGATCAAGATTTATCGGAACTGTATCTGTGTTTCCGATATTTGAGAAAACAACAAAAAAAAAAAAACAGTGAAAAATGCAACTACAAAAAATATCCTTTCATTTTATGAGTCAGCATAATTCTACACTGTGCAAAAAATCTCAAAGAATTGCAAATGACAATATGGGACAAAAGGAAAAGAAGACCGTAAATGAGAAAATGAAAAATGAATCTGCAGCAACTACGTTGCATTAATAAATGAAAATGATAGTAAAAAAATGGTTTTTTTGTTATGTAAAGATGTAACAATTATCAATCCAAAGAATAGTAAGCAAGCAATCGTGACAGTTTTTTGGATGCAGAATCACAATTATCTTTCATCATCAACAAAGTTCATAAGTAATTGAGGCTGAATGGAGAGCAAAACGAAATGATTGAGAATATGCATGTAACAATAATGCCTCTAATTGAAGCAAATAGCTGCTTTGATATTGCTCAGGTTTGGAAATTAGAATTACTAGGAATAAATGAGTCACCAGATGAAGACAATGATATGCAAAGAAGGAGAAAGATATAGCGTAAAATGGCCATGGAAGAGTCCCCAAATTGTACTGTCATCTAACTTCGTACTTTGTTTAGGAAGGTTCTAACCAACAAGTAAGGAGTTACGAGCTCAACCTAAACTACTAAAAAAATATAGCAATGAAATAAAAGACTAATTGCAACATGAAATCATCGAAAGAATAGAAAATGATAAGCCTGAATGGCTAGCTAATACATTATATTCCTCATAAAGCGATATTCACTCCACAAAAGCAATCTACTAAAGTACGAATGGTCTTCGATATTTCGACGAAAACATCGACCAAAAAGAGCTACAATGATCTTTTATATAAGGGATCGGTGATGCTAGGTAACTTGTGCGGTATCCTATTGCGATTTCGCTTAATGAATTTAGAATTTTATTGTGTGTTACATCGAAAAGCTTTCCACACCAAATAACATTAATGAAATAGATCGCAATATCACTCGCAATATCACTCATTGAAAAGCTTTCCAGACCAAATAACATTAAATGAGATAGATCTCAATATCACTCGTTTTCTGTGGCTTAAGGTCATAATGCTCCTGCGAAAAAAAAGAATCTAATCATTTTTAGATTCCAAAGAATGCCATTCGGTGTTATATCATCATCACCATTTCTACTTGCAGCACTACTCAAGCATCATCTGAGAACAACATAAAAGAAATTATTTGTAGAGAATGTTATAATAGTAGTAGAAAATGAAGCTGAAGCAATAAGCGTGTTTAAAGAAGTGAAAGAAATTTTCAAAAGGGCAGTCAGTCATGATGAATTCATATCCAATTCAAAAGAATTCAACGAATCTCTTTCAGCTGCTGATAGACAAAAGAGAAAACTAACACAGGTGTTAGGAATCCATTGGAACACCAAACAGACAAAATCAGCATTAAAATACCAAACCTGTCAGGAAGCCATAAAACGATCAATGTTATCACAAGGAATTGCTTCCATCTTTGGCCCATTGGGACTTATCGCACGAGTCGCTCTACCAGTCAAAAATTATACTTCAAAATCTTTTGGTGACAAAATTGTTAATGATTGGCATTCCGTATTTATTTAATTACCGAGAAAGATTCCAAAAAAGAAGCAAGAGTGCATCAAATCTATGTGTTTTCGAATGCTTTCCAACACAGTTTATGCCGATTTAAAATCCGAAGATGAAGGAAAAATTCAGTCTTCGTTGATATTTTCAAAAGCCCGATTATGTCCAGTCAAAAGAATAACGGCTCCAGAATGTGAAGTAAGAGCAATTAATTTCGTAATAAATCTGCTGGAAACGCAAAATGTTAAGAAATTTCTTTGGAGTGATTCAATGTGTGTCCTGAAATGGATACAAAGTGAAACAAAATAACAAGATTTTTATTCAAAATCGTCTAGATGAAATTAAGAAAACTAAAATAAATTTCAAATATGTGCCTACAACTGACAATTCTGCAGACGTGGCCAGCAAAGGAACAAAATCAACGAACAAAAAAATAATTCTTTGTGTGGAATGGACCTAGCCGTTATCTAAATCGAAAACTACTCGACCAGCAATATCAATCCCCGATGAAAAGGATGGAAATAATGAAGGAAATAAAAAAGAAAATCAAAGCATCCCAGTATTAAAACATAATGAAAGAAAACAAAAAAAAGGAAATCCTTTGGATATTAATCGATTTAGTACCTGGGATAAATTATTCCGTTTAACTATTCGAGTATTCAAATTTATTAAATGTATCTGCCACAAACAGACATCAATTATCAAAAATATCTCTAAAAACCCATCTATTAGCGTTGAAGACTCCATAACTTCTTCTATCAAAGAATCTCAGAAGGATGAAATTACAAAAGGAAAAATGGCAACTAAGAACCGATAATGACGGATTGCTCAGTGGACGTATAATAGAATCTGAATTGGATTAAAAACGATCTATCCAATTTGTCGCCCAAAAGGGTTCAGGATAACATCAGTGATCAACATGAATGTACATGAAAAAATGCTCCATAAAAGAATAAATCAAGCACTAGCTGAATTATGACAAAATTTCTGGAGAGAAAAGGAAGGAGTACGATGAAAGATACCATCAAGAGAACAAGAGAAATTGCATGTTTTATAAATAATGGAACAGTAAACCAGCCGAACTATTTTCCATATCCAAAAGAATGTGTACAGCGTTTAAGAGCATTTTGCGAATATTAGATTGGATTATTTTGGCCCAATGTTAACATTAAAGGACAATTATCAACTACCAAAAGTTGGATAGCATTATGTTGAGTACATCTTGAAGTAGTTATTGGACGTCGTGGAACACCAGAAACAATAATGAGTGACAATGCACCTAACTTTAAAGCAATGAACGAGATCTATAATGTAAAGGGATATAATCTCAATGAAGATCGTTTAGTACTTCATTACTGCAACTGCAATAGGAATAAAATTAAATGGAGGCATATTACTCCTCACATGCCATGGCAAGAAGGAATATATGAATGATTAATTCAGTGTTTAAAAAAGCTGTGATTAGATGTTTTTTAAACGAAATGAAACTAATTACGATCATCGTAGAAATTGAAACAATCTTGAATTTTCGACCGCTAACACAAATGACGAAAGATTCGATAAAAGTCCTACGTCCTATTGATTTCATAAATCCCTTAGCTAAACTTGGAAGTCCATTCATAGAAAAGGAATCGGATGGTGAAGATTATGGCACAAGTGAAAGTTCGACGCAGGAAAAAATAAAAAAGCAGTTTCGGAAAACAAATCATGTTTAGATCGATTCTGGATGAAATTATCTCTTTAGTTTAAGAGAACGATGGCAAGTGCAACCAGCGAGGGCGAAGTTTAACTGAAAGAAAACCTGAAATAAATGAAATTGTAATCGTAATGGAGGAATAACAACCAAAAGGTACCTTGGGAAGCTAGGGATCATTAAAGAGTGAAACGAGATAACGAAGGAGCAATTCGAAGCGCAATAATACGACTCTAAACAATCACAAATTAATCAAGCTTATAAATTTATTGATCTCTCTGGAAATTAGGAATCAAAACGATGATAAAAGAAATATGGATCAAGCAGAACATGAAACTAAAAAGAATGTAAGTAAAAGAAAGGAATTAATAAGACATTCGCCGATAACGACTAAAAGCAAAACAACGGAAATGATCAATGCTTCATTAATACTAAAAGCAATCAAGATATGATTCTTTATCCTAAGCTTAATGTAACTGGTATTTTCCAGATTAGTTATGGTAGAAAATACAACAAAAAGTCAACAGCTCAATGAAAGTTTAACATATTCTTAGTCACATGAAAAATTATGCCTGAAAGACGAAAGGAATGGAACAAATCAAGTAAATTTTTTCAAATTAGCCAATTCAAATCGCTTTTTCGGCATCGAAAGTGTTGCGAATAAATTGCAAAAGGTTTCCGGAATAAAAGAAAATATGATCATCATTGAAATCGCGAAAAGAACACGAAAATCAGAGAAGTCGGTGATCCCTTTGTGTTTGTTGGATCTCATATGAAATGATGTATGTTATATGTGCGCATTTACTGTAAAATGCAGATGTATGCTAAAAATTGTTTCACCTTTTTCTATGAGCTATACAAGCTAACTTGGCCTAACAAAAGTCCTATTCCTCATATTCAGAACTGCACCAGGATTCACCACCTGCAAAGAAGAGGGTCCAAAATACCAAAACGTTGAGAGCAAGTACTTCGACGAGGTTGGTCGGATCTACAACAAATCAGGCGTCCTTTTCTATTTTCCTTTTTTTCTTGAGTTTATCGTCATTAAACTTACTGATATTATTGAAATTATATAATTGATTATAATCTTGCATTCGTTGATGCATGGTGAAACTTATAGTATTAATGTTTAATTATCCAAATTTGAATTACCTAAGTTCGAGATTGGTGTCTTTGGATTTTGTCTTTGTCAACATTTGGAGTTTAATTGGAAATAAAAAATTTGCGACTTTGTATACCTTGTTGCAACGGAAAAGAGGAAGTCTCTTCACTACAATAAATTCTTCACTACAATAAATTTTATTCGTGAAAACGACGACTGACAATATAATGTATCATGATATAATGTAACACATTATATTGTGAGTTATAATGTGTCGAAATGCGTCATGATAAACTCATAATATAATAGAGAAATATCGATAGTAAAGCTGAAATATAACAAAAATAAAAATAGTAAAGAAGTTATTCAGAGTTATTAATAAAGTTAGAAGAAATCACTTGTTGAATAACCGATCCTAATGAATAATATCCAAAAATAATAACTGTTGATTTTATAATGATATTTGCAACAATCTATTCTTAGCAACGCCCTATGTCCTGAGGCATGATAGATCAAAATCTGATTGATTATAATGCTTTAAGCAACATCCTTCGTATAATTGTAGGAATGACATTTAAAGGAATAATTTTTTGTTCGGAAAATATAAATTAAAACAATTTTATTATAAAATCACTTGAGACAAGGGGAATCTGATACAGTTCTGAGACGAATTCAATTTCAGCTTCATAAATGACTTCTTCGCTATACTTATATTTTTCATTATTCGAAAACACGATAGATTCTCATTACATCCGATAATATCATAGGTTCACGATATGGGGCTTCCTCCAAACTTTTCATACTTTTCAGATATACTGAAGCATTATGGAATATTCAGATTTTTCGGATTTATGTGGAGGTATAACATCATGATAAGGAAATAATGCATTATAATGCAAGTTCTTGATCCATATTCGAGTAAACTTCAGTTATTTTGGAGCGTAATTATTTCCGGCTTATTTCATGTGTCATTGAAGTAACGAACAACAGTCTGAAATCATCCGCTTATTGTTTTTAGACAACTAAAATATATGCCATAATGTTGCTTAATTTAACTTTAATAATTTAATTTTTGATTTTTGACATCTGGTACCTTCTGAAGATACACTGAAGTATCAAAATCATTCCAGAATTTTCTTAAATTTAAATTACTACTGAGTGTTGGCAACGTTAATTTAAGTAATGAATCTTAAAGTTTTAGTTCTTTATTTATACAGCCTTGCACTGTAGTACTAATTCGGCATTATCCTTGCACTTTGCATATAGGATAATAGTTTCTCTTTCATTATTTATTAAATTTAAAATACCTTTACTTTCCTTGATCATCTCCGCAAAGTTCTCTTTTCTTTATACGGCCATGATTTATTGAACATATATTTTTGCTGGTTGATTCGATCGAGCTAAGTATAATTCGAGACCTTTTTTTCTCTCACCACACGGACAGAATTGATCCTTGGTGTTCTTTGTTATTGGTTATGGAAAAATTTTGTGGAGATTTAACTCAGGTTTTAATTACATTCTATCATTAGATTGATAGAATGTAATAAAAGTACTAAATTGAAGTGAATCGAGACGTATTCTCAATCAAATCATTCGATAAGAATTTTCTTCTCCGGATGAATTATCCTATTTATATAGTAGGAATTACTTTATAACATTTCAAACACTGTACATATGATTGATTACCAGGGCGAAAGAATTGGATAAATGATTCAACAAAGATATCGAAATATTATTTTATTTTTTGTTTGATTAATCATTGGTCTAAGAAATATTCCAAATAAAGCAGTCTTCAAACTAAAGATTGCACGAATTTATTTAGTTATTCCAAGATATTTTTATAATACAAAGTACTCTGATTATTTGGACATATTTTCATTATAAAAATATTCTATTTAATATCTTATTACTAATATTTTATTAATAAGCATGCTTTCGGTAAATTTCAAATTTGTCTACATTATTTATATAAATTTTTTATTGCAAAAGTAATAAGTATGCTTTACCAAATAAAGTACAATAAAAAGTTTCACTGTTTTTAATTTATTTAACAAGCAGCCTATACCATTACAGTTGCCGGAAAAACCGAAAGAAAATAAAGTAATTCTTTTATAAGACATTTCACATGAATGAGTATAGAGTGTATATGCATTTTTTCTGTATTATGTAAGATATAAGCTATATACCGACACTGAAACAAAGCCCCTTTCTCTTATAATCACACTGTATCATGATCCACCACCTACAAAAAAGGGGGTCCCAAATGAAACGAGAAGAATTGTGAATAAAAGATCAGTTGGATCCATCACACGAACATCCTTTATTCTCCTCTTTACTATCGAACTTATTTATCCATTTTGCCTTATCAAATAGACCTTTTATTCGCTATATCATAACGACGATATTGTATAACTTGTTAATTCAACTACTGAATAAAATACTTTCTATCGATTCTTTACAATTAACCAACAAGATGAACTTTTCCTATAATTTTTGGTGCCACGAGCTGGAAATATGACGACAAGCTTAATGAAAAGCGCGGAACCAATAATAATTAAACTGATTGAACTCCTAAGTGAGATCCGAAGTTTGGATTTGTCGTCTCCAAATCAAAAACTGTCATTGGAAGAATTGTATCAATAATATGCAACAAAAAAAAATAATTGAAAATAATCGAAGTAAAGCTACGACGCTTCGAAATACACATTGGTCACTTGGAATCGGTCAATACAAAATAGCTGGATTATATCAATGATATAGTCACTTCACAAAAAGGAAGGACGAAGAAAAAAGTACGCCAAAATGATTGACGATGAAATCACAAATTTAATAACTGAAGGTAAAGAAGTGGTCATCATATTAGACATGTATAAAAAGGATCAATAATTGAACGAAGAAAAAATTCATGTTTAAAAAAGAATTTAAACAATAAGATGTTTAAAAAACAGCCTTTTTATCGACGATAAATTTGCCGCAATTACCGTTGCAAATATTCAGCGGAGATCTTAAAATTTGGAAAGAATTTTGGAGCAGTTTTGATTCTGCTGTACATTCCCAAGAAAATTCCAGATACAAAAAACTCAATTATTTAGTCGCCTGTTTAAGAGGAAAAGCACTAAAGGGCTACGATATTGCACCGGAAAATCATAGGTTATAAGGAAAGTCTTAGTGAAAAATTCGGGGAGACCTTAATTATTAAGAACTCTCTTTATAACGAATTACATGCAGTCAAAAAGCATGATCGAAAATGGAAAGCTATAGTGGAAGCAATAGAGAGAATTCTTCGTCAACTAGAAGTTATCAGGGAAAATCATCAACATTCGTGTATTGAAATACTCATCGAAATCAAGCTGCCAGGGTAAATCTTAGATAAGATATATCAACAAACAGAAGAAGATGATACCTGGTCAGTTACAAAACTTCGACAGTTTCTCGGAAGATTAGTAAAACGAAATAACCAAGTAACTAGAAGTCAAGTCTCAAGTATCAACGACGAATAACAAGTTATGAAGTTCAGGTCCAAATATTTACAACAAATAAACCAAGGAGAAGCTTGCACATTGGCTATAATCAGTTAACTTGACTCAGATAAGTTTAAAATTATCTCAAATAAGTCTATAAAGAAAGGATTAGACAAAAATCTAAAAGAAGACCATTTTCGTTTTGTAACAAAGATCATTGGGATGGTGATTGTGAAACTTCTTGAAGCAAAGATTGGAACGATTAATTGAGATCAAAGCTTGTCGAAAGTGCTTAAAGATGGACCGTAGAGACCAACTGTAAGAAATCAATGATGTGTTTTTATTACAAAAACTGCACAATAGCGCAAATTGCGATAAAAGACATCAATAATACAAACAAGCTGAAAGCACACCCACGCCCACGCAAGAAAAGGAAATCAAACCAGATTATGGATTTGCTGTCGTCAATACAACTACCGAAAAGAGAGGGAAATTTTACTTCTATGCAAAGAAGTTACTGTGTTTAATGCAGCAAATTCAGAATGTTATGAAGAAGTTCTAATATTATTTGATATTGGTTCATAGCTAAGCTTCGTATCCAGAGAATCAATAAACCGTTTAAAACTTGAAAAAACAGAATTAACGGAATTAAAAGTATCTACCTTTGGATCCAAATATCAAACTATACTTCCTACAATGAAAATACACATTGGATTAAGAAATAAGAAAAGGGAGACAAAAATATTACTTAACGGGTGAATTTCAAGTAGTGGATATACTATCTACGATGGATGAGAATAACCAATTTAAGAACCTAACTTCCTACCGGAGGAAACCAGATATACTAATTAGAGCCGACTATTTCTTTAAATTTATACAATTAGAGAAAATTCAATAGTTGAAATTAGAATTTATCATACTTCAAACAATGTTGGGTCCCGTAGTTTGCGGAAATGGATATATTGAAGAAATTAAGCAAGACGTAAATGTATTTCTAGTGTATATCGTTCCCCAGGTATAAATCAATTCTGGAAGCTGAAATACATAGGAATACATGAGCAATGCTACGATCAGGGTGCGAACAAGCGCTATAACAATTCAAAAAGTATAATCAAAATTAATGGAAGATATCGAGTACGATGGCCATGAAAGGAATCTACAGCTAAATTAAATAGAAATTACGGAATGTGTTGTGGTCGATTAAGAAACATGATTGGACGACTTCAGTTTCGTCAACAAGAACTCGAACAATATCATGAAACAATTCAAGATCAATTGCGCTCTGATATAATCGAGAAAGTAGAATCTCAGATAGACTGGAGTGATATTATATATTACCTCCTTACCACAGCGTGATAACACGCGACAGAGACACAATTAAATTAAGGATTGTTTACGATGCGTCAGCACAAGTAAGGGGATCGAAGTTTAAATGACGTATTATATCGTGGATTGATAATTTCTGCAGATATCGTAGTATATTACTTCGTTTCCGAATGATGAAGCAAGTAATTAGAGCCGGTATAGAAAAGGCATTCTTACAAATGCAACTACATCATGAAGATAGAAATTTGCATCAGATTTCTCTGGTCAAAGGATATAAACAAGGATGTCACTGAAGAAAATCTACAATGTTATCGTTTTAAAAGAGTTCTATTTGGAGTTATATCATCTCCTTTTTTTACCAGCTACAGTCAATTATCATCTTGAAGCTAATGGTAGTGAAACGATTATAGAGATCTTTATGTTGATAACATTCTAATATCGCAGAAGGCACTGAGGAAGTCTTATTAAAATATTATGAAATAAAAACTATTTTTAAGGAAGCATCAATAAATATTAGGAGATTTCTTTGGAATTATTTCGGATTCAATGATATTATACCTGATCAAGATCAAGTAAGCCTCAATGCGAAGAGTATTTTAGGTGTAATGTGGTTCCTTCAATCAGATACGATAAACGTAACTCTGAAACCCTGGACACTAAAAGTACTAAAAAAACTATTCTTTAACTAAAAGAACTATTCTTCAGTCTGTTACTTCACAATATGACCTGCTAGGATTTCGATAATGGTAAATTCAAATCATTTCTTCAAAATTTATGGAAGAAAAATAATATGTGGGATCAAATTATAAACCATGCAGATCAAAAGATATAGGCTCACATAAACTTTTAAAAAGTTTTTTTATAAACCTTATTTATTAAAATTGACAAGTATTTTTCAATAAATAACTGATGTGGAAGAGATATTATGATGAATGACAATTATGGGAAGAAGCGACGTGATATAGATTTTTACGGAGAAGTTTATTCATAGCTGAAGGGAATTAATTAAGCAAGTAATTAGCAAAGATTAACAAAATGATCTTAGCAACAATACTAACCAGCTGATGCAATCTGGACGGTAACAAAAATTTTTTACATTTTTAAAATTTACCATTTACTTGAACCAAAACAATCCGTCTTAATTTCTTTGATATATTAAGGAAGCAAATGTGTTTGATAAAAACATTCTGGGATTATTTATGATTGCATTAATAGATGTGTATCTGAATATTTATAGAAAATGAATCTAACTTGTATATGTGAAGTATATAAAGTATTATTGGTGTATATCAGTTTATATGGTTTCTACAGTTAGTATCACTTGCAATAGTCCATGTCAAAAAGCAACGATTACTTTCTATCAATTCAGTTGATCCAACAGAATTTTGAAAAGCAATAGAAAGATGAATCAGGACCAAAGTAAAATTAATAATTTATATATTTTTGAATTATAATGCCTTTTCGAGCGATTTCTTTTTGAGTTATGCTACTCTTTTTAATCAAATTGTACTTCCCATATAAAACTATGAAGCTTTTCAAAATTTCATTACCAGAATGTTGGGAGGAAAAAAAATCGAAATTTATTTAAGCAATCCAGAATTCCCGATTTATCATCGTGTGAGATAGCAATTAGCATGCACAAATTCTTAATGAGTATTTCACCGCTTGGTTTATTTACGATTATGACTGAGATTTATTTGTTTTGATTAAACTTAATTTGGTAAAATCTGATATGATAGTTGAATTAGGAATGTGAAAATTTAGCTGAAATAAGCTCAATTCAATTGCACAATTATAATTAAGCAGTGAATAGTAACTAAATTTAAATGGAATTTATTGAAATATACATTATATAGTTCGCATACATTTGAAAAAAAAGATGAAATTTCAAATTTTTAACGAAGGAATGAATACTGAGTTAACTTTTGCTTAATTTAATGGAATTAAATCCGATTGACTATTAAAATTTAAAAATGCAAAAAAATTATCGAAAAGAATTGAAAATTTGATCTGTATGATATAAAATTTTTGAAAATTTTATTTTTACATCACTGAACTTGCAAAACTAAATTGTAATCAATGTGATAAACTGATAATCATAAAATTAATGATTAAAAAAATCAAAATCCAATATTGTACTGATTTGTTCGGAAACAATCAGTTGTATTGAAAAAAGAAGAGTATTCTTGAGTGAGAATGATGAGTGCCAAAGACGTTGATTTTCCAAAAATGTTTGCACCTGAATTTTAAGAAAATCAAAAAGAATTTTTTCAACCAAATTTCTGATAAATCATAATTTATCAAATTTTCTATAATCAAATGTCAAATTCGAAACAGAACGAATTATGATTTGGTGACTCATCTAATAAATTCAATTCGTTAAATTCATTTCTCGATTTTATTTCCAATTTAACTTAAATTTAGAGTTAATTTAAATTAATTATCCATATAGTCATTATTATCATCTATTACCTCTTCTTTATATTTGTTATCAAAATCAATCGGATCACGTGCAAGGACCATAATTGGATATTTAAGTGGTTGAGTTAGAATGATATAATCATATTGTTCATTATGATTAATTGGTCCGCTACGTACTATTGAATCTGAAAAAATGATAACAAAGATTAAAAAACACTTATAAATAATGAAAATTGATGAAATGATTGATTTGAAATATCTACGTTTAAGTAAACTTATCTTAAATAAACTTACTTATAACAATATATTAATGATTTTAATAATATGTTAATTGTTCTTATTTTAAATTCTGTATCTTATTTTGTATAACAATATATCCTACATTAATGATATTTATATTGCATTAAAGATAGTTGCGCTTATATGTAGAATATTAATGATAGCATATAATTAAATGAAAAAAATACAAGTTTATGGAAAGAATTTCAATTAACAAGTACATATATCAGAAGGATTTATTCTCAATTGTTATTTCATCAAAAATATATCATTTATTTAATTTCGATATTACACACATCTCAAAATTTTAGCAAATATTTTAATCTTGAGAAACAAACTGTGCTTACATGGGCATGGGTCAGCTGGATGACCAATATTAATGAGCAATTCCGCTGGATCTGGCCCTACTTTTCTTCCATATCCTTCCAGAATTTTAATCTTTTCCGTATTTCTCGAATATTGCCGTACCGTAAATGTTGCTGTATACGGAGTTTTATCCAATAATTCAACTAAAGCATTGAAGAAAAAAATAATAAAAGTATAAAAATTTCATTTAATTTAAAGAAAAAAAATGAAACCAAAAAATTTAATTAACAACAATAAAACGAAAATTGAAACAAAACTTGCAATAAAATATTGGACAATGTTCATGATGAACAATTGGTGTATCAGCCACCTGTAAATTAAAAATTTTATTAAAATGAATTTCTTGGTTTTTTTTCAATTTTTCAATAAAAAAGAAAAAAATGATAATATTGATAGTAAAAATCATTTCTCTAAAAATATAAAAAAGTAATAAAATTTACTACTAACCACAAACCATTTACCCATCAATTTGATAATGCTGATATCACCAACGGCCATATATAATGAATTATATAAATTAGTTGCAATGTCGCTAGCATCTATTTTTTGCAACAGCTCCAAAAAAGATCATGAATTTATCGGATAATTAAAAGGAAAATTGTAAGAGCAAAAAAAGATTGCCTTAATATTTATAGTGCATTGAAATACTTATTAAAACTAATTAAATTAAGCAAAATAATTGAATAACTGAAATTGCATAACGGAAATTTTAAAAATAAAAATATTCTATAATTGTCCAACATTGCTTAATTGATCGGTTATTACTGAAGTCTTTCGATCATTTCGTGCACAAGAGTTAGCATAAAGTTCAAAAATTCGTATCGGTGGTACTGAACGACCAGGTACTGGTATACCACCAAGATATTTAACTGAAATATTTGCACCAAAATAATTTTATTTTTATTTTATTAAAGTTAAATAAAGATTTTTATTTATACTAAATGTAGTTTTTGAATTAAAAATTTTCTAAACTTTGTTTTACTAACAATTTTTTTTATTAATCTAAAATAATTAGCTAAATAATTTTAAACAAACATAGCTTTATGCTTTAAATATCATATGTTATATAGTTCTTCGTCTACATAGATTAATTTCTAATCATTCCATATTAACCATTTCTAAATATTGGGCAACTATCGAAAATCGGAAATCGTTGTTGTGTAATTATTTCCGTAATGTAATATATAATGCTATATAATGTAGTCATTCAATTTTGTTTGTTTGTTTATTTGTTTTCTGCTTAATAATAAAAATCTTTTGGCTGTATAGGCTAACCAACATAGCATAGACAATATTCTTTTCCTGCTTATTTGAGTAGCAATATATTTTGATTGCCATAAAAGGTGTATTCAATTATTGCAAAACAGCAAATGTAGCATTTCATTAAACAAGTATGTAAGTAATAGAATAATCAATTTAATAATACAATTTACCTGTATGAGAAAATTTAGGTAAAAATAAGAATAGAATGATGAAATTGTGATGAAGCATTTTTGCAATACCAAAGGAGCGGACAAATTCACTGCCAGAGGGAAATGTCCTTCATTGACCTAATTCAATTCACCCATTATCGAGGAACCGTATGTCCCGTATAACTCAAATAGGTTACATGATGAATATAATGGTAATATTCGGCATATATATTATTTCTCATACCTATTTTAAATGTTGATTTTAGCAATTATTTTAAGCGGAAAAGTAATATTTATTATTTTTCCTTATATTTCTTTGAAAAAAATAATGAAAATTTTAAAATTAATCGTTATCAAAAAAATCAATAATAGTAATTTATTAAAATTATAATAAGAATTCATAAAATATAAAATATATTGTAAAAAATTTTAACCAAAATAAAAATTGGATGTCAATAGCAACAAAACAAAATTAAATATAACTATAAATATAATGGCAGAATTTTTTTACAATTAAATTAATTTAATTTTTTACAGTTAAATTAATTTATTCAATATAATGCTTCTTTTAACAGATTGTGTCTTGAAACTCTTTTGGCCTACCGTAATGATTGTGATCAATTCCAGAGTGCATAAAATTTGTGGTAATTTACTAAAATGGTGGTTTGTGGTTCTATTGGCTGTTGAATTTTTTTCGATATTGAGTTTTTGGCATATTTCCGAATTGAACAAAGCTAAATTGTATATGTGATCTTTTCTTTTTATTTCTTTTACTGAGTTTACCTAAATTTATCACAATTTTATCAATCACTCGATCATATATTATTTGCTATTAACATTGATGAATTGCTTTTGCAAATAATTTAACTTTTTTCTTTATTTTTTCATATCAATTATTTTACTGGGGATTGGACGAGTAATTAAGCTTATTATGATATCATATCTATTAATCGACAACGATTTAATTGCTATTTCTTAAAAATAAATTTTTTCTGCAAATAGCACTAAATTTTTATGTATTTTAGCTTGTATATGTTTTTATTTTTAATTTATTTTCCATCTTTAATTGAAAATTTAAGAGTAAGGAAAATATTTATTAGAATTAAGCAATGTTGCACATTTTATATTTTTATTTAAAAAGTTTTTTAATTAAGATTTTTGCTTAAATGTAAATGATTTTATGTTCTCTGTTTGTATATTTCTGTGTTATGTTATGTATGCATTAAGGTACGTGTGTATGTGTATGTGTATGCATGTGTATGTGTGTATTGTTCTTAATAAATATCATGAACACTTTTAAAAGCGTTTTTCCAAAAATTGAACATCTCGAGAAATTAATATCTATAAAAAGTGATCAATCAACGTAATGGCCAGCTAAAAACTGATGAACATTCTTTGATTCATCCATTTATAATTAATTCTCTATAAGTTATTAATTTTAATTTTAGCTTGTCGATATTCTTATTTGTTTTGCAGATGAAAAAAAATTAAGGAATTTAAGAAAAATAGTGGCGATAATTCAACAACAGTATCAAATAAACGGAATAATGCTAATATTAGAACAGTCAAAATTGCTGAAAGGACTACTCGGAGGAGCAATAAGAAGGAGGGAGAACAGGTTTGTGATAATAAATTTATTTTGAAAAAATTGAATCCTTTTCAAAATCTTGGAAATTGCATAAAGTAATCTGAATTGACATTTTTTATTTCCACGTTGTATCATTTCATGAGTTTTGTGGAGTAATTAGATCTCACTATAAATTTCAATAGTCCCTGAGATTTTTCGGGAGTTGGTCTCATGCTTATATATTTCAAATTTCAGAAAACAAAATTAATTATCTTTATCCCTATCTAGTAGGATGTTAGTTATACTATATCGTAGTATGTATTAGTCCTCGTGTGGTATTATCAAAATAATCAATTTCCTTTCTGAAACCTAAAAGAATGGGAAAAATCTTTGCAGTACTTTTTCGAATTTCTTGATAATGAAAGTCACTTTTTTCAAAACATTATAAGTGATTATTAGTGACATTTTTGATTGGCTTAAAAGAGTGGCAGATTTAATTTATGTTATCATTACAGTTGTTGACTTATCATTTTCCAATTAACAAAAGTTATTTAAGAATATCTCAGTTGCTATGATTAACTCCGAAGATGAGAAAGATTATCATTCAAATGGTAACAAATCCGATGATATCGAATCATTTGATGAGAGAGAAAATATCGGTATTGTTCGATCCTCAAAACCTGCAAAAGTAAGAATTTTCAATCAGTTCGATTTTTTAAAATTTTTTGAAAAAATGCTGCTCTGGAAAAAAGAAATGGAAAGAATGTGAAAGAAGAAGATCCTGCCATTTTTTTAAATAAGCGCTAGGAAATATAAATTTAGAAAGTAGACAAAGAGCGAAGAATTAGATAAAAAGCCGATAACAAATATAAATTTAAGATAAAATTCAATGTTTGGAATAATATTGGATGTTACGAAATGATAATATTGGTTTCAGAAACGAAGTCGAAAGCGTCCACCGGAAAAATATGCCGAATATGCTGCTTATCGAGTGAGTAAATATATTGATTATTATAAATTATCGTCTTCTTAATGGGTTGAAAAAACATTTTGTTGGGTAGTTCGGAAGTTGAGTTTTTGTGTATTTTGCAGTCCATTATTTGAATATGTAATCATCTGCTTATTTATTCATTCATAAGTTTGCAATAATTTGGTGGGTTTGTAATTAAAAAGTAATTACAATTATAACAGTAATGAAATAATGATAAAAAGAAGACTCATTCAATTCAGTTTCTAGAAGCGAACATTTTCTAAATTAAAAGGGGTCGAGATCCTAAATTTTTTCCTGTACATAAACATGTGACGATGCAGTTTGTAGAGGAAGAGATTTCGCAAATGAAAGCAATGTTGGTGATTGATTGACGATATAGCTACTTTAAAAGTTGTAATATGAATCTTCCTAGCAGGAATGTTTATGAATACATTGAAAACTTGAATGAAACAATGCAATAAAAGTGACAGTGGATGAATAAATTAAACTTAGATTTGTGATGAAATTTTTTCAATTTACAAATATAATGTTTGATTCTAAAATTTGTTAAATTCATTTTATTTTGAAATTATTATTTTTAGGGTCATACAACCAGTTGGGCTGTATTACCAAAAATGGAAAAGGAACAACTTATATTGCGAGCATTTGCAGAAAGTAGTGATGGTACGGTGAAGTGCTTGAATGAAAAATGTACAAAAACTTTGAAGAATGCAGAAGATATTGTTAATCATGTAGATAGATGCTTGAAATTACCGGAATATTTTAAGTATATGGTAATTTAACTTTTAATTTTAAAATAATGGATAAAATAAAATTATTTCAAGTATGATTCTTTTCCGATTCTATAAAAATTGTAAATGCCTAGAAAAATATATTTTCTAACATATATTTTTATGTCACTATTGGATACTGTATTATATCTTGCTCACAGGGCAAGGCTGATGTATTTCGAGCACTTGATAAAGTCACAAAAGCAAAAATATTGCGGGTTTCAATGAATGCATTAGAAGTTTTGCCGTGTTTGAATATCGAAACATTGAACTGTACACAAAAATATGGGCATCGCTATGCATTATCATATCATCTCGAAAGATGCGGTCAAGAGAAAGTATTATTTTATTTTATATGAAACCAATTTCAGATACATGAATTTTGTTTTAAGACTTTTGTTTTAAGATCAGTAATTTAATATAATTGCAAAAGAATGCGATAAGCTAATGTTATTATAGATATGATTGGTTGTTTAAAAATATATAAATTTAAATGATTTACTGAATGAAAAATGACTGCATTTAAATGAAAAGAAAAAATACGAAGATTTTATAAAATTGATCATCGAGTTTTTGAATTTCTCTGGTTTTTGTAGGATCGATTACCTTGGAAATGTTGGAAATGTGGACTTACAGGCACCGTGGCGGATGGTCGTGAACATTTGACTATATGTACAAATCCGAAAACAAAGGGAAAAGGACAAAGGTTATTGAAATTTCTGTTTTTCGAAGAAAGTTAATTGAAGGTTAATTTTAAGTAGCGATTATTAATGATAAGTTTCAGTAAAAATTTTCAGATCAGACGACGAATCATACTCCGAAAATTCGGAAATTGATGAACTAGATGTGGATTTTTCAAGAAAAATGAGGAAAGTATGTTTGTAAAGAATAAAGAATAATGTGAATAAACTTTCTTCAGCTTATCTTTTAAATTATTTAGATGAAAGATTCATTTCTTCTGAAATCACTTTCATGCTGAAAATCAAATTAAAGCTATTTTGTAGTGATATTTAAAGAAAGAATATTGCTAAATATTATAATAATGTTCGCAAGGATTGAAATTGTGAAGAGTATCCTGAAAAAGAAAACTGTGACGGGAGAATTATTGTCACAAGTATCATTTGTAGGTATCTTTGCAAACCAAATCTTTTTTGGGAGTTGAAGCAATGCATTTTCACTTAAAAGAAAATTCCTTTAATCATTGTTTAAAGTTTTTTTGTGACTGCGTTCATTTATTTATTACAGAAAAAAATCCGATAAACAAAAAGTAGCATCGATAGCACAAGGATACTTACCAGAGAAAAGTTCACGTATGAAAGTAACTGATGGAGTCAAACGATTCAAATTCAAAAGTACAAATCTTGGAGGTACATTTAAATTAGATATTTTCATTAATATTGCTAATTTGTTTAGATAAAGTTGGATTGCTTATATTCCAATCTTCATTTAAATGAAATTGCTCTTTATTTTCTGAATATGATTTTTTCAAAATCTTTTTTTTCAGTCAGTTAAGGTAATATTGAAATTTTATTTTGCGACTCAAACTTCATGAAGTTTAAATTAGATTACTGGAAATTTGAACTTGATAAGCTGGCAGTTAATAATTCCTTTCTATCAAATATTTGACCGAAGTTGTTATTCACTTTTCATTAATTAACTTTGTTAGATCTGCTAACGATAGATTTTCTCTACAACTTTCATATTAAGGTTTGTTTGACAAGTATCTTGCGTTGTCTCAGAAATCTTCAAATGACTATATTTCTTTTTATTTGCGAAATCTTTTCCCAAATTATTTTGGAGTGTTGTATGATTGAATTTGACATCAAAAATCATCTGTTCATCTTCCATTTTTACGTTACTTAATTAATTCCTCGATAAAATTATCAGAAATTTTTAGCCAGTGCTCCAACACAACATGATTTAATGCAATATCAAGAAACGATTGATCGAGCTAACGAACTACTTAGGATGCAGAGAGAAAAGGATTCTCTTTGTGACGTTCTTGTTCAATTTGAGTACCATCCAAATAATTTGAAACGTGTTGCAGCTTGTGATTTCAGGTTTATCATTTTTTTGATTTCTATATTTTCATTTTATTCTAATGTTTTGATAGAAAATTTTTAAATCTTTGAAACTTTTATGGTGTTTAAATTACAGTGAAGATTTGAATGTTATGCTTGATAAGTGCTCGATCCCTGTAATACTTCCTTCTGACAATAATAAGGAATGTAAATCGGTATCATCGAATAAAAGTCGAAGTGCAAGTATGAAGAATGTTCAAAAGATCATATAGTTGGTGGTAAACAAAGATTGCCAGTTTTTGTACCCAAACCTTTGCACTGTAAGAGGGGAAAATGTAAGTTAATAGCAATTAATTTCGAATTAGAGCTGATTTTTATGCTGAGCATCCCAACTATTTGTAAAATAAACTTTAGAATGTAGCAAATTTATGTTCAGTTATGTGCAACATTTTTCTTCAATTTGAGGCAGCGCGTTGAATGTCCGAACAATCGTATACAGTTATCTAGATTTGTGGATTTTCTGAGTTCATGGAATATTTTTAAGTATTTTCTGATAAAACATAATGTAGCCGAGATATTGACATCCTTGTTTTGCTTTTCATTATACTTTGTACATGTTTAGAATTTTTATTTATATATTTTTTTGCATTCTATAGCGATGAATCAACGACTACTAAAAAAGTTTTTTAAATTCCTTAAAATGAAATTCGATTAAATCAATCATTATTCGTTTTTTCCTCCTAATAATTGAGATTTCATTTCCCTTTCATAAATTTACTGCAAATAATTTTCAGCCATTTTATATCAAGTGAAAATGATATACACGAAACTGGTTGTATTGCTTATTGTGGAGGACCAATATCAACAATTAAAAGTTGTCCGCGAAAATTGGAAGATGGTTAGTTAATGCAAACAATGGAAATTTATGCTATTTTGAAGATTTCATAGTATAAACAGTTGAATACGTTTTAAAACCAATTTAGTTTGATTTAATTGATTTTATTGAGAAAGCATAAATAAGATGAAATAAATACTTAATGTATGAAGTGACAAAGAAATGTTCAAAAAAATTAGGCTGCTCAGATTTTTATTTTTTTAATTATTATGCTTATTAAAAAAAAAAAAATCAGGTCGTGAATGTGTAGCTGTTACGGTATTTTCTGATGAGGAATATTTGGTTTCAAAAAATCGAAGAAATTGTAACATTGATTATGTGCAGTTTTGGCTGTATGACAATAAACCAGACAGGTATATCATATTATTGTGATTTGTCGAAGAAATAATCACGTTATATTATGAAAATTCTATTCCTGTTTTCTTTTTTTCTTTAGAAATGTAGTGAATTCAATCTTCGATTTTTTTTTCAGGATTTCTGCTTTTTTATGGTTTCTTCTGGAAGTGAATTATAACACAATACTTTGTACAGCGTGGTGCCCATCATTGCGAGATTCTGTTAAGCAAACTAACAAATTGTCAAATTTTGTTGGTATTCTTGCAATCGGTGGTGTGAAAGGTTCAATTTCGCTTTATGGGTTAGTAATGAGTTATTAATTTTGCTTTTTCGCTGTTTATCACAGTTATTTTTTTCTGCACTGATTAGGATAAAATTTGAGGAATCTGATTAATTCCACTTGATTTTCAACTTCAGTTTTTATTTAATTTGTGTTCGAGTCTTACAGAATTTTTGTTTAAGCTAGATGCAAAAATTTTGGGGACAAGGAAACTGAGGAAAATGTTATCAGTAACAACAAAATCATAGATCGCTGACAATAAGCTTAATTCTGTAAGTAATACAATAATTTTAATTTAGGAACATGAAATTAGCTGCAAGTTATTCACTGTACCTAATACATTTAGATCCGGAAAAAAGCAAAAACTCTGAGAGATTAATTCATAAATATATTTAGTTACAAAATTTAAAATTTAATTATTAGATTTTAGAATACACAGCGATATACCGATTCCTTTAACCAGTGATATTAATAGACTGGTATACCGTTGTTCGGAACCTGATCTAGTTCTTTTTGTCCTGAATGTTGTAATAATGCACCAACTATTTCAATTGCATGGAATGAAAAAGGAGGTTCTAACATATTGGCAGCTGTTTCTGCATCAGGTACACTCTTATATAATATTTACACACTTTTATAAATTTTTATTTGAGACAACTTTCTACATTTGATAAAATAGGATAGTAGTATTATTGATGAAGAAAAGTGATGGAAATCGAGACTGTGAAATTACATGCCTTCTATTTAATACTATTGAGAATAGTTTTTAGGTCACTATTTTTTAGCAAAACCTTCTTTTAATGTCATATTAAGTAAAAACATTTTAGCACTTTATTTTAGTTCAATTTGGCTTGTACATTAATTAATGGACATACAGTTAAAGAATTATAATGAAAATATTCAAGGTCATGTATTAATTTGGGATTTGAATGCGAGTACGGCATCTGCAAAAATTATACATAGTACTGAATGGCTATCTCCCCTATCAATGTCGTTTTCTGTGGATTGGAGCAGTGTAAGTTTGCTCCTGAATTCAAACTACTCAAGAAGACTTTCATTTATCACGAGATTTTTATTTTTTAGGGTTTCTCAAGACAGGCGACAGAATTTATTTTTTGATTTTTTTATAAGGCGTGTTTTTTACATTCATTATAAAAATTTTTTATTGAAATTTAATATTTTTTGTTTTTGATTTTTGAAATTATGCATTTTATTTTAGTAGCAGTATCATTTCGCGAGAAGCTGATTAGAATATATGATTTGGTGACGCTTACATTTGTAATTGAAGAAGGTGCCCAAAGAACAGCTGGAATGCAGGTGTGCTTTTTTCAAGTTTCATGCTTTTATGAATTTTTTATTCGATTTAAAATAAATTTATCTGAAAGCGATTTTCCTAGATATGATATTTACAGGTTTACTCACGAGAAGGACTTTTTAATGGCATATTTAGCTATCAACAAGATTTTACTCTTAGTGGCGTGCATCTCCTTTGTGGTACATGTTATATTGTACTAGGCTCATCAAAGGAAATTTCTTCGTGGTACCATTGGCTAATAGGTTTGTGTTTGCTTAATGTGAAATGCTAAAAATTTTTAATGTAAATTGTTGCAAAGATAGGATCGTAAATGGATTAGAAAGGATATTGTGATTCATTATTTGGTATCATGAGTAGTTGAATTTTAATTGCAAAAAATTTTTCTTAACATATTGAATAAAACAATACTGATCTGTTATTCGCTACTGCAATTAACATTTTTTTGAAATTCAGGCATGAAATACAGCTTTGGGATTTATGTATATGTCCAAAGACAGGTGCAATAATATCGGCTGGAGGAGATGGTCGTCTTCAAATTTCTTTAAATGGCCGTTTAGTTGCTGCTGGATCGGAAAAAGATTTTTTATTTAATGCATGTCGGGTTGTTATGACAGTAGTGAGGAAATCGGAAGAAGTACCATTGGAAAAGGTATGTTCTTAAGGCAGTTTAAAGACACAGTTTTTAAGGGTATTTATTTTCGATGATAGATTTAAATCTAAATGTTTCCCTTTGAAAATTCATTTTTATGATATTTAGGAATAAGAAGAGAATGGATAGTGATTTCTTAGAGATAGGGTGATGGGTACCAAATATTTTGTTGTAAGAAAATTTTAGTAAAAAATACCTGAATTTTGAAATTTTGAAGGAAGAGTCCAAAAAATGAAAGACATAAACAAAGCTTGCTAAGTGCTAAATTCTCTATTTGGCGAGTATTTGCTCTTTTGGCATAAAAGGATCATATAAATTTCAAGAGAATTTTACAGATTTTGAAATATTAAATAAATCGATGAAAATAAGCAAATATTTCTTTCTTGTTAAGTATAGCATAATTTCAGCTAGCTTTTTTTCAAAAACATTAGTCACGCTATTGGCCTTCAATTACTTAATGACCTAACAAGATTATAGACAACTGAATCAGCTTTAAATGATGATATCAGCGTGGATGATAATATGGGATGTAAAAGTGAAGGAAAGTTTCCTCCGCCTCTGACAAATTTACAATTGTGTGCTGAAAAATCATATCTCGAATTTCGTTTTGATGATATGAAAGTATGATTTGATATATATATTTCATAAATCAAAGGAAATAAGAAAATTTCACGAATTCATGACTGTTACGACATTATCATCTCATATCTGATTAAAATCTAGAAAAAAAATTGCAATTGTATGCTGAAAAATCATATCTCAAGTTCTGTTTTGATGATATGAAAGCACGGTCTAATATGCATATTTCATAAATCGAAAGGAGTAAGAAAATTTCAAATTTATATCTAAATACTATAACTTCTATAATCGTCTTATTTTAATGCAGTTCTATCAATCTGTCTATTTTTTAGAAAAAAATTACAATCGTTTGAAGAACTATAGCGCTTATAGGCAATCCCCATTTTACGTTTAATTTTGATGATTGTTTCCATTACTTTTATTTGGAGTTTATTATACGGATGTCATGCGAATAATTCAATTTTCATTTCAAGATTTATTTGTTTACAATTATTTATTTCCTTGAAATGTTAATCTAAGCATTTTTTTCCTTCCTTAAAATCAAAATTCCTACATTTTAGACCGGTAAAACTGCAATGTCACAATTTAGTCTGGATCTTCGTACGGAATCATTAAATCGATTGGCTGTAAGCGAGCCATCTGGTCAATTGGCAATTTGTGGTGGTGAAGCTGGTCTTCTAATATTCATTCCTTGTTGCTTACGATGATTCAATACTTTGTATCTTTTTTAAACTTTGGTAAATAATCTTTAATCTCTCGACAATTTTACCCCTATCTTGTTGTTATAATTTGTCACATATTCATATTCTTTTTGTAATTATATTAGTACTCTGTGTAAAACTTACGTATGATTCTATAACAATGTTTCGAAAAGGTAACTTCCTCTATTTACCCAAATAAATTGATAAACAAATTTTGCTCTCCATAGCCAGTTTAACGTGACAAAACTGAAAGATTTAATTAATATCTGTATTTTTTTTTATATGAAAAATTTAATTAATATGTATATCTTTTTTCAAATATGTATAAATTATTTTTCTCAGGAAATAAATTTATTTAAAAAACTAAATAGGCTTTTTTTCTTTTTAAGCTAGTAAAATTATCCATTTAGAATACGTTTTAACTTCGATTAAAGAAAAGAAAGAAAAATGAATGAAACATTTGTAACCCAGTTCCTTTTACATTTCATTTTAAAGAAATATTGATATTCAATAGATATGGATAATTTAATTCAATAGCCAGAAATATGTGGATTGATTATTTTCTTTACAAAATTTTGATAATCTGATCAAATGAGGTTATGGTGGAGTTTGAAGTTTCATTGTTGCAAGTCAAATGAAAAATATTGCAAAGTGATATCAGTTGTTAATCTGCTAAAAATTCAGATCTTTCTATGGAAGTTTATTTCTATTATCATGATATTAGTGTATTTTTATGAATTTACGAAGAAACATAAAAGTATTAATAATTCAATCAAAAAATTATTAGTGATTAATCATTCTAAGGTCTGGTATCCTGTTATCCTACTGAAAGATTTATGTAAAAAAATTTTGGCGAGCAGTGGAAAGATGAAATTATTTTTAATACCTCAGTAAAGAAGATCATTTCGGGATTATCATGAATAATATATTGAAAATTAAAAGAATGGGAAAAATAAAGGGATCTGAAATTCAACAATTTCCATGTGTTATTAAATGATTTTGAGTGGAAATTAATTTTAAAAAATCAAAATATCATTATTAAATTATAATTTAGATTTGATGAGATGGTTTTAATTTTTGTGGTTTTAAATCTGAGACTTATTCTTCCTTTTTCTAACCTTTGATAATGTCTGTGGTTTTTGTTTTCAAAAGCAAAATGAAAAGCGAAAAAGTTTGTTGAAAATATTCGATTTTTTGATACATGGGGTTTTCGATTTTCTTTTCCCAAATGTAAACAAATCGATAATTTTTGGGAAACAAAGAAAAAAGTTAAACGGATGAAATTGCTATGTATTTTTGAATCCAGTCAAACGAATAGATATAGATAAATTTGATAATTGCGACAAGATTAACTCTTATATTGATTCGTGTCGATTAGATTTGACAGGATCGAAAACAATTATATCATGTATTGATTTGTAGTGATTAAATTTGATACAAATATGCTTAATTACTTATAGTTTTGATTTTTATTTGTTAATGTCTAGAACGTACTGTAAGTTTTTCAGATTATTTTATTTATCTGATATCATACAAATGATAAATAGCTAATAGTTATTGTAATAGTTGTTGCATTATTTGAAAGTATTTTCGTTTGTCGAAACTGATCATTCTTACTATTTTGTCAAGATTGATTGTTCTTATCAGTGTATTTGCAGATATGATAAAAGTAGTAAACTGCAATTTTCCCTCATTGTTAGTATTTTCATACTATCTTCATACTATATGAAATCATTTTTTCAATAAATATTATTTATCGATACTGCTTATTCTTATCATTATATTTACGGATATTATATAAAATACATAAGTCTATATCATTTATTATCATTATCTAATCCATATCGCTATTGTTTCATTATATATATATGTGTCTTTAAACTATGTTAAGTAATTAAAAATATGATAAGAATATGTTCAAGTGCATATGTACGTACACATACGTAAATCTATATCATTTATTATAATTATCTTATCCTTATTCTCTATCATTACATTTTATGTATATCGTAAATTATTTGTCAAAATTCATCAACATGCGTATTGCATGCCTGTGCTTATATATCATTCATTTATCATTATTATCTTCATTTATCATTTATTATTACCTTCATTTATTATTATTCCTTATCTTTATTCATTTGTCATTATTATCTTATCTTCATCTATCATTTGTCAATATTATCATCTTCACTTATCATTTATCATTATTATTCTATTTCTGTAAAAGTGCAGGAATGTATGTTTTTATATGTATATTGTTTATCATTTTTATCTAGCATTTATCCTTATCATATTATACACAAGTGTGCACATGTACCTATCTACATATTATTATTTATCACTATCATTTTATATTCATTTTTTGTAATTATACATGAAGCATGCTCATTTATATGCCTGTATACAAATCATTTATCATTGCTGTCTTTTATCTGCGCCACAATATATGGAAATATGTACATGCATATCATTTATCATTATTATCGTTATCTTCATTTAATGAATGATTAATTTGACTGATCGACTTAAGTGTGCTATCATTTCTATCGGCACAATAGCAAGCTATTCGATTAGCAGTCATCTATTTCATCATTTTTTGAAAATCGCTGTACCATCGGTGACAATATACAATTGGTAGTGATGGATCTAAATCTCATGTAGACTTGTTTTTATAAATTAATAAAATTTGATTTTAGATTTAACAAATTTCTGATTAATTCATCTTTATTAAATATTACGTAGATAAATTTTTAAATCAAAAATGCATCAAAAATTCTAATAAATTATTTTGTAATTAAAAATTTTTTTCCTAATGTTTTTCTTAAAGTTTTCATTAATTAATTAAATCGTATTATTTAGCATAATGGATGTGAAAATTAGCATGATATATTGAATGATACTACTAATAAAATAAAAATTTAACTTTTTTTCAATAACATACATACATACATCCATCTACACCCACATATAACTTAGTGGATAAAATGATATATCAACTGTTTAAATGATACTACTGATAAAATGCTCAAATTTTTAATTATACACAAACATACATACATACATGCATACGCCCACACATTTCGTAAGAAAAAAGGGAGGAACAGAAGAAAAGAAGAAAGGGAGAGAGAGAGAAAGAAAAAGATTAAAAGAAAGAAAAAGAGGAATTTGGAAAGTATTAGAATTAACTTTCGTTTCGAATTTTTTTTTAAAAAGACAAAGAAAAGACAAAAGAAAGATAATTAGAAATGGATATAAAGAGAAGTTAGAATGATAAAGAAAGAATAAGTAGGAAAAGAATTCAGAAGACAGTGAAAAAAGCTAAAATTTTTACAACAAAAAATTGACGAATTTATGTTACGATGATAATATTTTCGTATCAATTTTATTTTAAAAATTCTTTATCGCTTTTTCTTTCTTGAAAAATGAAAATGAATGAAGGGAAAGAAGAAAAGAAGGAAAGAAAGAAAGGAAGAAAAGAAAAAAGTATTTTCTCGAAAATATTTTTGCTATCTATTCCTTTTCTTCTAAAACTTATTTTTCAATTTATTCACTCATGTATGTATGTATATATATATAACATCAAACTATTTAATATCTTCTTATCCATCCGCCCCTCTTTCCTTTAACTTTAACTTTTTATCTTATCTTATCTCTTTATTTTTGCCTTTCTCTTAGTTTACAAAGAATTATATTTATATGAGAGCTTTTTCCTCTTAAGCCTACAAGACAAACCCTGTCTATCTTCTAGCTTTAACTTTTTGTCTTATCATCTTTTTCCTCTGTTTCTCAAGCTACAAGGAATTGTATTTATGTGAGAGAGTTCATTGCTCTCATATTTGCAAGGAATATCCTCATTCTTTTAACTTTAACCTTTTATCTTATCATATTTTTTCTCAACTTACAATGAGTTATATTTATGAGAGAGAGAGAGAGAGAGAGAAGAGAGAGAGAGAGAGAGGAAGAGAAAAGAAAAGAAGGAAAAAAGAAATGAAAAATGAAATATAAATGCTGAAATTAGATGGGTAGATATATGGACGAGTAGATAGGTCGGTTGATTAGTTTAAAACTATTAAAAGTGAAATCTTAGCAACAGCTGTTAATGTGTAAGGAAACATATTTAACCGGAAAGGATATAAGTGATAGAGAGACAGATAAAGAGAGAGAGAGGGAGAAAGGGAGAGAAAGAGAGGGAGAGAGAGGGAGATAAATTTATCAGTGAAGTAATAAGTTAAACTGATAGGCGAAGCAAAAATTTCACTTCTCATTTCAGTTCGTTCATTTAGCTTTAACAACATTCGAAAGCTTTCCTATTTTCTTAATAAATTTGCCATTTTCATTATATTTATTTTCTTTCCTTTATTTCTATTTATTTCTTTTTATTATTTATTTATTTATTTATTTATTTATCTATCTATCTATCTATCTATCTATCTATCTATCTAATCTATCTATCTATCTATCTATTAATATTATTATTATTATTATTATTATTATTATTATTATTATTATATTGCTTATTATTATTATTGTTATTATTATTATTATTATTATTATTATTATTATTATTATTATTATTATTATTATTATTATTATTATTATATTGCTTATTATTATTGTTATTACTGTTGTTGTTGCTGTTGTTGTCATTGTCGTTGTTGTTGTTGTTGTTGTTGTTGTTGTTGTTGTGTTGTTGTTATCATCGATGATAATAACAATACTAAAGATAAATTTATTTCTTTATCACTTATCTGTTCATTTCTTATTTGTATATTTTTATTCCTTACTCACTTATTTCTTATTAGTATTGTTATCGATAATAGATAGATTTACTTGCTATTACTACTTATTCATTTCTTATTTGTGTACATTCAGTCTTTGTATTTATTGCCTTTTATTATTATCACTATTGTTATTATTACTGTTACTGATAACGAATAATAGTGATAATGATTTGTCATCGTTATTAGTAATGTTTATTATTGATAACAATAATGAATAATAATAATTATTGATGTTATTAGTGATGAATAATAATGATTGTTGTTGTTGTTATTAATAATAAATAACAATAGTTATTGCTATCATCTATAATAATGAAAATGATAATAATAATAATAGTAGCAGCAATGATAATGATATAATTAAAGAGAAATTGAATTGCTAAAATAAAAAAGATATTTATTATTATTAAATTTGAAATATCCACCAAAATTTTTAAGTTTAAATTAAAAGGCAACGAAATAAATGAAGAAAAAGAGAAGATAAGGGAAATTTAAAAAATAGAAAAATTTTTTAAATACTACTGAAGGATAACATTGATAAAGACAATACATAGAAATATACGCATACCCCGCATACATACATACACACACTCACATACACATACACACACACACATACACACACAATACACACACATATATATATATATATATATACAAACATATACAAATAGAAACACAAACAAAAACAAAATACATGATATGTTTTATCATTTGTACGTCTTTTCTCTTTCTCCTTCTCTTTTATCCACTACTATTGTTTTTTATTTAACTTAAGCCTGAAATTTCGTTTCTTTCTTTTATTTTGTTTCATTTTAAAATTCTCGAGAAAATTTCGTCTATTATTCTCTACTACTTTGTCAAAATTTTCGAGAAAAATTTTGTTTCTTTCGCCACTTTGTTAAAGTTGTCGGGAAAATTTTGCATATTTTTGTTTCGCTTTTTTTTTTTTTACTTAACTTTATCCATTCATCTTTTTTCTTTTTTTAGCAGAGAAATTAATAATATTTGAATTGAATAAATCAAGAACGAATCAAAAAAAAAAATAAAATAAGCAAAAATGGATGCGATCAAGAAAAGATGCAGGCGATGAAAATCGAGAAGGTATATTATTATTATTATAATACATATTTCTTCATTTTTCTTCTTTTAATTTTTAAATATTATATGATAAGTGATTATTTTTTTGTTTATTTTAGAAAATAAAAGAATTTTTTATATTTATAAGTGATAAGAGAATGATGATAATTATTATTAGCTAATCATAGTTTGGTAAATGAAATAAATTTCTCCAAATTTTAAATTGAATTTATAATTTTTAATTTTTATAATTTAACGATGTAATTCATTTCCTTACATTTATGATATTTTTTCCATTTATGAAAGTAAAGAAAGAAATATTAAGGCTTGTTTTATACTGATAAATTTTCTTTATTTTGGTTAATAGTTGATAACACATCATTATTCTTATTTCCAAAGATAGAAATATTTTAATTTTTGAAAATTTAGAAAAAGATTTATTATGTTTATTAAAGGAATTTTTAAATCGCCACTAATACTAATAATGGTAATAATAATATGATAATAATACATTGATAAAAATGATAAATTATTACATTTTTAAAATTTTAATTGAAAGTTTTAGAATAATAATAACACTAAGAATAGTAATAATATTATCAACAACAACAATAATAATGGTTGTAATAATAATAGCAGTAACAATAATAATAATAAAATACTAGTAATTGAAGCAATGATAACAATGACAGTAGTAATAATAATATTAACAATAATAACAATAGGTAGTCGCAATATTAGTAATATTAATAATAACATAATGATGATAATAGTAATGCTAACAGTAACAGTAATAGTAATAAAATAATAGTAATTGAAATAATGATAGCAATAACAAAAGCAATAATATTAATAATAGTAGTAATAATTGAAGTAACAATAACAATAGCAATAGTAATATTAGAATGGTAATGATTGGAGTAGGAATAGCTGTAACAAATCATTTTTAAGGATAATGCTCTCGATCGAGCCGATGCAGCGGAAGAAAAAGTACGACAAATGACGGATAAACTGGAACGAATTGAGGAAGAGCTACGAGATACCCAGAAAAAGATGATGCAAACTGAGAATGATTTAGATAAAGCACAAGAAGATTTAGCTGTTGCAAATACCAACCTGGAAGAGAAGGAAAAAAAAGTTCAAGAGGTAAAATTTTAGTTATAATTATATTTTTATATTAGACTGATTAAGGGATTTAAATTAATAATCCATGAAATATTTTATCAGTAAAATTAAAAAGTTTTCTTTAATTTTATCTAATTTTTATTTTAGTTTGTTTTTTCTCACTTTTATAAATTTTTGAATAATAAATTTTTTTAAAAAATTATAATTTTTATTTTTGTTTGAACATTTTTATAAAAATTCTGGACAAAAATTTTTATTACAAAATAATTTTTTCGGATAAATTAGCATTTTATTTTTAATTACCGAATAGCTTCTGAATTAAATTAGCATATATAATTGATAAAAATTGATTTTGACTAATGAAATTTTTAAAAATATAATTTCATATTGATACAAAAAGAAATGTTAAATTTTGAAGTTGAAATTTTTGCACGAAATTTTAAATTGTAATAAAATAATTTCTTTTTTCCCAGTAAGTTGTTACCTTATTTTTAATTACCGACAAATCTAAATTCCAAATTCATTGGCGCTTATTATCAATTCAAAAAATTTAACGCTTAGCGTATAGTTTTCTCTTTTCTTCAAAATTTTTTTGAATTTAAAAGATTTGATTATTCATAAAAATATAAATGTAAAAAAAGTTTTCGTTTTTCAGCTTTTTTATTCTCGAAAAAAATTCTTTTCATTACTTTTATCGTTGCGTTACCAAAATCCTCCTCATACGAGCACAATCTATCATCAAATTGATCATCAATCATCAAATAAAACAAACAAACAAACAAACAAATTAACGACAAAATTTAAATCACTCAATGAAAAAAAAGGTTTGTTTTTTTTGAATAAAATATTTTATGGTTCATTTTGTCATCGATATATATATGTCATATATACATTTTACTTATTTTCTCTTATCATTATTCCTTTCTACAATTTCATTTATTTATTAGTTACTTGTTTACTTATCTGTTTTTGGCAATTTTATTTAACTATTTGTTCTAAAATTTTTTATTTATTTGATTATTATTTATTTATTTACTTTCTGTGCAACTTTTATTTGCTTATTTATTTATTTATTGCACAATTTTATTTGTTTATTCATTCTTTTACATAATTTTTATTTACTTATTTTTGTGCATTTTTACTTATCTTTAAATTTTTTAAAAATTTTATTACAAATCAAATTTTTGCAGTTTTGTGAAATTTTTCGTTGTAACAAATTTTGCAAAGTTTTAAGAAAATCTGAAATTTAGCAAATGAGATTTTACGAAATCGATCAATAGTGCTATATTAAAATATTGTGAAAAAGAAATTGTTTAATAATTTATTGAAATTTTATGAAAGAACAAATATTTTTTTGGGCTGAAAATAATTAAATGTTTTTTTAATATTTTAGGCTAAATTTCTTAACGTTTTTGCGCTTCATTCTTTATTAAATATGAATAGAAAATCAATTAAATTATCAATTAATCAGTTAATCATTTTTCCTACTCTTATTTGTAAAGAGAAAAGGGAAATAAAAGTTATGGATCTTTCACATTCATTATTAATATTTTTAATGCAATTTCAGATATTTCCAATAGCGGCTACCTTCTAATTACATTATCATTGATACATTGATTTAATTTCAAGTTTCATCACACATATTTATCAGAAATTAATTACTGAAATGCATTAAAAAACTTTTACAAGAAAGAACGAAAATATTCCGGAAGAATGAAAATAAAATTCATTCTTATTTTCGGAATGATTATATCTGTTTAACAAGATGAATAAACCTTCAATTCAAAGTATATAAACATTTTTTAAGAAAAATTTACAGAAAAAGAAGCATTTTCTCTACAACTTTATCATCCTTTTTGAGTCAAAATTTTCATGAAGTTTCCTTTTTTCCTTTATAAAACCCTTTCTTAAAAAATTAGGAAAATTTGTTATAATTAATTAATTGTTTTATTGGCTTTTTGTCAAACATTCATTTATTAAAATCATTTGAAAAATATTAAATATTTTCCTGAATAAATTCATTGAAAAATTTTTAATACTTTTAATTGACTTGAAATTTAAATCATAAATTTGATAATTCTTTTTTTGAGTAAAAAGAATTTAAAATATCAAATTCTAAATTTGAAATTTTTTCTCATTCAGCTAAATTTCCATTAATATATCATTTGCAATAATATTTGCTTATTCACTTCCGCAATTATTTATGCAAATACATGATGTATTTTGGCAATCAATAATTAATAAATTAATTGATTGCCGGAATTTTAATTCATTTCATTTCACTTATTCAACTTGTCGTTACCAAAACGATTTTATCATTATATATCAAGCTAAGAATATCTAGAAGTCCAGTCTCATATCACTGATTATTTAATCGTTTCAATAAATCCGGTTATTATCTCAAACATATTTATTCCGGTTAATCCGATTAAAATTATAGCAATGACCTATTTTTGCCCCAGCGAAATTTGATAGATAATTAATAGCTATACATTTTCGATTTTACAAAATTCGATTATCTTCCATTGACAATAATATCTTTCAATATTACATATTCCGGATAAATATTTTTCAGTCATATATCCCAAGATCAATATTCTTGCACATCATATAATCTGAGTTGACATCCTTTCATACATATATCATCATTTGATATCTTTCATATCATAAATATTCTGGAATCAATACTCTCCTTTTATCATAGATTCAAGTTCATTATTCTTTTTACACCAATATATCATATTGCTAAATATTGCCCTCTAAATCACTTACTTCTTTTTCTAAATTGTTCAACAATGTTAACAATTATCGATAAAATTCGATAAAAATGATATCATATGTTTATTGATGATACTATGGATATTATACAGATGTAATAATGAAAATAAGCTAAGCAATACTGTTTTAAAAAAATGTTCTAAAATTTTGTTAAAATAACAACTTGTTGATACTTTGAATAAGCAAATTTTCCTTCGTCTTCTCCTTCTCTTCCTCATTTCTCGTCTTCTAAAATTTTTTATTTCTTTAGCATTTATGTGTTCATGAAATTCATCCTTTCTTCTGCTTTAAATTTAGCTCCATCTTCGGTGAAACCACACTACACTACACACTACACTAGACACCACATTATACTACATCGTACAACATCCACATTACATTAACCACACTACATATCATACTATATATAATATACTATATCACACATTTACCATACTATACCATACCTTACTACATTTAAATAATACCATGCTATACTGCATATCACACCATGTTGTATTATATCATATCACACCAGCCAGATGACCTTCCAATTACTATCATACCACATTCATATCATACTACACAATACTAGATTCATTATATATGTATACTACATAACATCATACTACAATCTAACATATCATATCATGTTACATTAGGCAATTTTTCAGATCCATTAATATTTAGTTAAAAATAATAGTCATTTAATTAATTTTTAATTTTTTCTTTTAATTACTTAAATTTATCATCTTTTTTTTTGTTTATTAAAATTTGGATTACTTATTTACAATTAATTTCTCATTTTATTAGGCAAAAATTTTTCATGCAAATAGATTTTACTTCATACTACATTATTATTATTATTATTATTAATACTTATTATTATGCTTATTATTGTTATTACTAATATCATCAGTAGTAGTACTCTTTTATTATCATAATTACAGCGATTATTAGTATTGCGCTTATTATTATTATTATTATCACTATCATAATCAGCGCATTATCAAGGGAGTGATATGAAAAATAAAATAGAGAACATTTGAATGACTATTATCAGTAAACAAAAAAACCATAAAAATATATGAAAGATGACTAATCACAGATGAATAATTCCTCCTCTTCTTCATATCATTCATATTTAGCAATTTTTTTAGTTGCATTATTTTTCTTATCATTTCTATTTCATTTTCATATTTGATGAATCAACTACAAAAATTTTCTTTTTTCTCTTTTTTCATTGCCTTGGTACTTTTCACTTCTATTATATTTCACTTTATCGACTATAATATTATTATTGTTTGTAAGATATAATCGAGAATTTGAAGATCAAAATTAGAAATCAATGAAAGCAAGATAATATTCGAATAGTAGTAAATGAAATAAAAGAAAATGGAAACTTTCTTTTATTGAAATAGAAAATTCAAAAATGGAAACAGTATAAACCTTAAGTACTGATGGATAAAATGGAAAAGAATTGAAATTTTTAATTGAAATAGAAAATCGAAAATAGAAAGGAATGAAAGCTAAAGATGGAAAAGAATTGAGATTTTTAATTGAAATAGAAAATCGAAAATAGAAAGGAATGGATAAAATGGAAAAGTATTGAGATTTTTAATTGGAATAGAAAATCGAAAATATAAAGGAATGAAAGCTAAAAATGGAAAAGAATAAAAATTCTAATTGAAATATAGAATCGAGATTAGAAAGGATTCAAAGTAAGGGTAGTATTTAAATAGCAATAAATAAAATGGAAAACAAAAATTTGATATTTAAATTAGAATTAATAAAAATAAAGTAAAAGAAGCTGAAATAACATTCAAGCAATATAAAATGAAATTTCCCCATTTCTTCAACCTTTTTTTAAATATTTTCTAAATTTTCTTCTAATTATAACTCTTTCCTGCTAATTACTCTATTTTCGTCGTATATCACAGCATATCGGAATTAAACAATATATCATAATATACTTGGAAAAGAAAAAAAACATATTAGAGTTGTAGCAATAAGGTTATAACACGGACTATTAAGATATTAATAAATAAATAAGAATGGAATATGAATAGGAATAGAATAGAAATATAATAAGAATAGGATAAGACAAAATTCTATTGCAAAAACGAACGATTTTATTCTGAAATGAAATAAGAAACATGAGAACAAAATGGTTTTGTAATATTAAAAAGAAATACTGTTTCAAAATAAAAAGAAAGGAAATAATTAAAAGTTGTAAAGTATAAAATGATTAGCGAAAAATATTTGTAAATTTTATTTAAAAATATATTTTAAATTTAAGAACTAAAAATCTGATCATATATTACTTTAACAGTTGAAAAGCATCATAAACTTTTGCTGTATCATTCCTTTTTATTATTTTTCCAAATTCGCTTCAATAGTTTATTGTATTACTTAACATTCCATCATAAAAATTTTTTAAATAAAATTTACAAATATTTTTCGTTAATTATTTCATACTTACAAATTTTAATTATTTCTTTTCTTTTTTATTTTGGAAATAAAAAAAAATTCTATTAATTTTATAGCAAAAAAATTTCAGAAAAAATTAAAGATTCAAAAACTTCTAAACTTGGAAAATTTTTGCATACGATTTTTGAAATTATACTCGAAATTTGTTTTCATAAAAGGGTCATTTTTTTAAAAATAAATTTAAAAAATTTTGTTACGAATTAATGTTTTTCCTCTTCAAAAATTTAATTATTGATGGAAAATCGAAGATTTAAAATGGGAAAAAGTTTTATTTTATATAAATTGTTTGAAATATATATATATATATATATATATATATATATATATATCTTGTTTTTAGTTGATGATCGATCGACATGAATGTATTTATTTGATTTCAATCTTTATTTATTCATCTTTTTACCCGTAGGGTATTAATGAGCTCGTAATTTAATTACCACAATAAAACTGAACATTTATTTCTAATTATTTCAGTATACTTAATCGTTGTTTGATGAATAGAAATAAAATTAAAAGAAATGATGTAGGAAATTTAAGGAAAAAACTGATAATTTACTTAAAAAATATAATTAAATAATTAAGCAAAAATAATTAGATAATTAAACAATAAATTTTTGAGTTCGAATTACGTTTTATTTAGATTGCATCTTATACCTAAATTGTCTAAACTACCAATATTGATTAATATATTATGGATTTGGATTTTTTTAAAAATTTTCACTTTCAGAAAATATTTTTATTATTCTGAAAATTTTTTATGTAACTTTAAATAGATAATTAATTATTAATAGGTGGAGGAAAAAATAAATAGCATTTAGTTAGCATTGTATTTTTCGCATTCATATAATATAAAATTCTTGATTATTTGCATAGGAAAATTCTTAAATTAATTCTTTTAATTTTAATTATACAAGTATTATTTAAATTTTCAATTACTTATTTTTATTATTGTAACTTATTTTTGTTTATAAATAAATGAAAAATTTGTATACAGTCTGAATATTAAAAATTATCTTTTAGTAGTTATAATGCATTTTATATTAGGAAAATTAATATTAATTTGATAATATACTTCATGATGATTATCTATTCAATCATTTATTTTATGATCCAATGCATATTCGATAGATTTCATTTTCGATTATGAAATTGTACAATTTTTAAAATCAAAATCTGATCTTATCCATAGATATAAATTTATGATGCATATATGCATATATATGCATATTTATAGAGAAATAAAGAAAGGATTTTTGTTTACAGTTTTAGTAATACCTTATGGAAAGTTTCAATCGAAATTTCGGAGATTATTATCAAATTCGTTATGAAAATGGTACAAATTGTAATTTGAAAGCCAATGAACTAATTGAAATGACAATATATTTTGACTTGAAAATTGATAATAATTTGTTAAGAAATTATTTTTATTGGTTCCAAATTTATAATTCATAACTATTATTTAATAATGATGGGAATTAACATGATAAAGGATAAAAATTAATCTGAAAATTTATATATTCATATATAAATTTTATTGTGAAAATTTATGATTTTATTATTGCATTTAATAATTAAAAATTTTTAAATTTAGAAATAATTATAATAAAAGAAAATCATAAATAAAATGAATAAAATTGGATATTTTAAGAAATACAATAAAGTTTATGAAATGTATAAATTTTATCCATTTTATTAGAACAATTGTAATTAGACAAAAGATCGCATCAACCATAAACAAAAATAAAAACAATAATAATAACAATACAATAATTATCTAGAGAGGAAAAAAAAAACTGATTAATAATAAACAAAAACAACAACAACAGGAATAATTTCGCTCATCTATCTAAATTAAAAAGGCGAAAGTAGAGAGAAAGAGAAAGAGTGAGAGAGAGAGGGAGAGAGAGAAAGAAAAAAGAAAGAAAGAAGGGAAGAGAAGGTGAATGAGTGGTTATTGTTTGTTAATTTTATTATTTCGCTTTTTCTTCTTTTCCTAATTCGTTTGTATCGGTTATCAACTATTTTAGGATTGACCATTTAAAGATTCATTGTAACCCGAAATTTGAATAATGAAATTCCAAAATTTTTATTTAAGATACTTTTTATTTCATTCTATAAATTTGTTTTATAAGTACGGAACGTTATTATAAGCAATTTGTTTCTTTTTATGCATTTACTTAATTATATAATTATATGATTATTTAATTTCTATTTATATTATATGGTAATGATATTAATAATCACTTTGTGATATTTTTATCCGCTATCATTATTTGCTCAAATAATTAATCAATTTTTGAAATATTATCATTATTATTGTGGAAGTGTTATGAAAAAATACTATAAATTATTATGATTATTACCATTTTATAATGGGTGATAAATTGAAAAGTATTACTCATTCCAAAATTTCTATAAATTAATCATGTTTTACTGTATAAATAAATGTTTGCAGAAATTTATGATAATTATGAATCAAAAATTATTTATCATCTCTAATTTCCATAAATTAATAATCTATTCAATTAATCTGTAGATTATAGAAAATTTGAGTTAATATTGATAATTTTATCTCAATAAATTGAATTGATTAAGTATTTAATATCATTATTAATTATTTTCTTGTTATGAAATTATAATGATAAATGTAAAACGAAGATTTAATTTTTGGTTTGAAAAAAAATTTAATTCGATCAATGTATGCAATTGAATGCCATTTTTAAATGTATAAAAAAGGAAAAAGAGAGGAAAAGAAAAAAGCAACAACAATAAGACAGTTAGTAAAATTGATTTGACCCAAATTTCAACTATTAAAGAATGACAAATATGCATGGATAATTGGAAAGGAATTTTTATTTAATTCAATCATTTCTTATTACAAATTCATTTTTGAAGGAAAAGAAAGTTGAAAATATTTGAATGATTCTACGCATTGCCATGTTATCATTTATAATTTAATAATCATTCCACGAATTTAATATGTTATGTGAAAATTATAAAAATTTATTCGATTATTTCAATTGACTCAGAATAATAATTCCTTAAATTTGACTTTACAATATATTTTCTTTTTGTTTCCTATATCATATCAACTACTAAATTATCAAAAGATAGGTAGCATCATATGACAAATCAAACAAGTTTCGTAACACACGTGATCTTATTAAATCCAATGATACTTTGTATCCAGTAATTAAACTGTAATTCATACGTTAATAATGTATGAATACTTTCGTCGAATATAGTCACATATAAATGAATCTTTGATGAAAGGATTACGTAAATATTATAGGTAAGAAATCTATTTCCTCTTTTGAAATTGACCGAAGATTGTGAACTACTAACAAATTTAATCTTTTATTTCGATATTCAAAATGAGTCATTATATACATTTCGTTCACTTATTCGGCCTTTCATTAAGATTTCCTTCTTATTTGATTGGAATGCAAACGAACTTTACTGGTAGTAGGCTGAAATTATTCATAAATTTGCCTATTCGAAATTCATTCAACAAAAATTCAAAATTCAAAATTGATCTTTGCTACAATTTTTGAATCATAAATTTACTGGGATAATAAATAAAGCTATGCATTTATTTTGAAATTATCCTAATCTGTTATGCTTTGCTTAAAATTGATCGAAGGATTTTCCAGCCCAGCCAAAAATGGCCAAAGAAGATTGGGCGAGAAGGAGAATGAGAAAGGAAAGATGAAAGATTAATTTGACAAGCAACAAATGATCTTTTCAGCTTTTACCCTTCACCCACTCATTCATTTCATTCCATTCATTTCATTCCATTCATTTCATTCCATTCATTTCATTCCATTTATTTCATTCCATTTATTTCATTCCATTCATTTCATTCCATTCATTTCATTCCATTCATTTCATTCCATTCATTTCATTCCATTTATTTCATTCCATTCATTTCATTCCATTCATTCATTCATTCCATTCATTCATTCATTCCATTCATTCATTCCATTCATTCATTCATTCCATTCATTCATTCATTCCATTCATTCATTCATTCCATTCATTCATTCATTCCATTCATTTCATTCCATTCCATTCATTCATTCATTCCATTCATTTCATTCCATTCCATTCATTCATTCATTCCATTCATTTCATTCCATTCCATTCATTCATTCATTCCATTCATTTCATTCCATTCCATTCATTCATTCATTCCATTCATTTCATTCCATTCCATTCATTCATTCATTCCATTCATTTCATTCCATTCCATTCATTCATTCATTCCATTCATTCATTCATTCATTCATTCCATTCATTCATTCATTCCATTCATTTCATTCCATTCCATTCATTCATTCATTCCATTCATTCATTCATTCCATTCATTTCATTCCATTCCATTCATTCATTCATTCCATTCATTCATTCCATTCATTCATTCATTCCATTCCATTCCATTCATTCATTCATTCCATTCATTCATTCATTCCATTCATTTCATTCCATTCCATTCATTCATTCATTCCATTCATTTCATTCCATTCCATTCATTCATTCATTCCATTCATTTCATTCCATTCCATTCATTCATTCCATTCCATTCATTCATTCATTCCATTCATTCATTTCATTTCATTTCATTCCGTTCATTCATTTCATCCCATTCATTCTCCTTTTCAACCTTACGTCCTCTTTCTTTCCTTCATTTAATCAAGGAATGAATAATAAAAATGTCACTTTTCAATAAAGCGTTGTCATGTATTATCATACCTGCTTATGTATGGGATCTTCCGCTCTGCGTGGGTGGTGATGAATGCTTTTATGCAATCCTACATGCGTGGGTGTATATATGTACATGTGCATGTGCCTGAATATGTGCAGATATATTGCATAAGTGCATGTGCATTTTACATGTATATGAGTAGATCTATGTGCATTTATGTATTTGTGTGAGTGTGCATATACATATATGTGTGCAGATGGGCGTTTGTGCATATAGCTATCATTGTGTATGTGCATTTTTATGCACATATGTGTACTAACTTGAAGGACTGGGCGGATCGTTAGTTTCACAGACCACCAGCTGCCCGTAAATTGTTAACGCGACAGCCGCTGCTATGGCTTGTAGCGTTCACTCTTTGTAAGGGTTTACGAGTGGAAGAATGAAGGTTTGGTGTCGTTTCCCTTTCTTTCTTACTCTTTCACTTTCTTTCTCTTCCCTGACTTTTTTCTTTTTCCCTCCGTGTATATTTTTTCTCTATTGAGGCAAGATTCATTCTCATGTCCTGTTAAATGCTTTTTTTTTCAAAGTTTACTTTTTCTTCTTATTCTTTTGTTGATTAAAATTCCCAATTTTTTCCAAAAATTCAACTTTCTTTTTCAGTTATAAAATCTTTTTTCCGTTCCTTTTTGTTTTATTTCGTTTCTTTTATAAAATAACAAATTTCGTAACAATAATTTTTTTATTACGAAATTTGCATATTTATATTGATAAAATGTGTGGTTTTTCATTCTGTTTACACATGTATGATAATACGTTTGCGTGGGTATATGAGGAAATTTTCGGATTTATTCTTAATTCTCGAATTTATTCTTCTTACCGTATAATTTTATTTATATATCTGAAATTTATGTATAAATTGTACATAATTTTGCAATTATTTATCAAATTATCAGTTGCAGTCATGTTATTATCACATTCTTTCTTTTTTTTCTTTTATTTCCATGCAATTCATAATTTTGCATTCCATGCAATCATCAAATGGAAAAAGGAAGGAATAAGATACATAATTGCTAAATGAAAATAGCCAATAAGAAATATATATGAATAAAAAGCATTTTTCTCCAGTTACAATTCCATCTTGTAACTTTTACTATTATCACTATCATTACAACTACAACTATTACTAGTACAACAAACTGCAAATCTTTGTAGTTCTATTCTTACTCAGCAATAATAATGATAACTATTATTGTTGCAGTTTTTTTTTTATAATTGCTATAGCAGCAATCATAATCTTTAGCATTATTTCTACATCTATTGCTATTACCACTACTAAAACCAATGTTGCTATATAGCAACTACTATTTTTGTAGTTACTGCTGCAATATTTATAAACGTTAGTATTATTTCTATATATGTGATTATTACTTTCATCATTACTATTATCATTATAGCTACTATTTTTGTAATTACTGTTATAGCAATTATGAATTTTGATATTATTCCTACATATATTATTACTAATAGTAGCTGCTATTTTTGTATTACTATTGCATTTTTAGGAATTTAAATAGCATTTTATTTATTAATGAATCAATGATGATCATCATCATTGTATTAGTATTGATTGTTATCAATCAATAACAGTGGATTTTTAAACTCTTTAATAAAATTAGCATATTCATCGCATTATTTCTACATGACAAATTAACTTCCCTTTCCATTTTCCATATCATCCTTTCCAATCATTTCTATTATATTTTATTTATTTCTATTATATTCATTTTTGCTTTATATTATTCCATTCTCTTTCTCTTTCCCTCTCTCTGCTTCTCTTCCTTCTTCTTTTATTCTTTCGTCGATCAATATCGGAAGAAAATTGAATCGTTTATTTTGGGCAATTTTTTTTCGTTTGCAATTCATATTTTATGAATAAGCAAGAGAAAATATTTTTCTGAAACTGATAAGGAAAAAATGATAAGAAAAGGAATGACTGATAAAAATTATTTATTTATTTTATATATTAATTCTTCTTTTCAATTCTGTCAAACGAATACATAAAAATAAGGGGAGGAGAAAAGAAGAAAAAATGATTAAATGCTAAAGTTCTGAAATTATATTGAATTTTTTTAAATATTTTCATTTCGAATTATGACTGATTAATTACTGATCAACAAATGAGTTAATGATTATTACTAATCTCATATTTTATTATTAATTTTTTCTTTAATAATTATGCAAATTTCATGAGAAAACTTTGATTTTTAAAATGAAATAAGAAATATGAAAAAATATATAAATCAAAACTCAAATATGCTTGAATGAAGACATTATTTGTTAGAAATTTCCATTCTAATTGCCTTTTGATATTAACAAATCAATCACTCATATATTGAATATATTTATGTATACGTATATACGCAATTCTTATATGTATTAGGTGAGAAAAGAAATATGCTTACGTAAATCAAATTAATTTAAAGGACTAATCACTCAGCTTTAAAAAAAAATTTTTTCTACAGTCGAATTATCCTTGCATCATTTTCGAATTCATTAATTATATATAATACTACCAATATTTTCATGTTACACTCATCTAACTCCACGTCAGTTTGTGTATTCTTTTATATCCACGCTTTATCATTTTTTAATAAATGAAATAACTACCTAGATATTTCAATTAATGTAATGAAACTATTATTACTATATTTATATCCCATTATTATCAAAAGATTTTAATATCTATAAATATTAAATAGAACTGGTTTCTTGTTAACTGAAATTAATTTTGTGCTTGATAAGATCATGATAAAATTATTGTCATCATATTTCTTGATTCGATTGATGACGAGGCTAACAAAAATAATTTCTGTTTATCAATAAATTCTAGGTTTGAACTTTTACTGTGCATATACATGAAGCAATTTTAACCTTTCATACTTTTTTGTAAGTAGCTTAAGTATTTTTATTTTTGTACCTTATTTTCTACAACTGTTATTATTAAGTTTTTGCGCCGATAACATTTGAAAAAAAAGAGGTCACAAGTAATTTTCAATTTAAGATAAATTATCTGCTTACCGCTATCAATAACTATATATCAGTGATGTAAAAAGTGATCATTTTACAAACAAATATGATATAATTATTCTGAAAAGTGATATATTTTTTTGGTCTCGCAAATATTTTGATTAATGTACATACGAATTAAATGATATGCAAACGGAGATATTATATACGGCGATATTTAAATGTATAGTCATTTCAATTTTCAATAATTTCTTCAATTTTAAATTGAATTCTTGATGGAACAGATATATTTGTATTTATAGTTTTGATAACTTAATGTATCGAATTTTTAAAACGAAATTTAAACACATATTTGTTCTAATTCACCCGAAATAATTTGATATTTTTTGTCAAATTTTTAACAAAAAAATAATCCTATTTTTATAAATTTCAATTAAAATTCTTCATGCTATTATATTACTTCTCTCCTTTCACATTTTCTTCTTTTCTTATTATTAAAAAAGTGAAAAAAGGAATGAATTTTACATGAAATCGAGTTTTTTCAATTTTTGTTTTCTCTCTTTCTCTCTCTTTCTCTTTCCCTTTCTCTTTCTCTCTAAAAGAAGAATTTAAGATGGATTAACGGAGAGATGGATAATTAAAAGGAAAGAAAAAGTTGGCAAAGCGATAGAAAAAAATCACAAATCGCTTATCATCATCATTATCATTTACTATAATTACTATTTCTCTTTCGTTTAACTGTCATAAAAATGAACGGGCCGTTTTTATGATAGTCATAAATGTTAATAATGCTTTTAATTGCGATAAATGCTTAAAATTTTTACAATCAAATGCAAATGTCCGATAAAACATATACCTGAGAAGAAAAAAGAAAGAAGAATTCATTTTTTCTGTATTCTTCCCTTTTCTCAGTCTTCTTTCTTTCTCTCTCTATCACCAATTCTGTTAATAGCTCAGATTTGTTGAAATTACAAATTTTAATCTAAATTAATTAAGTATAAATTATTCGAATATTATTCGGTCGAGAGAAAAGGAAAAAACTCTTTATATCCATTTTTATCTTTCTTTCTCTCTGTCTCTTACTCGCTCCTTTTTCTTCCCTTCCATCATTTATTGATTCGTTTAGTTAATGAGAGTTGTTTGAGAGTTGTCAAGAATGCAAATTTGAAGTTGAATTATTCTAACTCAGGAAATAAATTATTTAAATATGAAGTTGTGAAAAAGAAAACATTTTTAACCCTTATTTTCATCTTTTTCTTCTCTTTTGCTTTCTCTCTCTCTCTCTCGTATTTCTTTCATTGATAATATTAGATGGCTGAGGTTTGTAAAATTATAAGTTTTGGACTAAAACTAAAGCTTAAATTATTTGAATACTAAATTAAAAAAAGACAGTACTCTTAATTAGTAATAGTTTAGGGTAAATTTAAATTATTCAAATATTAAATTGAAAAGAAGAGGAAAGGCAAAGAAGAAAAGAATAAGTGGTTAAAAGATAAAAATGTTAGTTCGAGAGAAGGGAGAGAGAAAAAATGAATAAAATTGTAAAGATTGTTGTAATATGTTGATTGGGATACTTACCAATTTATATTTGTCATTTTGTGTTATTTTTTCACTCTGATTGCAATTCGTTAAATTTTCTCCTTAAGTATCATTCCATCTATTTCCACTTAAAACTTATCCCACAATTTTTCAATCTTTTCATTTCATCCGAATAGCTATACGAAACATTGCTAGTTAAGTAGTTAATTAAGTTTGAAATTTAGCTTTGAAGTTGAAAAACTTTCTTGAAGATCTTTATTAGCTAGGATTATATATGATGTTATTTTCTAACTCTTTTAATAATATTAACTCAATAAGAGCTTCGTAATAAAATAAGCTTGATAAAATTATCAAGTTTCTATATTTAAAATAATTTAATTGTTAAGCATCATTGCTAATTTAGAATAATTATTTGCTAATTTAATAAATTTATTCAGTCAAAAGCTTACTTTCGTCAAATCTTGATTAAATCAATCTTTTTCTTTTGAAAATAATAAATAAATTTGTGAAAGATTTTGAAAAATTTCACAATTCGATATAAATATAACTTTTATAGTTTTTAATTGAAATAATTTACTAAATATTTTGATAATATTTTCAATTCTTCTTCACTTTTAATTTTCGAAAATTCCCCATAATTTTTTTTTATTTATATTCATTTATTCCTCTGTTCGTATTCGTGCTTGAAAGTTTTTTTATTTTAATTATAATTAGAAATTTTTTTATTTTTCAATTTTATAAAAGATTCAATAAATATATATTTATGTGTTTTGTATTTTTATGCAAATCTGCGTAATGAGTTACATAATGAATTCGGTATATAATTTATTGATATTATGTAATACAAAATAATTAATTATAGCTACTAGAAGAAAAAAGAAGTGACAAAAAAAGACGAAAACGAAGAAAATAATAATAAAAATGTCAAAACCTGAAAAAGCTGGTGCACAACAAACATCACTTCTTGATGTACTCAAGAAAAAAGATGCGTCAAGCTCGGGAAGAAGCAGAAGCGGCAAAAGATGAAGCAGATGAAGTGAAACGGCTTTTGAAGAGGAACGCAAGAAGCGTGAAGAAGTACGTATGAATTTGAAATATCATTTCTTTGTCGATTAAATAAATTTTAATTTTTATATCAGCATTGGAAAAAGATTCTTATATTTCAGGAATCAACTAAAAACTATGACGATAGATATGATTTTTAATTAGTTAATTTAAATAAAACATAATTTTAATTTTAGAATTAAATAATTTCAAAATTGGTTAATTTGTTTCTTTTTTAAAAGATTATTTCATTAGTATTATTTGACCCGCCAATAATTATTTCTAGTCCTTAATTTGTTACATACGAAGAATTTTAAAATTTATATTTCAAGTTGAAGCAATGAATTTAATAATTTTTCTCTCGAAAATTTAGATTTTTTTGAAAGAATTGTTGAATTTTTGAATGATAAGTGATGAATAGTTATAGGAAATCTTGAGAGATTTCATCTTTTCTTTTTCGATACAGTGGTGATTGAGATAAGTTATTATTTTTTCTACTGTTCAAACATATTGTATACTCAGTTGTTTGTTTGCTCAATTTCAAGCTGCTTATTTGTATAATTCGAAATGTTCTTTCAATTCCAGTTTTCACGAATAATTTTACATCATTTTTCTGTCTGAGGAATATTCTTGTCTTGTTTACTTTTTCATCTCATTTATATTATATAATTCTAATTAATTGGATATATATAAACGAAAAAAAAATGAAGACTGTATACATATGGCGGAGTTTATTTTGTTTAAGAAAAAATGTTAGATGGGAATAGGATATTAATTATAGGAGAATATTTGAAGCAATAAATTGAAATATTAAAATAATCAAAAATGTTGCGAGAATAAATGCATTTAATTTCTCTTTTCTAATATAATTGTTTGGATGTATGTAATTTAAATTGTAATACGATAGGGAAAATATTAATCGATGAAAAGGAAATTTTATTTTTTTTTCGAAATTCCTTATTTTTCCTCTCTCTCTCTCTCTCTCTCCATATCTCTTCCTGCCTCTTCTCCTCTCTCTCTTTTTATTGTTGGAAGAGATTCATCGAAAACATCTGCGTCGCATTTTTGGAATGGATAATGAAAAAGATTTTGGTAAAATGCTGCGGAAAATCAATAGTACATAATTGATAGACAAAAACTGTCAAAATTTTTTCGTTTGGAATGAAGGAAAAAGAAAAGAGAAAGAAATATTCATAAGGGAAGATTTCATTTTAAAAATTTATCGAAAAGTTTATTAGAATTTACATAAATAAATAGCAAATGGAAATGGAAAAGATTTAATTCATTAAATGTGAGAAGTTAATTTTCTTCATTTTTTGTTCCCGAGATATAAGAAATAATTGCAATTAAATTATACGATCGTGAAATCAAAAACCTAAATTTTTTTCGAAACCCATTAATATATAATACTGTAAATGGGATGGATGATTATGTTATATGCATAATTATAATAAATTATTGAATTAAAGATTGTCAAACTTAAAATTTAACTTATATCTTGAGAAAAAAAAGAAACAAAAAGGAATGGGTAAAAGGAATTAGATGAAAATTTTAATATTTTGGTAATCATAAAATTGTGTAATTTTGAATTTTGCTTCCGTAGATATTAATAATTTGAAAATTATAAAAGTTGTAAATGTGGCAAGTAATAATTATCATTTCTATTCATTACAGTACTTCTAATTGTTCAATAATTAATCAAAATAACAGTAAGGTTATTCCAGTCAAAGCATTTAATGAAATTGATGGATTTTTGGAAATTTTTGTAAATTTTTTTGAAATATTGAAATTGTTGAGTGATACTTCACTTCAAAATTAAGTACATAATTGCAACTGGAGACGAAGTAGTAGTAATTGTAATAATTATTTTTGTTGAATAGAAAAATAGAGATTAACAATTTGATGTCTCTCTCTTTCTCCTTTCAGATATTTATGTCATCTTAATTTCTATTAGATTGCGCTATTCAACGCAATTGAGTATATCTTTATACTCGAATATTTTATTTATAAAATTATCAATAATTAATTTATTAATTATATCTTCTCTTTCTTTTCTCTTTTTCCAAGAGGATTTTTATTCCGTAATATTAATAAATTTTATGGTCCGAAACAATAAATTTAATACAGGAATAATATTTATTTAGGTTCGAATTATGGATAATTTATGCTACAAAATATTGGAGAAATTCTGTGAATTTAAAAATTTGAAAGTTGAAAATTTGAAGAAATCAGGAATTTTAGAGTCGCGAAAAATTAGAAAAATAATTGCTATCCATTTATCTAAAAGAATTACATTCGGTAGAATTTCTTTTTATTAACACAAGAAAATAATGATTAAATTTCATTATGAATTATTTTATGTTGTAAGATATTAAAGAAATTTGCAAATTTAAATGAAATGTTGAGAAATTTAGTAAAAGTGTGAATCTGAAAGCCAAAAATTGAAATGTAAAAGATTTTAAATTACGAAGAATTAAAAAGTTGCTCTCATTATTAGTTAAAAAAAAGAATTATTGTTTGCTATAAAATCAGTTAAATATATCTATATATAAAAAATATCTCGACAAAAAAGTGCACACAAAAATTCATTTTCACGTGTAACTTACGATATTTGAAAATAAAAATATAAACTTTAATCGTTATGCGAATTTATTATTTCAGGCTGAGGCTGAGGTAGCAGCATTAAATCGTCGGATTGTGCTTGTTGAGGAGGATTTGGAACGGACAGAGGATCGTTTAAAAAGTGCTACGGAAAAATTAGAGGAAGCATCAAAAGCAGCTGATGAAGCTGAACGGTAACAAATCACAAGAGTTACTAGGATAAGCGAGATAAATGCTATCTTTTTTCTTATCAAATAGTTTTCTCGCTTATCAAATTTTTAAAAAATATTTTAAAAATTTTGATTTTTCATGTCAGCGGTTCATAATTTTTTCTGCCGTTGAAAATTGATGAAAAGCGCCATTTAAAGAAATATAATGCTATTTAAATATTATTAAATCAAATTCGAACAGACATTATTTTAAACTTAGACTTTGAACATTTTCCCCTAAAGAATAATAATTAAATGCTATTTAAATGTATTAAGTCAAATTTTAGTAGATATTATTTTAAATTTAAACCTTGAGAATTTTTTTACAAGAATATTAAGTAAATATTCAAATATCGTTAAATCATATTTGACAGATATTCCTTTAATTTAAACTTTTAAAATCTTCTCTCAGAAATGATGGAAATAAAGTGCTGCGTATATAAAATACTATACATAATATAAAATACTATACAAAAATTCAAATTTCGAAATTTTAAATATAATTAATTAGAATTTTTAGGGCTTTGTTATTGCTTTTCTTCTCCTGTCTTTCTTTTAGGATTTTTAGGGCATACAGAAGTGTTTTGTTTATGTGCTTATCCGGTTAGCAGGTAATACTGATTACTAACGAAGAATGTCCGATTAGAAAATAATGTCGAAGGATATCCGATTAGAAAATAGTATAAGGAGGAAGGAAAGTGAAGATGCAAAAAGAAACGTAGAACTTCTAGGCGGAGGCTGAGGTAGCAGCCCTGAATCGTCGTATGACACTTCTGGAAGAGGAATTGGAACGAGCGGAGGAACGTTTGAAGATTGCAACGGATAAACTGGAAGAAGCAACACATACAGCTGATGAATCGGAACGGTCAGCGAAATAGTTTCGACAATTTGTAGTGGTAGCAAATTTTTGGAATATTTTGTCAGAGATATTCCAAAATTTTATTCAACCAAGAGACAGAGAGAAAAAAGAGAAGCCAACCGAAACGGCAGCCGTCAGTAATTTTATTAATTTTCATCCATTTGTTCCATGAAGCCTCCTCAGCCTCCTTCTAAATTTCATCTTCTCTCATTTTTCATTTTTTTTCCTTCGTTTTTGCTAACTATAATACGATGATAGTATTTTAATTAAAAATTTTAACGATTAAAAAAATTTTTTCAATTTTTTTGCGTAATTTGCCTGAATTGCACAGATTTTGATCTTTTTTGTAAGTCAAGAACTAATTTTTATGTTCTTCAAATAGGTAAAAAGTAAAGTGCCAATCATAAATTGAAGTTTTTATTTTATCAGATGATAATATTGGTTTATAAAATAAATTTTTACATGAAACATTTTAATAGTCATTTAGGTTAATTTTATAGCTATGATTTGATTTATATTTTGTTAGTTCAAGTTTAATTTAGTATTTTTTATAAATGATTAATTGAAACGAGAAAAACTTAGCAGCAGTAAAAAAATATGCTTAAAAGTCGGGGTTTTTTCGCTAATTTTTTCTATTTATCATCATAATTTAACTTTTTTATTTAAATTCTGAATATCGAACATTCAACGATCAAGTGGTTAGTATAAATTAATTTTTTTTATAAATTTGAAAATTATATTCGAAAATTACCCAAAAAATGATTTTTTTAATTTTTTTGACTTTTCAACTTATTAGTAAACTCCTATAGTCAAATATTATCTATAATAATAATAAGCTTTTTTCAAAATCTTAATATAAATAAATATGACATAATTTTATATTGCTAAATTAATATTCGTAATCCATTTTTTTGTTTTGTTTTGTTTGTCCTGTCGTTGTGAGTTAAAATAATTGTTTTTTTTTTTTTCCTTTTTTCTTAATGTCATAGTGCTCGTAAATCGATGGAAACACGATCACAACAAGATGAAGAACGAGCGAATGTACTGGAAATACAAGTTGATGAAGCAAAAATAATTGCTGATGAAGCAGATCGAAAATATGAAGAGGTATTCTTCATTCATTTCTTGTTTTGTTTTGCTTTTTAAATTCGGAATTTTATTTTGAAAAAATTTTTTTTCGTTTTATATTTTGGCAACACAATTTTTCAATTTATACTGTCGAATGCAGGAGTTCCGATGTTTTTGGTGAATATAAATTATGGATTGTCAAGATTTTCGAAGTATACATTTACGTAAAATACTCATTTAATGATTAATTTTTAATGTCAGCTGCTTGTTTTTCGTCCAATTTGTAAATTATATGTTCATTACGTGATTATTTTTAGTGCCAAATGTTTGTTTTTTGTTCAACGAGTAATTTATGTGTTCATTCTATTAAGTCATTTTTGTTTGACGTTATTGTTATTGTTGACAAAAATGATTTTTCTACTCTGTTATACATTTATTTTTGCATGCTTGAGATATATTTGCATGTGCATGTTTGCTTTCCTCTATTGTCCAAAATTAGTTTAAAAATTATTGAAACAATTCAATTACTTGATGATTTTAATATTTTTCTTGTATCATTTGATAATTTGAAATATCAATCATTATAATGACACTCAAAAAAATTTCCCTTTTTTATTTTACTCAAAAACGAACTGATAACTTACTGATTAACGGATCGATGATTAAGTAGAAGAGAAATTTAGTGGCTGATTAGAAAATTGAAACTGATATGTCAAGCAGTTACACATATATGCGCATATGAACATTAAAATTATGAACAAAAAATAAGAAGAATAATATTTTAATTGACAATTAATTGATTTTATAATATTACTGAGTGAATTTAACTTTAACTTTCTGAGTGATAATAATATTAATAGCCATGAATTTTTTAAGATGTATGATGTCGTGATTTACAAATTAAAGCAAAAGACATAACTTCTTTTTCTTCCCAAAAATTTTTAAATAATACATTTAATGGAATGAAAATTTGCGTGTTATGTTTTTTTTTCTTATCAATTCAGTGCACGTAAAGCGTTGGAAAATCGTATTGATGTGGATCACGATCGTTGCGGTGAGCTGGAGCAAAAATTACGTGAAGCACAATCGTTATTGGCTGAAACGGAAAATAAATCAGATGAGGTTGTGCTTTTATTCATTTTTTTTGTTTTTATTGAATTAACAATTTTGTCCAGAATTAATTTTTTGCATATTTATCTACTTACACTGTTTTCTTCCTAAACAATTAATTTGTCTTGAAATTTGGAATTTAATTGAATTTTTTTATTTGCGACAAATATAAATTTACAATAAATTATTTAAAATAGTATTGTTAAGATTACTGAATATTTTAGATTTATCGAAAATAAAGTTAGATAAGTAATTTAACCGTGATTTATTTTGATTATATCATTACTCATTAGTCATACATATATCACTGAAGAAATTAAGTCTTATTTTTGAAGTTTAGAATTTAAATTTAGATATAGCTTTATTTTGAAATTCTTATAATTGCCTATTTCGGAATTTTGAAAATAGAATGGAATAGAGGAAATAAGAGAAAAGATAAAAGTTGATCTATTGCAGTAGTGGTGCAATTTTTCATATTTAAATTCTAGGTTTTAAATTTCATAAAATTTATAAATTCATCGATTTATGCAGCAGTAACCATTTGCATTGTATTTAACCGCATAATAATTCATTCATTTTCCCGCATTTTCGATTTGAATTATTTTGTTTCTTTACATATATATATATATGTATGTGTGTATATGTGTGCTTATGTGTGTATCTTTTAATTGTTTTGTTTTCGTTTCTATTTATTATCATTCCTTTTTTCTTAAAATTAAAAGTGGAATTTAGGGTGTCATTTTTTTTAATTATTTATCTTTTTGAAATTTTCCATTATTCTTTTTCCTATCTTCCATTTTCTCTATCATTCGTACTGATAAATAAAGAAGGCTTCTGACGGTTGGTTTTTCTTTCATTTTCATATTTTAATAATTAGAAATAGTTAGCAATTTATATGTTTAAAAATTTGACATGAAATGAAATTAGAATTTATGATGGCTTTTGACAATTTATTTATTCTTTTAAAGCTTTCTGCATTTCGTTTTCTTTTAAGTTTCAAATGAAATAGGAAAGTTCAGTTTTTCTATAAAAGAAGGAAATGAGAATATATTTTATTAATTAGAAAAAAGTGAGAATGAAGAATAGTGAGAAAACATGAATAATTTTATATTATATTTATATTATATTGGGGATTTAGTGTTCGCAAGGTTATGGAAAATCGTTCATTCCAAGATGAAGAACGCGCAAACACAGTGGAATCGCAATTAAAAGAAGCGCAATTATTAGCCGAAGAAGCTGATCGCAAATACGATGAGGTGACAAAGTGACAAAATCTGAAAGAATGAGGCGAAGAGAGAGAGATAGAAGAAGGAGAGAGAGAGAGAAAGAGAACGAGAGACGAATGAAATATTTAATATTATTATTAATTTCTGTAAATTTTTTTACATAAATTAATATCCATATAATATCATTATTTTCATTTAAAAAAAATAAATTAACATCAAAATTGATTGCATGCATGCATTTTGTAACTACTTATTTTTTTAATTTGTCTGTTTACATTTTTAAATCACTTTGTTTTATCATTGTAGTTTAATAATATGAACAAATGATTTGATAACAGATTTGATGATATGCAAATGTCTCGGCGCATTAATAATAAAATATATTTCCTGGAAATTCGGAATGGAATTAGCATATTTTGCTAATTAATTAATAGGATGCTTACCAACGACCCATATAGTCCATTAATGAAGTAGATTAAATGGAATAATGCTGAATAGTTTTTCAAGTAATTATCTTTGAAATTACATTATGGAAGTATAGCAGTTATGATTTTCCAAATATTATAGACAAATTTTCTGAATAAGATTTTGTTAGTTAAAACTAAAATTTAAATTTCAATTTAAAAATAAACAATTCAATATTAAGTAGTTCTATATGAAATCCATGTTATTTTTTAAATGAAGAAAGAAATCTAATTTTTTTCATTTATGCTGAGCCTGTAGATTAATCTTATTTTTATTTTTGATTGGTTTCATTATTCGAGAAAGGAATTTGGATAATGATCATCTACGAAATTTAACTTGATAATTTATATTTGCGATTGTATGAATCGTATTAGTTTCTCATAGAATTTGCTTAAAAATTAATTATTATTTTCTCTTATCTGACAGTTTACTGTTAACTTCAGATATTGTTTTTATTACTAATCCTTCTTATATTTGTTTGTTTGTTTACGTTTGTGTGCTTATCATTGATATTATTATTAAATCTAATTTAAAAAATTTCGATGTATGCAAATTTTTTATCAGATTTATTTAACCTGTTGAAAATTCCAATTTTTATTCATTTTGTTTGTATCGTATAATATAGTATTTCAATATGTTATCTTCTATAGAAATTTTAATGACTATATGGTGTAGAAGTGACTAATACTTAAGAAAAAAGACTAATAGTTTATGAAAGAGTTAGTAGTTCAGATTAATAATTTTATAACAAAGGTTGATTCAGATTGTTATTTTATGAGAGAGGCTAGTAATTTAAGCTAATAGTTTTATGAAAAAGATTAATGATTTCGCAGGGTAGCTAAAAAAGCAAACTAGGAGCGGAGGGAGGAGGGGAATTTTTAAGAACTGAAAAAAATAATTTAATGGGAAATATCAAATAATTTAATTTACCGATAGTCTGGAATCAATCAAATGGACTAAGCGGAATAGTTCTGATCGTTAGCTTGTGCCGGATTTAATATAGACAGTCTTATTTGATATAAGTGATATCGTATTGTTCGTATTAACTCAATAATCTATTGGATATTTATATTAGAGTAATGTAAAATTGCATATTTTATTCTTTTTAAATGGTATTATGTTTTTGTGATGATTTCATTATCATAATTTGTTATTTTTCACTCACCAATCCTTCATTTATTTTATGCAACTTTAGTTTCATTATTAATCCATATTAATTTAAATGCTTGATTAAGCTTTATTTCTATAATTTTTCTAGGTAGCTCGTAAATTAGCTATGGTTGAAGCGGATTTGGAGCGAGCTGAAGAACGTGCTGAAGCCGGTGAAAAGTTAGTTTTTGACAAATTTTATCAAATATAGAAATTCTTTATAAAATTTCAGAAAGTTATTCATTTTATTATTTGAAAAGGGTCAATTTACCAAAATTGTTTGTATGTCTGTATGTGTGATGTGTGATAATTTTGTTTTATTTAAATGAAAATTAAGTAGGGCATGGTAAATTTATTTAAAATAATCATGTAGGCTTTTTAAAAATCGAGAAAATTCGATCGAAAATTGATTAAAATAATGTTTTGGAAATTATTTACATACGTAGATAGTTTTCAAAGATGAATTGGACAGTTATTTTGTGAAAAGTTTTTTCTTTTCGTTTTTTTGAAATGACAGTAAGGTCTTATATATGTTAGCGATATAATATGCTGAAAATCAATAATCATTTCAATTACTGTTACTTCTGTTTATGATTGTGAATGTAATCATAGATATTAGTTAGCAGTAATATAGTTAATTATAAATTAGTATGGAATTCATTTTTGGAATAATTATATTTGGCAGTATTTATATTTATATTATTAACTTGTCTGTGGAATGGATTTTATTTGAAAAATATAAATGAGTTAATTCAGAATGATTATTCGACTTCAAATTATACTTGTAGAGTAAAAATTTAAGCTTCAGCTTCAAATATATATATATATATATATCCAACGAATATATATATATTTTTTTCACACATATAACGGCAATTTTATGAGTATATAAAAGATTTTTAAAATAAACACGTTGATTGAAATGAAACAACAGAAAAGCACATGAAATGGAACGTGAATTGGTTGCTGTGGGAATGAATTTGAAAACATTGGAAGTTCATGAGGAACGTGCTCTGCAACGTGAAAATTCTTTCTCCGATCATATACAAAGCTTACAGAATCGGATCAAAGAGGTGAAAAATGGTGAAAATAATTGGGATCAGCGGTATTAAACATAATAATTTCTTTAAAGATAACTAGAAGTAGTTTTGCATTCGATCAAGTAAATAATTACAATTTTCAAAATTAAAAATATTAATTAGTCCTTTACGTTTTTTAAGTGAAGATATTAATTTTCCTAACGAATGAATCAGACAAACATTGAAACCATTAATAACGATTGATATTGTATGGCTGTTATTTAAAATTCTTTTCTATGAGATTTTTAGAAGGAAATGACGATTTTTAATATTTTTGTAATTTTTTAACGAATGCAATTATTTAGACATCAGCAAGATAAGTATGTGAAAAGAAATTGAGCTTATGATTGAATTTTTTTTTCAAAAAGTTTGCATATTGTGATGAATATTTAGATCGAAGGTTTGAAAAATATTCGAATATTTGAATTTATGTTGTTAAAATGTAGCTGAGCGAAAATTCTGGAAAACACGATCTTAAACTTAAAGTTTTTAAAATTTGAAATTCTGAAATCTTAAAAGTGGCGATCTTGAATTCTAAATTTTTGATCGGATTATGAAATTGCTATAGATAAATCGAGTGTGAAATTTTAATCAACAGGTTATAATAGAGCCTGGAAATGTTTTTCTGGTAAAAGCAAAAAAGCTAAAACTCGAATGTAAATATTATCTTTTTCGATAAATAAAACTATGCATAAATAATAAACGAAATTATTATGAAAATAAGCGGTAGTTTTTCTTGCTTAAATAAATGAGCTGATTCATATAGATAGTAAAATTTAAGCAATTATTTAGCAAAAATTAAGTAATTGCTTGTAAGCATGAATGAAGACAAGGAACAATAAAGTTGAATTTCTATTAGTTGAAATATATAACGTACTTTATAGCTTCAAAAGTATCGAAATTACTGTCTTATTTCACATCTAAGGATTAAAACAGGATTATAATAAACAAACTGAAAAAAAGTAAGAAAGAAAAATTTGATGCCGCTGATCTCATTACTAATAAGTATAATGTGATGGATGGTATTATATGGTTGTCGGGAAAATTGATGTTGTGTTGTTGTATGTTGTGAAATGTGAGTATTAGTTTTGAATGTTAAAAATTTTATGCTATGAAATGCTTGGCTAATAATAATTAAGCTATATTTTAAAACATATCTATCATTCAGTATAATTTTATTCATCTAAAATTTTAACAGCAAAAATGGTGAAACTTTTCATTCAATTTTTCGTTTTTTAATAGTTCTTTTTTTATATATTTTATTATTTGTGCAGCAAAATTGTGGAATTGGAAGAAGAACTTCGTGTTGTCGGTAATAATTTGAAATCTCTGGAAGTATCTGAAGAAAAGCTCTACAACGTGAAGATTCGTACGAAGAACAGATTCGTACAGTATCGGCACGTTTAAAGGAGGTATGATTGGTAGGAAGCAATATCGTAAAGAAGTATTTAATATAGAAATATTAAGTTTATGGTAAAATCTGTTTTTGAATCCTTAATTTAGGCTTGCTTTTATTGTTGTTATTGTTGTTGTGAAAGTTTCACGTTGAGTTTATACTATAATTCTATTAAAGAGTGAAATGCATGACGATGAATGTATTATTTTCTAAAATATTGTGAAAAAGTATTACTTTACTATTACTTCAGGCAGAAACACGAGCAGAATTTGCCGAACGATCGGTTCAAAATTGCAGAAGGAAGTTGACAGACTTGAAGGTTTGTTTAAAAGTTCTTATAAATTTTTATAGTTCTTTAAAAACTGAAGAGTGAAGTTAACAGATCCGAAGGTTTGTTCCTTTTTAAAATTTTCTTTATTCGATTTTAGCAATTTTTGAGTTCGATTTATTTTTTATTTTATTTCGTTTTTTTTCTTAGGAAAGAAAAATAAATAAAATGATTCGGATGTATTATAGTTATTCAGCAGTTGCATTTCCTGTAATTATATCAGTGATTGAAATATCGAGAGAGCGAGAAAAGTAAACAATTAGGTAGGACTGAAACAATGTGATTTATTGACAGAATATTCTTTAACACTAATATATTTTGAATATCAGATATATAGCAAGGAAGAAATGACAAACTTTTATTTAATCCTAAGCAAAAAGAAATGATAATAAATAAATAAATTAAATTTCCTATCCGATTTCTATACTTTCTTTATTCATTACATTTTTGTGCTTATTGTTGATGTTTTTGTTACTGGTGTTATATAATGTTATATTTGTTATATAATTTAAGTGTAAATTATTGAGAGCTACAGATGAGTTATTAATCGAGAAGGAACGTGTGCGTAATTTAACGGAAGAAATCGAACAAACCGTCCAGGAGATTCAAACCTCATAAAATATCCTTCTATATACCGTATTTGACTTTTATTTATCGTTTCGTTCGTCATTTTTTTTTATTTTGAACGTCTATGATTTGTGTGGTTTGTTTATGTACTTGCGTGTTTTGCGTGTTTCTTACGGGTGATAGAAATACTAAATGCAGCAAAAAATTTCGGAAGTTTTCGTCTTTAGATTAACTCAAATTTAAATTATCAACATATAACTTCAGGTTATTAATTTTTGGAAAAGTGTTTGGAAGAGTTTTCTGATAAATCATATCTTTAAAACGGTCCAGCTACTTTAATTTTCTTTTTTGAATGGATATATCGATATTAAGTCACTAAGAATTTATTCCTTCTTGTTTATATTTATAATTTATCCTATATATATCGATGTTAATTTGTCGTTTAGAATTTAATATACTATTTCCTTTGTTTATATTTATGGTTTACTCGATAGTTCAATTCAAAAGTTTCGAAATTTTATCATTAAAATTCCATTTGCTGCATTTATTTTATTTCTTTGAAGCTCGTATCATACTTTTGAGTTAATAAACTTTTTTCCAGTCACTAAACAAACTTATAAATATTGTTATGATGAATGTTTGCATTATTTTTTTCTTCAATTGACACATATTTCTATTCCTTCCAATATTTCTGTGATAGTTGGTTTGAAATGATTTGTTTGGATTGCTTGCGTAACATTTGAATCTAAAATATGTTTAAAAATTGGAATGGTTATTTCAATTAAGTGCTATAAACTCGTCTAAAAAAGAAAACTAGCAAGTAATGCTGATTGCTTAAAATGCTATATAATCATATCAGTAGTGATTGTTTGCAAATAATTTTCCTTTGTTTTTACCAATCATTAACTGGCACAAATCCTATCTTTTGCTGTATAAATTTTTGGTGATAACTTCTGCAATTTTCACTATCACTACGTATCATGCAAGAAGAATTTGAGTAGGATCTAATTTATTTTTTGAAGTTTGTATTCTCGAAATTTTTAATTAATTTTTTCTGGCTTTTTTTAATCAGAGTGATTAATTAATTAGTGTGCTGCTCATTTTTCAGAAGCCAAGGAACTTTCGGACAATAAAGTGAAGCAACTACAAGAGGAACTCGATCGTCTGTTAAGCGAACTGAACACTGTTTGATCAGAATCTATCTAACAATTTTTTCCGTTTTCGTTTTCTTTTTTAACCTGATCTTTGATTGATTGATTGTTGACAAAATTGAAACGTTATATTTAAATTTGAAATATTTTAACCTTCATTGAGTTTTCCCAGATATAAAATATGTAGTTTTAGATAGCTGTTAGATAGTTTTTTCTTTTTTTTTTGAATTTATTTTCATTGGTAGAAGGAAAATGAAATAACGCATTGAATTTTTTTGTCAAAACCTTTTTTGAACAATCAAAAAAAAATTAAATTTTAAAGAAGAAAATGAATGTGAAGGAATTAGAATTTTTAATCTGACAAGCATTTCTTATTGTTTGTTTTTGCAAATTGCTTAGTTTATAATTAATTCCAATAGCAAGTAACTTTTTTCTTTTGCATTCGTATTTAAATTCGGAATAACTGCCCTATCAATGGATCAATTCCTTTTGTTTTCACTTTTCGTATTTTTCTTATAAACTGTTTAATTTTTCTTCTTTTCTTTTAATTTTTAAATGCTCATCAATATTGTGCAGTTTTATGATGTGCATGCTTTTTCTGTATTTTACAAATTTATTATTATCCGGTTATTGTACGAAGCCTTACTTCTTCCTTTCCTTTATTTTTTCCAAACTTTTCCTCTTCATAATTGTTTTGATCAAATAACAAATTCTGATTTCCTTTTATTTCTTTATTTTAAAAAATTTATCATATTTTAATGAAAAATTAACGCATTTCATTTTGTATGAAGCATAAGCTCTTTTATTTGATATCTATCATTTGCTTAATTACTTACTATTTATTTCATATGCATATATTTTATTCTTCTAGTACATAATATTGCTTAAAAAAGTTCGAAATCCAAAAATATTCCTGTTTTCTTTTCTTTCGAAATTTCTCTGAAATTATTAAACTGGAATATCTTACTAATTTTGAACGCCTTAAAATTCTGAATCACGAATGCACTATGAATTTTACATTTTTGCTATATTTTTATAGTATTGTTTTGCATGAAAATTGGGTAAATATTATTGATTGATTAAATAATAGTCTGAGCATTACCGGGAAAGAGTTGTAAATGAGGAAATAGATTCATTAAAATAGTCAAGCATATTTTGGCAAGAAATTAAACACTAGAATATTTTACAATATATACATATGAAAATGTTGGATTTCCATAATTATTTATGAAATTTAATTTTTTAAAATTTAGTCTCAAAAATAATCATTTAATAATTTTCTTTCATATTAGGAAATATTTTTATAAAATTAGGTAAGAAATTTTTTTCCTTCTTTTACTGTCCCTTTTTCAATTTAAATGAATAATTAATTTTTGAAATTAAATTTTTGTAATAGCAATATTCCTACAGTTTTAAATTCCTGAAAATGGAGAAATTCATTAATTTATATTATGGTATAACAGTGATAATACTAACATGCTTTGTCAATTTTTTTCCCAGAGTGATTATTAGTAATGATACTAATAAATACCTTCTTTTTCTTCTCCGTCTCTCCTTTTATTTCTCCTTTTCTCTCTCTCTCTTGTCCTTTAATAGCATTTTGATCTGAATTGCGGATGTTTTTCGTTGATAAATATTCGTTGATAATCATTAAAATTTATTACGGTTAACGTAACAAAAATGATCGAAAAAGTTTAGTTTTACTTACTTTTATAAAAGATTTGCAAAAGTTATTCGATGCTTGTTCTATGAATAAATAAACCACACTTTGAATATATATCTAGGCTTGAAAAATACAGATAAAATTTTTTTCCTTCAATTACTTATTTAATCATTAGGAATAGAATATATGAGCGATTGGTATAAAATTCGGCTAATTTGGTAAAGTTGTCACTGATGTGAAAGCAATTTTGACTATTAATTCGAAATCAAAGTGTTTAATTTCGATCATTGGCTAACTTGAAATGAATGGTATCTGTATTGATAGTATAGGTATTGAAATTATGGAGTAATTATCAGATATGATAATAAAGGGCATCCTTTAAAAAATTTGCCTTTTCCGCATGTTTCACTTTATCTATCAATCAGTATTTTCTTCAAGATTTCCCAAATTTTATGAATTTCATTAAAACAAAAAAGCGAAATAAAAAAAGTTGCTCTATTTACAGATGAACTTGTGCACGAGAAGGAGCGATACAAAAATATTTCTGAGGAATTGGATCAAACTTTCCAAGAACTTTCTGGATACTAAAGGAGTCAAGAAAAAATTGAAATATATCAATTCATTTCAAAAACGAATAACCTTTCTATTTTAATAATATTCGTTTTTTTATTTTAGTAGTATTTTTTTATTTTGCTTAATTGGAATTCTTTAGGTATTTTTTAAACTTTTCCTTTTTTTCTTTTATGTAATAAAATTCTGTTTCAGTGGTAGTCTTTTAATTTGATAAAAATGAAAGGGAAAGATTGAGAATGTAAGCTAAAGATTTATATGAATTTTTTGAACTACCGAAAATTTTTTCAGTAAAATTTTTAAAACTAAACGAAATTCATTTAGTCAGTAGGGAAGAAAGCAACAATAGTGACAACAGCTTGTCATTTATTTAAAAAATTTTTTTCCTAACAATGAAAACAAGAAAAGAAATTTCTTTTAAATTTAAGTTTTCTCTTTTTTGACTTAAAAATGAATAAAGCTTTATTTTGTTTTTAAATTTTCTTAGGTTATTCAGTGTTGACAATTCTATTTCTTTAATATTTCATCCTTTTTCTTCTCTGTATCCATAAAATTCTAAATATTTCTCGGATAAAAAGTATTACTTTTTTTCTCAAACAAGCATTGAAAGATTTAATTAATCACATCACAAATAATTTCATGGTTAAATTTTACATCATTATAATTATGATATTAAATTGCACTTTGCATATACTACTATCTGGTAAAGGTACATATTATCGCGTGGTATGGATTATATGTTATTACGTAATATAAATTAATATAATTTGGTATTGTAACATGTTTTCTTCTAGTCCAAATAGGTGCTATCATTTGGCGGGGTTAAACTATTATTAGTGATGCAAGCTCTATGTCATCGTTTGATATAGGCTAAATATCATTACTGACAGAGATTTGCTGTCCCTCACTATCTCTTGTTATCATGCAATATAGATTACATGTTATCACCTGATACAGTTAAAATATTGTCGTATGATGTAAGTGAAATACAATAAGTCAAATGGCACAGGTTCTATATTATTATTTAAAGTTATCGGTTATCGCTTTATACGGATTAACTTATATCATCTAGTGCCGATTACATGTTGTTATTTTGTACTGATGACATTTATCGTCAATATTATATTGTCATCTGGCACAAACATGTGTCACACCTGATGGAGGTTAAATGATACAGATTTTATTTCATCATCTAAAGTTATTTATGTAAATTACCTGTACCACCGAAAATAATCTGGTGTAAATTATATGCTGCTACCTGGTAATATATTATCACCTGGCGCAAAGATACGTCACTATCTGGCAGATATTATCTGTTACCACTGATGGGAGTTACGCTTCATTATCTGGTAGAGATATATATGTGTGACAGTGGGTCACTGTTATCAATTGATGCAGATTACATGTTATTAACAGATATTATCTATCATTAATTATCAGAATGGCAGAACTTACGTGATATCGTCCATATAAGCTATATATATAATCATAAAATATGAATTTATCTTATCATTTTTATCACTAGAATATCGAAAAATCGATATATTCTACTTAAATATCATCGAAATTATTAGTATTGTCTTATACATGTCCGATCACCTTACGCTATCATTTGCTACAAGAAGACGCTATCATTTGTGACAGATAGCTGTTTTTCTGTTCTTCAGTGATAATTGTGTGATGATGGAAAAGTAATGAAACTTCTCGGCGTTATATATTTTTTTCTTGGACCTATTAATAGAAAATATCATTTTTTTTCTGAAACTGTTCTATCTTTCATTTTCTTTTCATTTTAATAAATAACAATAATAATAAGAGACAAAAATTAGTTGTTCGATTTCAAAATTCAAAACTCCTCCTTTTGTCTTTCCTATCTCGCATAATACATTTAACAATTTAATTTAATGAATAAAGAAGAAAATTGCGAAGCAAATTTGAAGGAAAAAGAAAATTTTAATTTTCTCCAAATGGCAGTGAATATCTTCATTCAAAAAAGTAAAGTTACAATTGAAAAAAATCTGAAAAAAGGTATCGTAAATAAATTGAAATATAATGCGGTACTGCCCAGGAGGGGAACAAGTGAGAAAAAGAAGAGCAAAACTAAATTTACCATTAAAATAAATTTAGTCAAAATTTAGCTTAATATTTCCAAAAATTACATTAAAGAAAAACCATTATTGAATTAAGCAATAAGTTTGGTTTGAAGTGCGAAATTAAATGACTGTTTCTATAAATTTAAATTTGAGCTGAAAGCTTAGAATCTTATGTTTTTTAAAGTTATAATTTTAAATTGCATTAAATTATAATTTCAAAAACAAAACTTTTAACAAATTTAACCAGTTTTCGCCATTCTTTGAAAAGAAAAAGGCAAATCGTCATAAGTTTTGTTGTAAAATAAAAGAAAATATTGATTAAATTGTAATCATTTATGATTATTAATCCAATTTTTTATCAAATTTAGTGATAAGTTCGATAAAACGATTTTTATTATGTATGCATTTATTAAAACTCGTCGTTGACACTGATCGGTTGATTTATTTTAGACGTTCGTAAAATTGAATAATTTATTGTTACGTAATTTTAATGACATAAAATTCATCATTTGTAATTCATGAATTTATTTCCATTTAATTTGATTCATTTCACTTAAATATGCGTTATGGAATTAGTCATATGAGTTAATTCGAACTATAATATTATAATATCAAATTAAAATAATTGAAGAGTGTTTAGCTATTTCCCTTCCTAATTTTCTAATTATTATTAATTGAAATAATGTGAAGCGAATAAAATATTCGTAAAATACTAGCAAAAAAAAGAAATATTCCACTAGAGCGATCGTTGTTCAATCAATCAATAGCTGTTATCTTTCAACATTATGAACATTTCTTATTTCTATTATTATTTATAATAAACCATGTAATTTAGTTATCTAAATTTTTTTAATGAAGCTTTTTTGCAACATATAAATTGTCACAAAATGGGATTAATCGATAATTGCTATCTTTCAGCATTGCGACTAATTTATTTTGTTTTTTATTTCTGCTGATATTACTAAATCTTATTATTTCTTCATTTTAATTCCTTTTTTAAAATAAACTAATGAATGTAATATCGCAGAATTAAATTTAGAAATGTAAAGAAATAAAATGGAAATAAATTATTTTCCTTTCTTTCGTTTTTTTTAATTTAGTAAATTAATCGAAGAAAAAGTGGAAGACAAAGTTTCATTTTTTCAAATACGGGAAAGAAAAATGAAAATGAAAGTTTTCTTTTTTAATTTCATAAATTATCCAAAAAGAAATGAAAAGGAATTTTTTCTGATTTTATAAATCAATCAAAAAAGTCAGAAGGGAAGTCTTTTTTAATTTTAGAAATTAATCAAAAAAGAAGTAAATGATACACCTAGCAAAAAGTGAAAATGCAAGCTTTTCTTTTAATTTTAATACTGACAATTAATAATTGCTGATATACAATCACATGATATATACGTACTTTGATTCAAATTGATAGAATAAATACCTGTCTTCAATTTTTTTGACAAATTTTGATAAATTGATATCTTAGTTTTCCTTCATATCTTCTAAAATATCTTCCTAACCGTAAATTTTTAGTAGTTATAATTTAAAAATCCATGAGTTTTTTTCGAACTTTACTATAAAAATAAATTGCAATATTCGTACTGCAAATTAATTTTTCCATATCCAGACATTTTACTAATCACAATTTAACAATTCGAAAATCTTTAGTAATTTTAACTTAGGAAGCTAAAATTTCTGCTTTCAGTAAATTTATCCTTTCCTTCAATTTTTTTCTTCAGCACAGAATCAAAAATGAATCTGTATTTAAGTTATTACAGTTTTTCTCAACTGAAATTTCAAAATCAAATTACTGAAGCGTTGAAGTTCTTCACGTTCTTCCCCAGAATGTAATCATTCAACTTAAAATTTAATCGAGATTAATTAATCACTTACAGTTTTTTCAATTAATGAAAATAAAAATTTTATTAAATTGATTGGTTAATTTATTTTGTTACAACTTTCTCTCCCACTTTTTCCATTGTTAAATTTGAAAATAAATGTTAAATATATTTCAAAAATGAATGAAACAGAAAAAAAAGAAAAAATTGGAAATGGCTTTTTGATTGACAAAAAATTACTTTCATAAAAATTACTGCTTAAATATATTTAATCAATAAAGAAATTGTTGCACGGAAAAATCAATTATATAATTATGTATATATAATTTTTGTCACTAATATACACATGCATGCATCTTTTCGGAATTTTTTTGAATTATTTTCCCAGTTAAAACCAATAATGATCATACTCGTTCCTTGGTAAATATTGATCGTTTATATTTTATTATTCTTTAATCATTTCCAACAAATGAAATTAAATATGAAAATTAGCATAGCCCGACAAATTTAAGATGATGACAATTTAGCAATAGCATACGTAAAGCAAATTTCAAAATAATATTTAATAATAAATACTAAGAAGCAAAAAAATAAAAGAAACGATGACAATTTTATCAAAACTATTATTATCATTATTACCTGGAAGATATAATTAGTTACTGTTATTATTGCTTTCATCGCTGCAGTAATATGTGACTTCATTATCGTTTAAAAAAGGTAGTAAAGAATCATCATCAATACTACCATGAAATTATCACTAATTATTATGACTATTAGCACTGTCATTGAAATTGTAATAATATGTAAATTTCTTGCTATAGTTAGAAAAAAACTGAAATTAAATGGATCATTATCGCTACTTCCGGGAAGTTATCATTAATTTTTATCACTGTTTCTAATATCATTGAAATTGTAGTAAAATGTAAATTTTTTTACTATCGTTTCAAAAAACCAGAAAATGGTAACTAAAAGGAAGTGCCCAGTAAATAAAGAACAAGAAAATGATGATTGCCAATTGAAAAAATTTGAATTTGGTTTATTTGAAAATTTTGTTTTTGAATTCAGAGAATTCAGCTTAGAAAAAGATATGAAAATGCAACAAGGATGAATGTCTTTTCAAAAATCTCAATTTCATATTTATTAATTTACTTTTTCAAAAAAATTTTCTTTATGCTAGCATTTTTTATACATGATTTGCTTGATTTTTTAAAAGAAAAATTTGCATATTCCGAAAGTACTCTTTATAATCTAAAAAATATTTGATAATATGATAAAATTTTATACGCTAAATTAACAATTTATTCGTTTACAGTTTTGGTCAAATTAATTCATAAAAAGTTTTCAATCTAAAAATACTCGATGTGTGATAAGATTTTATATACTAAGCTAACAATTTGTCCTTTCATAGTTCCGTTGACTTTATATTTTTGGAAGTTTTCAATTTAAAAATATTGAAATGTGATAAAATTTCACGCACTAATTTCACTTAACAATTTATCCTTTCATAGTTTCAGTTAACTTCGCAAAAACAAAATGCGTATTTTAAAAATTTTCAATCTAAAAAACATCCGAGATGTGTGATATAACTTATACATTGGATGTTAACAGATTTCTTATCATTCGCAGCTTTCCGCATTAATTTTGCAAATGTAAAAGAAATTTTGCACAATTTTAATTTCCTCAATTTAAAAAATATTAGATGATAAAAATTTCGCACGCTATGTTATGCAATTTTTCAGTCTCTCATGATTTTAATTAATACAAAAACAAAGAAGAAAACTTACATGCTTGAAAATTTTTTTAATCCAAATAGATTAATAATATTGAAATAAATTTATACGAACGCATTTCTGTTTTCAATTTATATCAAACTCATCAAGTCCACCAATTTAATAAGATTTAAGTATTTGCTTCAATTGTTGCGTAAAATGAGCTCCGAATGAAATTGAAATTGAAATCAAAATGAATAAGAACAATAATATGCGGCAAAAAAATGGCAGTAATTAAAAATTGAAACGCAGTGAGACAAAGATGACAAAAAGCTGATAGAAAAATTTTCGTTATATCAAATTTTGCATTAATTAATGCAAAATTGTCTATTTATTTAATAATTAAAATTGAATACAAATCCATCGAAACTAGGGTTAATTTTTAATTTTAATTATTAATTCATTCAAAAATTTCTTATAACAGAACCAATTACAATATATATTTTTTAAGAATAAAGCGAAATTTTCGTTTGTTTGTTTTTGTTTTTGTTTTCTATTCATTAAAATAAGATCTCTTTTACCCAATCGTTTGTCCACATTGTATTTGCTCATATTCTGCAAAAAAATTATTCATTCATTAATTTTTTCATTCAAATAAATCATTGAAAGAATTCTGGGAAATTTTTTTAATTAAAAATAATAAATTTTGAAATTTCAAATTGAAATTATCATATTTAAAATCTTTTATAAAAGCAATTTTAAACAGTATTGAAAACATAATGACTAAATCAGATCTGTTATGATATGATGCCATACGAATTAGGTCCCTATGATTTACTAGCTCAGGATTGAAGTGATCAAAAAAATAACAATCAGTAATTCCGGAATCTAATGGATATAGATGAATGAATTATACAAATATAATTAAATAAGTCTTTCAAGTTATTTACATCGAAACTAGCACTTCTCAGGCCATTCATCCGCCAAGCTATGAAGACTTCTTCGACCATTTATCCATCAAAATAATTCAACACATCACTTATTTTTGCATATTCAATCTTTTTCTTCCATCAATAAATTTTGTGCTAAAGGAATGATGTTTAACAAAAAAATAATACTTCAATGCAAAGTACTACTAATTGACGTGAACACTCTGAATCTCGACTATCACGCAATAGCGGTAAGCCACGTCCGATATATGATGCTCGTCCAACTTGTGCTGATGTTGATGATCTCCAAGCGCTACAATAACCGGATTCACTACGCATGCCGGAAGAATCTGATCCATGCCACATACGTTTTTCAGGCCTTAAAATAATTTTCTTGTCGAATAATTTGTCTTCAACAATAAATTAGTCATCTTCGGGAATCGAAATTATTTTGGTATATTAATTTCTAAATATGAATAAATCTATTTTTACTTTTTAGGATCATCAAAATTTATATCAATCATTGTCGGAAAGCCGAAATAATTTATAATACAGATAAATCCCAATAATCAAATTATTTATTTTTATATGGCTATCATCTAACATAAACGAATTTTAGGATATTTAATATAATGAATTATTTATTTAATTCTCTTTTTATTTTCTACAACGAAGTTCATGCACAATGTTCAAATGTTGAATTCTGTGCTAATTGACCGGAACGTTGTAACCATCGAAGCTCCGTGCGTGTTCGAATATTATCCACATCACATTTTTCTTCTGATGACTAAACCCTTCGTTTAACTAATGTGTAATAAGTCATCATCCACCACGAAAATCAAGGATCATGCAAAAATGGATTTTTCGAAGCTAACTGACATGATTCAAACAATGCTTATTCAATAAAATTACATAAGCATATTTTTTCAAGCCGCTCTTATATTATTCAGCTAATCATGTTTACCATCTGATATTTCCACTATAAAAAGGCCAAAAGACATCTTCTAGATTCTTCGACTCGATTTATCCTGCTATTTTTTCATTATTATCATTAACTCACTTCAATACTATTATTACTCTTTTGCAATATTAGTATATATATTCTCTTACTATTATATTTGATTACTGAGTCTATCAATGAAATTTTTCTCATAATAAATAAATTTTTTGCAGCAGTCATTAGAATTCTTCCCGCTTTATGATTATCGGAAGTGTATCTTTCCGTTTTTTAATTATTAGAAATGGATTTTACCAACTTTTATGATCAGAATTAGATTCGCTTCATATCAATCACCAGAATTTTTCCCGCTTTTCTGTTTTTTCCTGTATTTTCGGCTCAAATTTCAACGAGCGAATAATATCGTTATCACAAGCAATAAACATAGCCTTATAATCTTTCCAAAAACATTCATTCAAGCAATAACAAACCATATTGAATCGATGAAAATATTTCGGCGATTGAATGAATAAATTGGTACGTCAGCCATATGTCTTTGTTGGAAGATATCACTCCAAGAATCGAACAATCGTTCACCGCGAAGATTAACTACTGGCGTATCACGATCCCCGCTGTGTACCACTTTATTTAAGTCCTAGAAAAATTTTTTTTTTCATTTACCTTTAACACATATCATAATTTATTAATCTATGCAAATTATATAAAATAAAAAATGAAAATTAATTTCTGTTAATTCTACTGCTAAAAGTTTAGGTATAGTTTAATTCCGAGTTCGAAGTTTTCAGTTCGAATTTAAGAAAATCTAACTTTCGAAATATGAATTTGAAAATCCCAAAAAATTCCTTTTGAAAAGAATTATGTGATTTCAACTATTATTCATTTCAGAATTTCACATTGAAAAACAAAAATCATGAAGCAATAAATTAAACTTTATTAATTAATTTAGAATTAACACAAAAGCTCGGTGATACAGTGAAATTAACATTACTTTAATATTTCAAATATCACCGAAAAATGAAAATTATAAAGAGCAAATTAAAGTTTATAACTAACTGAGACCCGATGTGATAATTCGGTGATAATGCTAATTGGCATAATTAACCAAAGCAGTTATTATTTTCAATTAAAGTCAGAAAAATTGTCGCCAATAAATTTAACTTCTTAGAAATTTTAATTTAGTACCATTAATTATACCTGAACATGTGATGAAAGGAATGCTCGAAAAGTGGTACGGAAATTGGCTTGTCGAGCTTGCTGATAACATGCTAAGTCAGCTCCACGTACTCCACGCATATTACCATTCATTGGTGTATTCAGCGCTATGAGATGAAGCTAAACAAAATTATTAATAATTAAAATATTCGATTTAGATATTATATTTTAGCAATATAAATAATTCATTCCAGGCTGTAATTTATTCTAAAAATATCGTGCTAAACGAAAAATTAATAATCATTGTTCGATATAGATATTATTATATTGCCAGAATATAAATAATTCATTTCAAATTGCAATTTATACTAAATATATGAGTTTGAGAGAAATAATATAAAGGAAAAAAGTGGAAAAGACAAAAGCAATAACGTACAACAAGATCTTTAGCTTGAAGACTATGTGATGGGAAAGATGAATGCCGATCCGGTCCCGGTCGTTCTCGATATCGTATTTCATCATGATCCGGATGTCGTGCACGATGAGCTTCATGCTTAAATTGCAAAATACATTCCTTATTTGCGTTATTTTGCTAAATAACTTTTTCTTTTTACTTTCATCCAAAGAAAAAAGATTTTTTCTTCACAAAACAAATATGAAAAGAAATTTTGAAAATTTTTAAATTTTCAAAATTTTCCAAATTAAAAAAAGTGCAATTTCAAAAGCTTTATGCATGCTAGTTTGTGCAAAATTGTAGTGAATAAATAAATTGTGCAAATCAAAAGATAAAGTGCCAAAAATTTTTTATGCTTCGTAAATTCGAAATGGGAAAAAGAACATTTTGCAATATAATTTTTTTGCAAATTACTCATGCATTCATGCAAAATAGCAATTTTAAGCTGATTTCTGTAGATGAATTTTCTTTGTGCTTGATTTACCTGGCAAATATTGCTGGGTAAATGATATTGGTTTGTTTTTAACACATGGGATGACTGATAATAGATTAAGGATTCCACCGATAATTTAGTATGATGAAAATATAATTAAGTTGGATTGCTAAATCTTGGATTATAAATCCTCATTAATCCATTTTTTTCTTTGGCCATAATATTTGACTTATTAATTCATCTATATTCAATTCATTTCGTTTTGCCTCACTAAATCCACTTGCTTATTTTTTTGTTCTTTGTAAAGACTGAATTTTAAGGAAAAAAATTCAAAATTAGGTATTTATTTATTCATTTCTGATTTAGCTTTTTCAATACTAGTAGCTAATTGCTATCTTTTAACATTATACATCTCTGTTCGGTAAATGATGAAGCAAATCATTGGCATTATTGCATGTAAAAGAATTTCAATCTTTGTGTGTCTTTTGATTATACTTGAAAAAGAGCTTTGGGAAAAAATCCAAAATCGTTTTTTATTTGAATGGGTCACCTCATCATACGATGATAAGATTGTCGATTGATTGGATCTGTGTTGGCTAAATGATATTGCACTGGTAGTAGTTATTGCAATATTTTCCGGTTTAGTTTGAAGATCTTGATTTTCTGATCTCTGTTGCTGTGTATGTGTCATTGCTGTTACTAGCATTTCTGGTAATAATTTACTTTCATCTTTCATAATTGGATCATGCGATTGAGTAGTTAGCCCATGCTGTTCGGATTGATAGATCGAAGCGGGCCAATGTTCTGGATAATACTCAGGTCTTACCTGAGTTGATTGATGCTGTGATTTGTAATCCATTTTTACCGACAATCGATTTTTACCTGGTCTTCGTACATGGAGCCAAGGTGTTGAGCGAGGCTGCGGTGAAGAAAAGTGTAATCCAAAGTTCGTGATGGTTGCCGATGGCTACCATGTCGATAAAACTTACGATGATGTAGCTGACGATCTTTTGACAAACGATATCTTGGATAAAGTTGACCTGGTTGTGGTCGATATTCAAAACGTGGAAACGATGAAAGTTGATATCCCGGTGTTTGCTCATAAGGAAATGTTGATATGGTACTTATTGCTGGCACTGGTGATGGTGATTTATAGCCTGGGCGACGATATTTCACAGGTAACGATGTCCCTGGTATATCATCCGGTCGACGTATACCATCAAATCTTGATTGTATATCATATGATATTTGTGTATCAGGAATCAATTGATGGGATTTTTGCGGATAATCCGATTTCAAAGATATCTTAGGATGTGGCAATATCTGTGATGTTTCTGATGCTATCAATTTATCATCAGGTATCAAGGGTGCTTGATATTGTGGCCCAAATTTTTGTGATTCGTCCTAAAAATTTGCTGGAAATGGTAGTTTGATGAAATGAAATAATAATTATGAAGCATATTTCAGTGCTATAATAATAATATTGATAACGAAAGTGCTGTATAAAAACAAAAATAAAAAAATGTGTTAAAATTTGAGATATTATTGCGATGCGAAAGTAGTTTTCAAAATAAGCCGAATATAGCGTGTTTTATATATTAATTTAGCTAATAAATATTGAATTTAAAATTGAAAAATTGATAAATTTTATAGTAAACTCTCATCAAAAATTGTCGACAAGCGCATCCCATACGTAAATTAAGTTTTGAAAAATGTATTAATTTAAATTTGAAAAATTGATGGATTTCAAGTAAATTTTTCTTATCAATAATTATCTATGAGCGCTACCATATATTGGTTTTTATATTGTAATATAGTAATTACTATTTAAGTACTTAATTAGTAATTACTCTATTACAATGGATTTTAATTAAACTGAAAATATTGCTCTAATTAATTAATTAATTTCATATTTGCAAGATGGATATATGGATGGAAAAACTATTCAGGAGATAATATTAACAATATTATTACAAAGAAATCAATAGGATAATGTATAATTATAATTTACTAAATCACAATTATGGATAATTCGATACCTTAGCTATATACTTACGGTTGCTTTGCTTCAGAAGAAAATGTTTTTATTAATTTTTTAAATTTAAAAAGAAATTAATTTTCAAGTTTTTAAGTATTGGAAATTTCAAAGCCTAATTCGAAAAATAAAGCGATTTTTATCGATTGGAAAAATAAAAATTATTATTTCGATGCAATTTCTAAAAATATTTATAAAAATTCGAATTAAATTTTTGAAATTTTTTATTTAAAAAAGCAAATAGAAATATTTACGATATACTATCACCATTGCTAGCGTTACATATCATCACAAATACCACAGATAACTAACAATATTGAGGCAAAATTTTTACTGGTTAACAACATCCATGTATGAATGCTGATTAAACTTACCCAATAATGTATGAAATTTTCATTCGGGGATTCAAGTTCAATTTCCTAAATTGTTAAATTAATTTTCGATTCATTTCTCTCTTTTCCCAGAATCATCTTGCAGCTGTTATTTTCAGCATTTCAATAATAATATTTATAAATTTTTCAAATCTAAATGTTTGCGACAAAAAGCAAAAATCATGTATGTAAACATTTTATACGCAGCAATTATCTAAAAAGGGAAAAACCATAAATTAATAAACATAGGCTTATTAAAATTATCATTTTAATAAAATAAATAAGCTTAACGATAAATAATAAGCATATAATATTTTTAATACTGATTATAAATTTTACACGTCTTAAAATTTGCGTCAAAAAAGCAAAAATCATATGTGGAAGCGTTTTACACGTAATAATTATCTAAAAAAGTAAGAAATTATAAATTAATTAATTTAAACTTATTAAAATTATCATATCAATGAAATGAATAAGCCTAATAATAATAATAAAATTCTGAAGAAAATAAATTTTATAAAAATAGCTTACGACTGTAGGAGAGCGTTCCATAATTGGATGAAAACCTTCGAGCTAAAATTTATCTTTTTATTTTTAAAAATTTTTTTCTTATTTAGTTTTCCCATTTATACTTACTTATTTAAAATGTTTTTGTTAAATTTCATAATTCGAATCAAAAAAATAGAAAAAGTTTTTTGTTATATTTTATAATTTTAATTTAATAGAATTAAAAATTAAAAGGAAAAAACAAACAAACTTTAATATCTTTGAAACCACCATTAACACGTATGTATAATTGTTGATTTGATATGCAAAAAGTAAGTGAACCTATTGGCATACCATGGGATGCTGTGAATAATTCAATTGTTGTTGGATACACATGAACCTAATTGAAAATTTAATTTTAATTCATATAGTCAATTTTTATTAAAAAAATTTATTTCTATTTTAATTTTTAGTACCATTTATTTGTTTTTAGAGGAAAATAATTATAATTAATTAATTATAAAAGAACTATATATATATATATATATATATATTTGTCTTGTTTTAAAATTTCTAAAAATATTTAAAAATTATTTTAGTTAAATTTTAATTGAACCATTTTAAATAAATATTCGAATGATTAATTAAAAGTATTAAATTTTGTTTATTTAGGCGTTTTTACGTAAGTATATAAATTTTTCAAAAAACAGTGAAATCGATTATTTTTATTTGTCATGATTTTATTTAATTAATTATTCGGGTTTCTTAATTTTTAATTTTTTTAAAAATCTTTTACTCCTCCAGGTGCAGTATGCATTGGTTGTGGATAAGCAGCTGGTCCAGGTGGATAAGATCCAGCTGATCCAGGTGGGTAAGGTCCAGCTGATCCAGGTGGATAAAGTCCAGCTGATCCAGGTGGATAAGATCCAGCTGGTCCAGGAGGACCTGGCGGCCCTGGCTGTCCCATTGGGCCCATTGGACCCATTAGTCCCATTTCACCACGTTCACCTGTAAAAGAAATTATAATTTAATTTAGCAGTAAATTTGAATTTTTGATATTTAATTTTTACAAGAAATTTCTTTAATATCAATAATTAACCTTTTTCGCCTTTCATGGTATAACGATGTTGATAAGGATCATATGGAGGTAAATCTTTAACTTCAGATGAACGATAAGCAGGTATTCCCGGAATGCAGTCACCTTTTTCCCCTATAATTTCCAAACACATAATCTTTAATTAGCTTAAGTTCAATTTTTTCTTTGATTAATTTAAAATTTCCAATTAATTTTCTTAAAAAATAAAAACAAGAAATATTGCTTCTGACTTTAATTCGATGGTCGCTAATGATCCGCTCAATATCGTCCGGATGTAATCTTTCACAGCGGCCTGGAATTCCCGGTAGTCCTGGAGGTCCCGGAATTCCTGGCTCTCCAATACCCGGTGGTCCTTGTGGTCCTCTTGGCCCTAGAATAGAATGCTTTGCTTTGTTCATGATTAATGAAAAATTTCTAAAATGATTTACAAAATTAAGCATTAAAAATTGACCCATTGGTCCAGTTCGTCCTTGTGGACCTGTAGGACCAACAATAGTTTGAACTCCTTCTAATCCTTCTTGCAACTTAGTTGATACTCCAGGAGGCCCTGGTGGACCGGGTTGTCCCATTGGTCCCATTGGTCCCATATCTCCTGGCCTTCCAGGTGTGCCATCACGTCCATCACGTCCTGGTTGACAATTGGTAGGACACTGAAAAAGTTAGTATTAATGAGAAATTCGGTATTCACTAAAAAAATTATCGACAATTTCTTTCTCAAGCTAATTTTATTTGATTGATAAAAATACAAGAAGCAAAAATTTACTAACCATTCCGGGTGGTCCCTCTGGTCCGATTGGTCCCGGGGTCCTGGCTCACCTTGATCACCTCTATCACCCTTTTCACCTTTTTCTGCTCTCACTAAAAATTTTCACTTAGTGCTGAATGATAAAAGTGATAAAGAATCCTACAGCTGAGAACTTGCAGAATCATTCGCCTTTTTATCCATACAACATTTTAGCATTATCAAACATTATCAGCCAAGAAAGAAGAAAAAGCATTTACTGAATTTGATTTTTCCGATATTTGAATTCAGTTATTTTAGATTTAGCCCCAGTATCAAATTAGATATCAAATGCTTGCTACCAAATCAATAAATCTGATATCGAAATTAAAATTAAGACGTTAAACGGAAAGGAAAATTTTAAATATTGATAAAGTTTCAAAAATTCATTGCAGGCATGCAACGAAAAGATTCGAAAAAATTGGTTTCAAATTCAATCCATTCATCAGAAAAATATTTTAAAAATAAAAAATAAAAACAAAAAATTTAAAAATTTAAAAACAAAAGGAATATATTGCACAAATATGTAACTATACAAAAACATGATGATTTTCATGCTTGCTATCGTGTAAAACAAGTTTTAAAACAAATTATGAAATCGAACTAATTTTGCCATTTTCTGAAATAAATTTTAAGAAAAAAATTCAAAATTCTTAATCATAACATAAATGATATTAAAATTAAAATAAACAGCGAGCATGCATTCGCATCTATTATCAAGTTCAAATCATTTTTCAACAAGCATGACCCTTCTACAAATTGCCAACCACCGATACGATGACTATGGTCATTCCGGAATTCGTGAATTTCCGGTATTGTACGATAAGCTTCCAACAATTGAACCTGTTCCGATATTGGTATAACCGGAATTATGTGTTCCGTAATAGCAGCAGTTTCATAGAAAGGTACAATTAAACTATCTGTATGCTTGCCAGTAATAAATTGCATATTGTTGTCAGTATATGAAGAAGAATAAGATGATGATAATGATGATGGTGAAGAAAAAGATTGTGATCATCTGAAAATGGTGAATTTGGCAAGATAAAAAATTTCAAGAAAATATAAATATTTTGGAACTCACTTTTTCAAAAAATACGACAAAAAGAAAAAGACAATTCGGAGTTTATTAAAAAAACTTGGAAAAAAGAAGAGGAGAATTCCAAGAATTATGACAATTTCGAAAATTTTCAAAACTAAAAAGAAAAAACAATTCCAAAAGATATGAAAGTTTTGGAATTTATTTCGAATTTAAAAAAAAGAAAAATAGTCTCAAAATATATGAAAATTCTAGAAACATTGAAAATTAAAAAAAGGGTTCCGGAAAATAATGCAGTTCCGGAATTCATTATGAATTTCGAAAAAAAGTTTCAAAACATATGACAATTCTGGAAATCATTGAAAATTTAAAAAGTCCAGGATTTACTGAAGATATGAAAAACAAGAAATTTAAAGAAATATGACAATTCTAAAATTCGTTACAAATCTGAAAGAAAACGGAGACAAAAACGACCAAAAACATAATTTCGCTTCCTCCTATTTTTTCTTAATTATAAAAAAATTTTAAATTTAATTACGTTTTTTGATTAGTTATAAAATTTTGGAAGTTAAGCATAGTTCATGTTAAATTAAAAATTTGAGTGCATCTCTTGAATCTTTTAACGTACGAGAATTAATTAATTAAAAAAGGTAAATGTAATTAAAATAAAACAACAAATTTTGCTTTTTTTTCACTCACCGCGTAAATACTCTGATGTTGTATAGATGGAAGCTGACGGTGGTAATGTCGTTATTGTCTTTTCCAATTTTTCTACAAAATTTTCATATCAAAAAAATGATTTCCGGGAATATTAAATTAATGTTAGAAGGAATCAAAATTAAGATTTCAAATAAAACATTAAAGCAAATATACAATCAATAAGCAATATTGCAGGAAAAAAATTAAAAATTAATAAAATTGGAATTTAAAATTTAAAATGTGAGAAAGCCACGAATTTATCTAATTAAAGAATGGCATCGGTCTAAACTTTTAACAAATTTAAATTTTTAATAAATTTTAATAAATTTGAATCTTTAATAAATTTTGTCGCCAAGTTCAGTGAATAGCTATTACAAACAAGTGGGACAGACCGTATTCTCGAATTTCTTCTTCATCTTGCATACCACTGCCTTCCTGAAAATAAATTCTTTATTCATGATCAATGAATCTATAAATTTGTAAATTGAAAAAGTCAAAATAACTTAACATATATGTAAATATTTGTATAAGTATTATATTATATTACATGATTATCCATATTAATTAGTTCAAAATTATTATGGATAATTATAAACTTTCGAAGAACGCTTTTTCTCAAATAATTGACAGTTTTTATTCAAAAATCATTATAATACCATTTCAAATTCTTTAAAATATTCAGTAAAAGTATTTACTTTTTTAAGTATTTAATAAATAAGAAAAAAATTAAGTGAAGGATTCTGAAAAACAAAATATATATTAATTAAACAAACGACATTTAACAAACAACAACATCAATAGCAAATATTTGAAATTAAATAATAAAATTCTAAAACAAACGAATTTTTACCTTCAGCGACTTCATTTTTCGTCTTTTCCACTAAATCAAAGAAAAAAATTGTTTAATTAATTAATTAATTTAATAAACATACACATATTTTTTTGCAATCTTCTAATTTATAGTACTTTTGTACTTTTTTTAATTTTTGATAAAATTTTACAGGAAATGTAGTATGCTAAAAGATCATAGTTTACTAAGATAAAAATGCATGATACTGGCAAATTGGCAAATTTTTGAAATTTTGGAAAATTTGTTTTTGAAAATTTGAAAATCCTAAATTTCATTATCAGTTTTTAAAAGAAAGTCAAAATTTAATCTCAAAAATTACGTTGGGAAATAAATTTTCAAAAAATATTTGATTCGTTTAATTAAAAGGAAAACTTACAATTTCATCATCGCATGCAATAGCTGCATCATTAGGATCGTCGGAAAGTCTCATTTCTTGAATTGTTCCCTATAATTTTTGGTGAAACTTTGTAAAATTAAAAATTATTTCAAACAATATCTCACCAAGTCTATTTCATCATCCCCTCGAAATAATGTATACTTTTTGGTTCAATTATAGCAGTTTTGAATATTTTTCCATCCATTGTTTCTTTGAATTTTTCTATATCATCCATTTCTTCGCCTCTTCTTTTTTCCATTCCCATTATTTCATCTAATTTTGTCAAAATTTCATCAGTTGTTGTTGTTGTTGATGATGATGATGATGTCGGTTTTAATTTTTCTCATAGTCATCACCCATATCTTCATCCATACCATTATCTTTTGGTAACATTTCTGGTGCAATTCTAACAATTCCCATTTCCGTACTTCCGTCATCTTTTCCATTTTCTTCAATCGAATTCATTTGTTCATAACTATCCGTTGCTTCAGCATCTTCAAATGCAGAACCTTGAAAAACTACACTTGTAAAATTTCCAATATTTCCATCATTCATATCAGTATGATTATTACCAATATCAACATCATCCGTATCATCATCATCAGCATCATCACCCACAATGACAATATTTTCTACCGGTATCCGAAATCGATCACGATCATTGCTACTTCTACTACTATCAAGATCATTGATTTCATAATCATCGGAAGCAAGCATTGGCGAATCATAATTTGTTGATGATAACTTTTCAATTATCGCATTTATTCTCTCCTTTTCTTCATTTGTCCAACGTTTCTGTCGATTAATATTATTATTATTATCGGTACTAACATCTCTTAGATGATACCATTCTCGTTTATTCCTCCTTGTTTGATCCATATTTTTCCATTTAATACGATTATCATTAAGAATTGCTCCATTAAACAATGAAAAATTTTGGAATTATAGGGATGAGTCAACGCATTTGTAGTATTATTTATAGGATCAATTAATGAAAAATCTAGAAAATCTGTCTTAGCAAACGATAAGTTTTGCTGTCTTTTCTTATCAGTAGTGTTATTTTTATATGTAATAATATCGGCAGTAGATTTTTCATTTTTATTTATTCTTGTTTTATTTTTGCTTTGTTGCGATTGCCGTTCCTGTTGTTGTTGTTGTTGTTGTTGTTGTTGTTGTTGTTGTAGGTTTTGTTGAAATGGAGGTAAAATGAAACCTTCATCAATGACTAATTGTTCAAAATTTTTGGTAGTCTTCTTTTCGTTACTGTTCTTGCTGAGTGATGATAACTGTTGATTTCATGATTTTCCGAATTTTGATTACCGAAGTTATCAATATCAGTCGTAGTATCAGCAGATGTGTCATCAATATCTTTTGCTCGAACTGTATTGATAATTACAGTTGATGTACAGAATACAAAAAATATTTGTAAAATGTAATTAAACAATAATAGTGACTGATATGATTTCATTGATGATAATTTTCATTCATTCAATTTTAAATCTCACGTCTTTCTACCTGGAAAAAAGATGGGAAAAATGTTGGCTAACGATGTAGACAATTCTTTGATGTTTAAATTATTTCAGAAAAAAGATCCATCAATTATCAGCAGATTGAATTGTCAAAAAGTCCATGAATTATCGGAAGTTTAAATCAATTAAAAAATTCCACAAACGCTCAAGAATTGAAGAAATTGTTAGTTTTAAATATATCGACAGGTTTGATTTAAGTCATCTTAATTCTCTCATCAACAATTTATGTAAATAGTATTTTTTGATAACGATACTTGAAAGATATCTCAAAATTTGAATCTCAAAAATTAAAGTACACTAGATTACAGTAAATATTCAAACATACACACACACATATATATACGTTTGAATAATTTGCATAAATTCCTGACCAAAAATTGTAAAAATTCGCGTTTACCTGCTGTAAACTTGCAAATAGGTACACACAGTATTTACAAAATGATATCTACAGTAAAGCTGAGATTAGAGCAGAACAGCAGAATTCACATTCATATATGCACACACAGAATTTATAAGAATTTAATGAGAAGTTTAAAATTCACATAAATTTCTAACGATAACTGCATAAATTCACAACATTTGTTCACAGTATGTTTTTATTATATGCAAAATATCGTAATAGCAAACAATATAGCACTAAATTACGATAAACTTAAATGATATGCTGTTTGCTATCATAACATCATGCATACATAATGTATATTGTAAGCCAATACTATGAATTTTTATTAGGTTATGATAAATTAAGAGAATTTTAGCAAATTTATGCATGAAGATGTTGATTATAATTAAAAATGCTTATTTTATCGCAGCAGAAAGATAATCACGGTACATCATGTAATCAAAATATCTTTAAAATGAAGTGAAAAATGTGAATGCGTTGGAGATTATTTATAAAAAATCTTAGAATATTTTTAGTTTAAATTAACAAATCATTTGATGGCATATAGAAAAGATGTAAAAAATCGAAAATAAGATTCATTGCAATTTTTTGATGAAATTTTACTCAAAATATCTGAAATTCAAAATTCGAAAGAAAAATTAATTCTAGTCAAAATTTCAAGGTAAGTCAAATAAGTAAAAGAAAAGAAATCTAATATTCAGAATAATCTAAAAATATGTTACCTATCTTTTTCTTTTATAATCAAGAAAAAACCATAAATAGATTTAAAAGGAAGTCAAGTTTTGTAAAACTGAAATATACCAAAACTTTGAAACCTATTAGGAAATTTTAATCTTATCTATGAATGAGAAAATTGATTAGAGTAATTATAAATGAAGAGCTAAAAATTTATGAAATACTACAAAGGTTACTAAATAACTAATACCATCAATAATGAATAATAAAACTTCTGAAATGACAAAATTAATAAAAATACACGTTTAAGGATTGATAAGATTTTTAGAATGATATTAAACAAACAGTAAAATAAGCAGTTAATAAAACAAGCGAAATGATTATGAAATAATAAAACGAATGAAAATTTTTAAAACGATAAAATTAAAAAAGAAAAAAAATAGTAAATAACTTGAAAAAGGAAAAGAAAATAATAAAGGAATTAGAAAAGAAACGAAAAAAACGAAAAAGGATAAGGAAAATAATATATCAATTTAAGAAAATTTTAAATATTTCATATGCGTTCATATTTGCACTGAAATTTAAAAACAGAACAAAAATTTGAACAAAAGATTAAAACAAAAATTTTACTGTTATATATATATATATATATATATATATATATATATATATGGCATATGTAGTATAATAAAATGCGAATGAATATTTTGAAACATATGGGAGGTTTAAATGAAACGATGACGTTAATGTTATTTAGGATTAATTACAAAAATCTTGTTGTTATTTTTAGAAATGTTTTCGAACGAAAAGTTTAACATATCCTGAATGAATCAATGATATAAATATAGTGCGGTCTTAATTCAAAGCATTTTCGAGCAAATTTTTAACGGTCATCATTATTTCGACTAATATTTCAGGAAAGAGGAAGTAAAAATAAGGAAAAAAATAAATCGCGAAATTGAAACCTGATGTTTAGTTATTTGCGGTCATTAAAATTGAAACCTGATGTTTAGTTATTTGTAGCATTAAGAAAGTTTTAAACATATATTATTGTTTCAATTCTTTTTCGTTTCTTTTTTGTTTATTTGTTTATTTAATTGTTATAAATACTAAAAAAAGAGGAAAAATCAAACAAATATGTGTTTGGATTTTTTTTTGTGTATTTGATATTAAAATTCAGCATCTCTTTCAACTATTTTCTTTCTTTGTTTTTATTTTAATTTTTTTCTTTCCTTTTTCTGTTTATATATTTATTTTTTATTCTTTCGCATTGTTTAGATCGGTCAAAAAATAGGTTGAAAATTAAGTTGTACTTCACAATCCAACCGATGAATTTAATTTTTGCTAAATCAGTCAGTTATATCAAACACAATATGGGAGTAATATTGAAATTAAAAAAAAAATTAAATAGAAAAGAAAAAGCCATTCGATTTTCTTAAATGGATTAACACGATTCCCATTGTTCCTATTAACTATTTAGTGGGACTAGGACAACGGAAAGAGCTTGGCAAATACCACATGGAAAAGAGGATCTTTTTACATCATGCATTTCGCTGCATTATGCATTTTTGTAGAATTGATACATTCCGCAAATTTTCATTGTTTTTGAAAAATGGAAATGTTAATTTTAAACAAATTTCTGAATGAATTTTAAATCGATTTATAACTTTACAGACAGAGTAAAATTATAGAAAAAATGAATTTCTGAATGAATTTTAAATCGATTTATAACTTTACAGACAGAGTAAAATTATAGAAAAAATGAATTTCTGAATGAATTTTAAATCGATTTATAACTTTACAGACAGAGTAAAATTATAGAAAAAATGAATTTCTGAATGAATTTTAAATCGATTTATAACTTTACAGACAGAGTAAAATTATAGAAAAAATGAATTTCTGAATGAATTTTAAATCGATTTATAACTTTACAGACAGAGTAAAATTATAGAGAAAATATAATTTTTAAAGAAGTAAAATTTTTAAATCAGATTTAGGAAGAAATTTTTATTTTAGTGATCATCTCTTTATCATTTTTATCATTTCTTTATTTTCTAATTATCTTTCATTTTTTCTACATTTTAAATTAAATCTACGGCAAGAGATTACTTTTTTAAAGAAATATTTAGTAAATTTCAAAAATTCTAATTATGTTTGAAAAAACTTTGAACGGATTTTTAAGATTTTAAGATGATCAAAACTGATATTATTTTGCAGAATATTATTTAATTACACAAATTAATATTGCGATAACTTCTTCTGTTTTCTATTCTACTCATCAACTAATTTTTGGCATTTAAATGATAATTAATTAGTGCACTTTATTTACTGGAAATATATGCTATAATTTATGATAAATTGAAAAAATTTTTCTTCAAATATCGTTATTTCTGATGAATAGTGCATTATATTTGTATAATTTATGTATCGCTAATTATTACAATTATTAAAAACTTCTTTATTATTCATTTACCAGTGGGAACTTGATGAAATTTCCTGAAACGATCAGTTTCTGTTAACTATAAGTTATGAATAATAAATTTGCAAACAAGTTATATATTGCTTGTTATTACAATTATCAGAAATTATTTATTAGTAGGAACTCTCCCAGATAATTATGTAAATTTTTGCGAATGAATCAACTTCGATTTCATTAATCATAACAATCATATAAGGTCGTTACTGTTTGATCTTTGTTAATTGTAAAATGTTTGACCTTTGTTAAAATTTTAATTCAAAATTTGATTAATTTATTATTTATCTTACTTTTTCATGCCTTTGTTTGCCTGTCGCTTTTTAGTTCTGCAAATAAAGGCTTGCTAAATCAGTTCAAACATACATTTAATAAAAAACAAATTTTCAAAGGTCAAGAAGGTGAAAAAATGGTGAGGTGGGAAAATGAAAAAAAAGTTGTCTAGACTAAACTGATCCCAATGCATCACTCCGATTCATCTTGTTGTTCTATTCCAGGCCTACATTTCAACATCAACTTATCATTTTGCTATTGAAATATTACCAAAAATTAAGAATCTTATTTGATCAGCAAAATAAGAGTTAGTCAATAAAATAAATGTTATTTAATGTATTTAAAAATTAAAACCAAAAGAAAAGTTTGCATTATAATTTACAATTATCATATCGCTATCGAAATATTAACCAAAAAATTGCGAATCTTATCTAATCAGCCAAATAACTACTCGACAAGTATAGTAAATATTACTTAATATGTTTGAAGTCAAAACTAAAAGCGAAAAATTTTATATTATAACTTACAAATTCTCAATGTTCTTGTTCCCTTTGCAAACTTTTCCTTTTTCCAATTACAATTAAAAGAATTCATGTAATAAATGTTGTGAAATTTTATTAAAACTTTTGAAAAATCTGAAAATTCAAGCATTAAACAGATTTCATTTCATTAAAAAATTTGTAATTTATAGTTTTAATAACAAAAAAATTTCAAAGTTTATTGCTATAACAAAAATTTATAGTTTATATTAAAAGAAATCTTTTGAAACTATATATTATAGTTATTTTCTAACTTATTCTTTTGTTTATGTCGTATTACTTGAATAGGAAAATTATCTAATTTATTTTAAACATATTTATCAATTTGTTAATGATTTCTCCATGTTTATTAATTGAAACTGTTGCATATTTTAGAGACTTTGACCAATTAATATATTTTAAAATTTCAATTCATATATTAATTTATTCGATACTTCAGTTATAAACAGTAAGGAATTGAATTTATAATTTAAAATTAGAAATATTATCCTATATTTTTCTTATAAGATAGTGCAAATATTTTTCAAAATTAGTCCATAGTGTAGTAAATTGCTTGAGGAAATTAATAGAAATGATAAATGGGATAATAAATATTTTTAACTTCCAAATCGATTCTTTCCTTTCTTCAATTACAGCAGTTATTCTGATATTTTAAATTCCTATTTCTAATTTTTTTTTCAACTCCTATTCCATTCTAATACTTTAATTATAATGAAATTCAAAACATGATGAATAATTTTTAGTAATTTAGTTATGATCAGCGAATACTTTTTCGGGAAATTGAAAAGGGAAGAAAAAGTGAATTTAGGAATCAGAACAATAAAACATCTAAGAGTTAGACAAAAAAATTCAGAAGATCATAAAAGTAAAATTTCTGAACGACGAATTCATGAAGACCGAAAATAAAAAAATGAATTTTCTTTTTCAGAAAACTCAAACTTGTAGGACTAAATAAATTTTAAAAAAATCAGGTGAATAAGACCTGAAAAATAAAATAGAAAAAATTGAAGAATAGAATTTTTGAAAAGGAAAAAATTCGGAAGACAATAAAAATGAAATTTTTCAGCAATAAACTGAGAAAATCACTAAGTGAGTGAAAAAGTAAATCCAATTTTTCAATCAATTTTTTTTTGCAAAGTAAAAATGTATATGCAATATATTCTTAATAAAATGATTGCTATTAACCCTGCTTGAACAAAATTTAAAAATTTATTCTCCTCAATATTTTTCGAGAAAATTGAGAATATCATTAAGCTTGTTTCAATCATTACAAAAAAATCAGAAGAAAAATTTTCAAAGCATCAAATATAAGTAGTACTAAGATTTCTAAAATGATGCACAACCAATTAAACAGGCGAGATCTCATTTAATCCATATTCATTTTTAAAATTGGATTTACCAGAAAGTTAGCATTATTTGACAATAGCCTAAAACATCTAATCGAAAGATATTTTTAACAAACTAAAATGGCTTCTAATAGTTTCGATGGAAAAGATAAATGGAAAAACAAAAAAAAAGTTAAAACCAAATAAATATTTATAGCTAATATGAAAAAGAGAAGAGAAAATATACATTTGGAATAAATATGCCATATGAATATTTTTAAAAATTAAAAGTATTTTGGAAAATTTCCTTTTATTTCGTTTAACAGTGGAAAAAAAGGAAAAAATCGAAATAAATTGAATTGCAAAATTTAGCTAATTTGAATCGAAAATTAAATCTTAAATTTAACGAAGAAAATTGAGATAAATATGATTTATTATAACTATAATATGTATATATAGTTAATAAAAAGTAATGAGAGGAAAATTCACATTATTTCATTTTGCACTATCTTGTTCTATTATCAGTATTCAATTCCTTATGAAAGTAATCGAAATTAATATCATTCATATTTGGCTGCTTTGCTTAAATTAAATAAATATTTTACACCTAGTACTTTATATTCGGTATTTAATTATTGCTACCGATATATTAATTATTTGCTACAAACTTTAATAATCGATAATCAGATATTTAATAAAATTTCTAATTTTCTTTCTTATTTAATTTCAATTTCAAAAATAAAATTTCAATTTCAAAAATTAAAATTTTTAAACTCCAAATTAAAATAGAATGAGGTAAATGAATAAAAAGATCTCCAATTTTAATCGAAATATTCAATATATATTTAATATTATTGTACTTAAACAAGCAATTGGTAAAACTTATGATCTAAAGGGAAAAGAAAAATTATTTTTAAACTGATTTAAATTAATAAATAGTGATATACTTTATCATTTCAAGGATTTCGTTAATGATATTTTATTTAAAATTTATAGAAATTTTACAAGGATTGCTTTTATGCTAAATGAAATAATAATTAAACCTCAAAAAAATCTGCTAATTAACGGGAAATTAAATTAATTAACTAAAAAAACTAATAGTTAACAAAGAATTAAAATATTTGGACAAGATCAAAAAGGATTAAATTGATTGATCACAAAATAAGCGATAAATAAACACATCATATATATGATTTTTTTCTCAAGCGATTATGAATTTTAAAATAAAAATTATGCATTTAATTTTCGTTATTAATAGATAGACATTAATGATTATGATTTTTAAAAATATTACAATATCTTTAAAAAAACATTTGAATTTAATTAAAAGAAATGTTGGAAGGAGATATATCCAATTAGCAAAATGTGCATTCTACAATAGAAATAAATCATGAAACATTCAACATAGCTATTGCATTTTTAAAAACAGCTGTTGTTTTTAATTTTTTTTTGGTTAACGATGGCTTTCTAAAATTCTTTTTCCTCAGGTGTGTATTGCTGTGATATTTTAAACATTTCTCAACAAATATTTTAGAAGAAATATTTTGTATGGAAAAGTTTCGAAAAATGCTTCAATTATTTCTGCAGCACTTTTTTTTTAGGCGAAAGAAAAATGTAAAAATAAGCAAAATAAGTTGCAAAATTTTATCCTATAAAATATGCTTTTCTTAAATAAATCCAATTTATTTTGTTTTTCATTTCTGATTGAAAAAGAGTGAGATAACGAAAAAGAAAATTACATTTTTAGAAATTGACAAGAGATTTATTCATAATTTATAAAAAGAAAGTAGTAATGAAGTTTCCTATATTTAACTAAAATAATATTAATATTCTCTAATATTCAATTTATATGTAAAATTTCCTAAATAATGAATGTAAGAAGAAATTTTAATTAAACATAGATAAAGAATATAATTTCAAGGATAATTATTTTAGTAGAAAAGATGAGATAATAGAAGAGATATCAAAATTTTTAATATGAAAAAGATAGAATGGATGAATTTAGAGGTACACTTTAGGTAAAAAAAATTGTTTAAAAGGGAAATTTACATAATTCATTTTTTGTCCTTAAAATTATAAAAATTTTATAAAATAGCGATTCGGAATATGTCTAACAATGAAAGACTTTTAAGCAGATAAGAATGAATAAGTGAGTAATGAAAGGGATCTAAAAAGAGAATATTTCCATCGTTCGTATTTTTTTTCGCCTTTTGTAACCAAAAGCACAAAAAGAGAAAAAAAAGGAAAAAGGAGCTATTTTATTCATGAACGCACTATGTTAATAATAACATTAAACCGAACAAATATGTGAAACCGATTGAATAATAATAGAATGAGTCGAATAATAATAGAATGAGAAAAAGTAGTTGCATATCGGACTATCCTTATATATACGCATATAATGCGTACGAAAGTTAGATACGATACCGAATTTTTCTCTCTTCGAAATCTAGTTTTCCTTTTTTTCTATTTTTTGATCCAAATTGTTTCGCGAGAGGCTTTGTTTTCCGGAGAAGTGTTCGACAAATTTTGCTTATAATTTTTTGCGACTTTGAAATTGTAGTGTTTATTTTATTATTTACTTTTTATTCTGAATTCGTACTTTTCAAATTAATGTAAATTAGCGTGCTTAAATAGGAATTAGAAAAATTAATATAAGCAAATCTGTGGTAAGAATAAGAAGTAATGAGAGAATGAAAAAAAATGGTTATATAGTGAACTATACTTACAATGCATATAAAAATGTGATGTCGAATTTTTTCCAAGCCGAAATCTAGTTTTCGTGCATTTTTCCGTTTTTAATTAAAATTGTTCTGTTTCGTGCTTTCCAGAGAATTATTCAAAAAATTGCTAATTTTTTTGCAATTTTAAAATTTTAGTGTTCATTTTACTCAATATTTCATTTCCAAGAGAAGATATTCTCGAAATTTCATTGAGCTAAGTCAATATGTGATCGACAAAAGCGAAAGAATGGGAAGCAATAGTTGCATAGAGGACTATACTTACGGTGTGTTTCGAAACGCAATGATTTTTCTTCTTAAAAATGAGAAAAATGGGAAGGAAGTCTTCCCAAAATCTCTTTTGAGAAGAAAAATCTTGTAAAATCTAGTTCGTTTTTTTCTCCTTATTCTTTCATCTTCTAATCAGAATTACTTCATCGAATATTTTGCGTTTTAGAAAAATAATGAGCAAATTTTGTCTGTATATATATATACAGACAATATATATATATATATATTGTAGCTTAATATATGTAAATGAGCTGCAAAATAATTTTTACTAGCAGCTGTGTAAATATAGGACATAATTTACTTGAAATAAAAAAATGAGCATTTTAAAGCGATGATATTTTTCACAAAATTTAGCATTTTGAAATAATTACCATCGATAACATTTCATGAAAACTGAAATGGAAAACGAGGAGAAGCTGGAAATAAGAAAAGAAAATTAGAAATTTTTACAAAATAAAATGATTTATTATAAATATAAATAACTTCGCGTTTCACCTTGATTTTAATTGTTTAGGAGATTTTTAATTAATTAAGAAATATTTGATTCATGCCTTCTCCTTTATCTTTCCAAATTTAACAAAAAGATCATTCATTTGATCAAAAATTAACGAATTATTTTGTACATATGGGATAATACTCTTATAACTTTGCTTTTAGTAATAATTAACTCAAAGCAAATAATTTTTCTTAAATGAAAAACAAATAAGAGAAAAAACAAAAAAGGAGAAGGGATATATGTTGTGGTGAAAAATGTTGAAAAATAAAAAGAACGAAAAAAGTGATCAAAAGATCAAGATGGACTGGAAAGTTCGGAAAAATTTTTTAGAATAATGACATCATCTCATTAATAAAACTAATTTTAAATAGAATTGACAAGCTGATATTTAAAGTGATGAGAAAATTGGTCGAAAAATTTTTTAATGTGATAATTAAACAAATCACTGAGGAACTATAATTGATTAAAAGTTAAAAATATCATTCATATCATTTGTAATTGCTTTTCTCAATATTATATCGTAATGCGTTTCAATTATTAAATTAGAATATGCAAACACTATAATTATCATATCGGCATAATATATATTTTACAATTATCATATCGGACACACTACAATTATCATATCGACATAATATATATGTTTTAGTTATCACAGATATGAATTTTAGCTGTTATACAATTAAAATAACAGACGTATATTTTAGTAAATATATTTCCAGTTATCGTAATAATGCTTTTAATTACCATATCGGAAAAGATGTATAATCCAGTAATCGTATCAGATTAATATATATACTTTTGTTGTCTTTATATTTAAAATAATATTAAGATAAAGAAAATAATTAAATGATGTTGCCGCAATAATAATAGTAATAATGATATTCTCTGAAATGATCTTACCATAATAGTAATAATAACAATTACAGTAGCAATAAAAATGTCATAAAATGATCTTATAAAATAATAATAGTAATAATGGAAATAATTTTGGAAATAATGATAATTAGTATTAATGGTAGTAATAATAATAATAGCAATAATAATAATAATGTTAATAATAGTAATAACATAATAATAATAACAATAATAATAATAACAATAATAATAATAACAATAATAATAATAATAATAATAATAATAATAATAATAATAATAATAATAATAATAATAATAATAATAATAATAATAATAATAATAATAATAATAATAATAATAATAATAATAATAATAATAATAATAATAATAATAATAATAATAATAATAATAATAATAATAATAATAATAATAATGAAGGTAATAATAATAATGAAGGTAATAATAATAATGAAATATAAACAAATGAGAAATTTTGTTTAAGTACAACAATAAATATAAGATTAGCATGCTGAATTAATAAGCTTAACTGTTAGATTCTAAAAATTGTTTTTTTTCGAACTTTAAGCATTTCCATTCTCTATAAGCACTTTTTCTGTTTTTTCTCTCTCTCTCTATCTCTCATAGTTATTAATATCTTTTGCTAAAGTTTGTATTGAAGATAATTAATTAAAATAATTGATGAATTAATTGGTATGATATCGTATAGTTTGCTTTTGCCGAGATTGATATGTTCAATTGGACTATCCATTCCACAATGTCTTGTTCTTATGCTATTATCAAAAAAAAGCAAAGCTACATTGCATTGGAATATTTGAGAAAGAAAGTTGAAAAATATAAGTAACTTTAATATAATAGAACCATAATGTTACGTAAATAATTTAGGTAAATTATTTAATAATATTATTTTGTAATTATTAGAAGATGATACTTGTAAAATCAATATTCCCTCTAATACTAAGTAATATTTTTGGATAAGAAAAAGAGGCAGAAATAACGAGAAGCAAATTTGTAACTATTTCTCGAGATTTTTATAAATATAATGAAAAAAAGGTTTAAATGGAACAGAAGTAAGAAATGATTGATAAATTTAGTTTGATCATTGATTACATATAATTGTATCAAATCAATAATTCAAAGAAAATAATTTTTTTAAATTATTGCAGTCGATTTAATGAATTTTAGTTGAAATAAAATTTCAAAAAAAAATTTTAATTTCACTTAATTTGTTATTATTTAATGCTTCATTCATTTTAATTCTAATTCCAATAACTCTAATGATTTTAATTTAATATGATAATTTTTCTTTTCTATTTTAATCAATAATTAAGAGGATTTTCCTTTTAATCCAAATCAAAAATTTTTTTCTGCAAAAAACTTAGATTATTGTAATAAATTTAATGGATTAGTTAAAACAAAATTTAAAGAAAGCTCGAATTGCAGCAAATTTTTCATTGAATTTAATCTTAATTCATACCGGGTAATTTTTAGTCAGATCAACAATGTTTTTGCGACTTTAATTAAAAATTGATATCATCATTATTTGATAATCATCAGAATTGATTTAAAGAATTTTTAATCCACTAATTAATTAAATCGAATTAGTGAAATGGCAATAAACGATTCCGAAAATATAGGTAAACTTTAATCTTTCATTATTCGATTTATCCTTCAGTAAAATATTAAAAACAGATAATGATTTTCTGATGTTAAGATTCATTTATTGATGTAATTTTTCAGTTTATTTTGTTACTACCTTTAATTTAATTTATTCCAGTTGGAATTTATTTGATTTAATAGAAATTTATTTGACTTAATAGAATTGAATTAAATTTTGATTGCTAAAAATAATCGCCTAAAAAGTACTGAAAGTTGTCATTCTCGAAATTGAATTAAATTAAATTAATATTAAAATATTCTATGATATTTTGGTGTTTTCCCAACATTTCTTGCTCTAAAAATCTATTAAAAATAAAAATGAATTTCTATAAAAATCTTTTTTCTATAAAAATAAAAATTGAGTAATTCGTTAATAAATTATGCCAAAAACGATAAAAATTTTCTTTCTTTCAAATAAAGAAATTGCATTTAAAAAAAATCCCAACAAGCTTAATAAAATTTTAATTCGAAACATAGTGATAATAAATTATTAATAATTTAAAGTATAATTAACTAATCGAAAAATTGAAAAATATGATTAATTATTGATTCCTTTAATTATTAATAATAAGTTGTTAATAATTAGGAAAAATAATTTGTAATTTTTATTTTTTTAAATATATTAAATTTAAATTTTTTATTTTTTTCTTTTGTTCAAAATTGTAAATGTCGAAAAATAAAATTTAAAAAATTACGATTAAATCGATAGCAAATAATTATCATTATTCAAGTATTTAAATTTATGTTTGCATGTAGAAATGTTAAAAATTTGAATTATTTAAAAATAATTTGACAAATAGTTGAAATTAACGATTATCGCCAAAAATTATTGAATTTTTTTTGTTAAACTAATAGAAATTAGAAATTTTTAAATATTTATTTATATATAACTATGTATGGATATGTACAGCAGACATAATTTTGATTTTGGCTAAAGTTTAATTTGATAAATTATCGATGTTTCAGGGCTTAATTTATTGAATGATAGCCTCATGTATGACTGTTAGCAAATAAATTATCAATTAAAAAATGAGCAGGGAAAATGATAAATGAATAGATATGATTATAAATGATATTTATTAAGTGTAGAATATAATTTATATTACATTGAAGTATTTTAAATAATAAACAGATTAAATATAGAATATAAATCACATTAAACTGAAATTATAAATAATAATAGTTAGTATGGTAGTGAAATATTAACAAATCAATATACAATGTAAATATTAATAATAATTAATAATAAAACGAAACGATGGTATTTGAATTAAAATAAATTAAGTAAAATATGATTCGTAAACATGATTATGCATTGAAATTATAAATAATAACTGACAAGATAATAAGGATTATATATTATGCATAATTCATAATCGATTTTAATTTTAATTAAAAATTAAATAATTGCAAATTTGATCGACTATTCTCTTTTCCTCCCTCTTTCTCTTTCCTCTCTCTCTCTCTCTCTCTCGTTATGTCATTATCCTCATAACAATAGTTCAAATTAATTCGAAATTCGAAGTTTGTTAATGATTGACAGTAATAATTAATTTTATAAATAATCGATAGTAATAATTAAAGTATCGGAAAAAGGCAAATTTTTAAAAAGAAATTGAGAAGAAAAAGAAATTGAAAAAAAACAACGTTTAATCATAATATAAACAACAAAAAAAAAGAAAAAAGAAAATAAGAGATAATGGAAAAGAATTTTGTGAAAAATTTCTTCAAAATGAGAAATTGTTACCTATAATTTCTCTATTCGACAATATTCTCGTTAAATAAAATAAACTTTTTTTTTGCGAAGTTTCATCCTTTTCATAAAATTATTAAATTCACTAAAAGATGATGAAATATAAAAAGAAGGGTTTCCGCTTTTTTTATTATGAGGATATTTAAAATTTCGAAACTTTCAATCGAAAAATTAAAATTCCAATCAAGAAAAAAGATTTTTAAGATGTTTTGATTGAGGATGATAATATAATAATTTGATAAATCGAATTTAAATAATTTAAGGTTATGGTAGAAAAGTTCAAATATATCTTTTAAGGTTACTTTCATTCACATTTAATTTCATCAAAACCGTCAGGCGTTAAAATAAGACCAGCAGTGTATTTTGAAATATTAAAAATGTAATAATTAAATGAGTTACTAAAGTTTAAATTTTAAAAAATACGGTAAAAAATAATTACTCAAAATTCAAATCTAAAAAATATATTCGCAAATTATTCTAAATGAAAAGGACATATTGAAATTAAAATTTGAAAAACAAAACATTTCGTAAAACTAAAATTTAGAAAAATTTAATAAACAAAATGGAATAGTATCCTTTTTATTTTTCATTAATCACAATTAGAAATGATATCTTTTCATCAGTTGCAGTTCTTTCTTCCCATTAATCACAAACTACTAAAAGATTAAAATTCAAATAATACTATAAACAAAAATAAAAAAGGATAGCCTTGAAATATCCAAAACGAGTTTTTTTTTTTGTACAGATATTTGCAAAGTGCTCATATATATATAAATTATTTAAGCAAGAAAAATAAAAATTCAAATTATATATTCAAAGAGAGAGGAAGAGAAGGAAAGGAAGAGAAGAGTGGATAAATAATTAATAAAAGAGTATATTTTTATTTAAACAGGAAATGATTCAATCATTTTTTTTTGGAATATTATAAAAAATAAATGAATGAGAAATTTCACGAAGAAAAAACAATTCATATTTGCAGCTGTTCTTTTTTTGAGTAAAGATAATCATAGTAATAATAGCAATACTGATAATGATAGTGATAAAGGAAGCAAGAAGAAAAGAAAGCTGTTAATTGAAATTACAACAATTTGAATAACTGATGGAAGATAAAAAAATTAAATGAAAAAGAATAAGAAGAGAATTGAAAGGAAAGTTGGGGTCGGTTTTTTTTATTTTGACTGATAAAAAAATTTTTTTTCATTTTCTATTTTCGAAAAACTAATTTTTTCCTATTAATGATGATAACAACAAAAAACAAAATTATTTCCTTTCATTTTTTCTAATTTTCGCATAAATTTTATTTGGAATAAAAGAGAAGAGAAATGATAATGTGATAATAATGATACTGTAGAAATTTCATTTTTTCATCTAATTTATAATTTTGATCATTTTGTAAGAAAAGGAAAAATTTATTTTAATTTTATTGTTAATTCAAAAAATAAATTTGAAAATCTTGAAAAAGGAAAACAGAGCTAAAATTACTAGGAATTGGATGAATTTGCCAATTTCAAAATTGAAATTTCGAAAAATTTTGGTTGGCTATCAGACCCCAAAACACAGTCGGAATTATATAATCATTTTAGGTTAAAAAATTTGCTGATTAAAATTTAAAATTTCAGTTTTAGAAGATTGATCATCGGCTATAATTTTATTATTAGGTTAAGGCATTAATTCTGATTAATAATTTTTAATAGAAGTTTAAAGTCTAATAAAACTAATAAATCTTTTAAATTGAATTTTTTGATACAATGTTTTTTTTTTTATATTTAATAGCACTGTTAGTATGTGTGCTTGCTGATTAAATTAATGTAAGTTCATTGCTAAAATTTAATTTAAATTTAAATTTAAATTAATCCTAATTTCAATACCTTTATTTAAAGCTAGTTAAAAACATCTCTATTCTATCATTTTTTTTTAAATTAACCATAATTTTTAATTAAATGAAGCCAAAATGATCGAAATAATTGGAACTCAAATTATTTGAATAAATTGCTTGAATAATTAGACTTCAAATAATATTTGAGAAAAATTTGAGAAAATTTCGAAATTAGTATAAATAAAATTTTGGATTAATATAATTAAAATAAGATTTAATCGTAATATATTCATAAAAATTTATTGGTATAAACTTGAATAAAGTCGAAAATAGGGCATAATTAAAATAAAATTTATTCGAAATTTGCTTATGAAAATTTAATTTATATTAAATTTAGTTATTACATTTTAACGATTATATTCCATGCAATCGTCAGATTGAAATTTAAATTAGCAAAATGACAACAATTAGGTTGAACATAGAAAAAATTGAAATTGAGCAAGAAAACGAAATCAAAAAACTGAAACTTCTAAGTTTCAAACTGATTACTGAACCGTTTCTTTTCGAGAAAATCTTTCGCTAAAAGTTCATTTGAAACAATTTTTCACTTCTCACTGATCATTTCTGTTTTTTTTTTTTTACAATATACTTTAAAGCTAACCAATTTTTCAAAAATCAGAAAAATCAAAAATTGGACTCAAGTTCTTTTTTGTACTTGAACTTACACTGAAAAAGTTGAAATAAAATTAAAATTTTTCCGCAGAACTTAACACTGGACTTAATTATTATTTAAATATTTCAGAATTATGGTGAATAATGCTAATTATACATCAAAAAATTTCGATTTAATCTTTTATTGATTTAATTTAATTTTAAAATTGAATTTCACACTGCTTTCGCTGTTTTCATGATTATAATATTGAAATTAAAGATTTTCATCCTTATTTCACGAATTTTATCGATTCTTGCGTTATTTGCTATCTCATCGATAATATGTTAAATTTGTTATCTCATCGATAATATGTTAAATTTGTTATCTCATCGATAATATGTTAAATTTGTTATCTCATCGATAATATGTTAAATTTGTTATCTCATCGATAATATTTTTGATTTCACGACCTTTTTGCTTTTCATTTCTGTCCGATTAAAATTTCGATTAAAAAAAATTTCATTAATAAACAAAGAAAAAGAAAATATTGCGCCAATTCTTTATTTAATTCTTTTAGCGAAACAATTTTTAGATTTATTTCAAAAAGGCGGAAATATAATGTAAGTTAAAAATGATGAAATTCTTAAAAATTAAAAAAGTATTCAAATACTCGAAAATGGAAAATATTTGAAATGAAAAAGTTTTACCTTTTCCTGTTTTATCTTTATCAATGAAGGAATCTAATCACTTAATAATAGATTACGATGATATTACGATATGTTAACGCATTATCAGAAAAATATTATCGAAAAAAAGAATCACAATGAAAGGAGTGAAAAACTGTGATTGAAAAATAGATAGACAATTGTGATTTGAAAAATAGATAGACGAGAAAGATTATCGCAAGAAACGAAACGGAAAAAATCACAATTAAAAATTCCGAAAAAATCATGATAAAATGATAAGTGATCCAACCATAAAAACACGTGATTTCTGTTATGACAAAAGGCGGATAGGAAAAATCGTTGTTGAAAATAATAAAAAAATGGCTATAACAAACGGATGACAAAAACATGATAGACACGGATAATCTAATTATGATAAAGAATAGATCAAAAAATCGTCGTTGAAACAGTGAAAAATAGTTGTGATCAGAACAAATAATTAAATCATGATAAAAATAATGGATAAAAATTATAATAAAAACGGATAATCAAGTTGTGATGAAAAACGAATAATCTAATCACAATAAAAAATAAATGAAAAAATCGTTGTAAAAAAGGAATGGAGAAAAATCACAGTTAAAAAACTATAAAAATCATGATAAAAAAGTGGTGAAGGACTATGATTAAAAAAATGATCAAGTCATGATAAAATATAGATGAGAAAAATAATGGCTAAAAAAATTAAAAATTACTATAAAAATGATCAAACTATACGAAAAAATCTAATCATGTGATAAAAACGATGGAAAACTTATGATAAAGAAACGGATTAAACTAGTGATAATAAAAAATTGATAAGAAAAGGAAATAAAAAATCACAGTAAAAATGTGAAGAAAAATCACCATAAAGGAAACGGATTATGCAGTTAGAGAAAACTTATAATGAAAGTTTTCGTTTCTAATCATAGATAATCTAAGTCTAATCATGATTTAAAAACGCCAAAAAATCGTAATAGAAAACGTATTGAATAACGTTATATTAAAAAAAAATGCCGTAATGATCAAATGATAAAAACCGTTTGACTAAATCATGATAAATGGAAAAGATTTAACTTCATATTTATAAATAACAATTTTCAAAAATATAACATACCTCAAATTCTTTTCTTAAAATTGGCCCAGCACTTGCAATGTATAATTTATGAGCGTCATCCATTATTAGTTGAACTGGTTTTCGTTTAACCTGCAAAGAAAAAACTAAATAAAAAATTTTTAATTTAAATTTAAATTTTCTGAAACAATTATGTTCTTATTTTTTGCTTTTATTTTTTAAAATCCAATATTTCTTACTACGCCAAATAAAAATTAATTTTTCTCTTTTTTCCGAAATTTTAACTCATTCATTTATGTTAAATGATAACGATTTAAAATATTTTACTAATAATTCTATTTGTATAATCATATTATTCAAAATATAAATCAGTCATATCTTTCCGATAAAATTAATGATATAATCCAAAAATCTATAAACTAATATCGATTAATACAAACCGATTAATTAAAAAATCTTTTAAAATTATTTTCATTTATTCAATTGTATTCAAAATTTAAAGTAATTAATAAATAGCACAAAACAGTATAATCAATAAATTTTTCCAAGATTAATTTCAATTATTTATTTGTATTTAAAATTTAAATCAATCATGTTTTTCTGATAACATTACGTTGATATAATCTGAAAACTATTATCAAAACTTCTATTAATTATTCGAAAGTTAGAAAATCAATAAATTATTGCCACAAATGAATGATTATAACAGTGATATGATGGAATATTTATATGCACAAACGATGAAAAAAAAATTTTTTCTAGCTTTCGAATAATTAAGAGAAGTTTTGATAATTTTCGTTGGCTTTACCCAAGTTTATCCCTTGACTGTTGATAACAGTAACGATAAAAAGATTTCTTAATTGACTTGTAATTTTATCTTGATCAATTAAGTTAGACTAAAATATTTTAGCTAATATGGTACAAATAATATATATATCCAGAATATTTACTTTTAGCAATGAATCTTAGATTAATCACGTCATTCTGATAAGATTAATGATATGGTCTGGAAAATCAATAAGCTAATATCAATTAGCATTAAATTGAATAATTAATAAATAGTTTCAATTATTTACCTGTCTAGTTGCAAAACGTATACATCGAAAATACAATACAACATTATCGTCATGGATTTCTAATGCAAATTTTGTCCATTTTTCTGTAAATTCAGGCACCAAAAATGATGCCAATACTTTGGTATCAGTTTCTTTACTTGAATCCGTATAAAGTAATGTGATATTTGTTTGATTATCACCTAAAAAATAATATGTTTTCATGTAATTATCAAAAATAATAATAAAAGAGGATAAATCTTTTTAATTATTAATTAATTTTTAAGTAAAGATTAAGTTATAGTGCTTAATTTAATCAATTGATTGATTATCACTTAAGAAACTTTGTTTTTATAATTTTATCAAAAATAATAGTAAGAAAAGAGTGAGATTTTTTAATCACTAATTAATTTTTAGGATAAAAATCAATTAACATGATAATTGCTTGATTATCACCTTAAAAACAAATTTTCTTCTAAGTCTTATCAAAAGTAATAATTAGGCAGTATTGGTAATAGCTGCCCAATTATTATCTCAAAAAAACATTTTTTAAAATAATTTTATCATTTGATTATCAATTAGCTTTAAGCTAAAAATTATTTCTGTAAGTAAAAGTAAAATGTGATAATTTATAATTATTGGTTTTTATTATTCTAATAATGTATAATTTATAATTATTGGTTTTTATTATTCATTATATATAATGTATTTTCCTAGTTTTTTTGGAACATTTGCTGAAAAGTTTAAAACTTAAAAATTGAAATTATCAATTTAATTTTTTACTATAATCGAAATTATTATAATTCGATATGATATTTATTTCGAAATTTTCAAACTATTAAAAATAGTAAAATTAAAAATATTCTAACCAGCAGGTTCAAGTAAAACACCGAGATCAACAACAGTATCGAGAGGATTAACAACAGCAAACAAATATCCTCCTTCACGATCATCTGGTCGTATTACAGCTGTAAATGCAAAATTTCGGAAAAATTTCCGTGGAAGGTATTGTCGATATGGCACGACAATTTCGACACCACGCTGTAAAAAAATTAATCTATAAGAATTTTTATCATATTGAGAAAAAAATCTTAAATTTGTTATCAAAAATTTATTATCAAATTAAATTAATTATCATATGCTAGAAATATAGTTTCAAATCTATCATTATTAATAGCAATTATTTATTTTTAATTAATCAAAATGTAATACTATTTTTTAGCTTCTCTAAAATTTCATAAAAATATTCCTTTTACCGATTGTCATAAAATATTCATGTTGAATCTTTAGCTAAGAAATACAACTCATTTTTGTAAAAATCATTTCAATAAAAAGTTTGGAATTTTCTCTAAAAATTACCTTAATTCCAACAGCAGGAAAACCCTCAAGACCTTTAGCTTTGTAAAGTTCAGCACGCTCGTTTAATAAACTTTTCACCGGTACCAAAAGATCAATATCTGATTCGGAATCTAAAAATTTTGTAACAAATAAAATTTCATTATTTCTTAATTTTTCTAAAAATTATCAATTTGCTAAAAATCAATTAATTGAGAAAATTTCTATTAATTATTAGTTTATGAGGAAAATTCTAATAAATTATAATTTTTGCAACCATAAAAAAATTTGTATTTTCAATCAGTTATACACTTTTTGTTTCCGTTACCGTAATACGATATCATATAAATATAGTACGCTGCTATTTATTATTTTAAAACCGTATAATTAATAGAAATTTTCTATCCTTCTGTTGTTTTTTCCAAATTAATATAAAATGAAATGCATTTTATGCCATCTTTTATTTCTATTACAACAGAAGGATAAACCTTGCCACCTTATTAAATTTGAATACCATTTACTAGCGTGAAGTGAATGAAATTATCAGGCGCAAAACACGTTTATATATCATTCCTTAATTTTGTTACGGTAGCTCGACATATTCTATTACCGTATACTACCATCATTTCAGTGCCGTATGCTGGCACAAAATGAATGAAATTTTCAGTCATAAAACGCATTTATTATATAAATTTTTTACTAGAGTAGCCTGACGTATTCCATTACCATACACCATGATTATTTCAATATCGTATCCTACTATATGGTGAATAATATGATCATCTATAAAATTAATATATTAAAATTTGGAAGTTTAAAATTTTGAATATTATGGAAAAATTCGGAGAAAAACAAGCACAGTTTTATTTGTTTTATAATAAATTTAATAATAAAAACAAAATCCCAGAAATAAAATTTAAATTTAAAAAAATACAAAAAATTTTTAGAAAATTTTGAATTAATCTTTAGAACTGAAAAATTTTCTTACGAATTTGAAATTGCAAAAATAAAACTAAAAAATTATTGAAAAGTTTGGAAAAAATTTACAATAAAAATTATTTAATTCCTGATGAAAAGATTTTATTCTTAACATTATAGTGCAATTGAATATAATCTTATTATAAGAGTAGGGGATAAGATGATCAATTATTTTTATCATTGATTAAACTTAATTAAATAATCATTTAGGAAAAGAAAAGCTTAATTGAATTAGAAAAATTTTTTTATTATGAAACTTGTCTCTAAATTTTTTATAATTTTTAATTTTGCAATTTTAAGCTCTTAAAGCTTTTTAGTTTCAAATATTAATTTCGAAACTTTCTAAAAATAACTTTTATTTGTTCAATAATTTTTGAAATACATTAAAATTCGAAACATTACTGTTTTATTGTATTATTTGGAACAATTATTTTCCACATCGAATTCTCCTTTTGCATTTTTATTTTTAAGCTACTCCGAATGCTGTTTCATTTTTAGTATAACAAAAGTAACAGTATTGGATTGTTAAAGTTGATAAACAATTATCATTTTATTGAACTGAATGATAAGAATTAATGAACTATTGTCATTTCCATGGATTATCATTACATTAAATATTCTGTTTCGTTTTGTAATGACAGATGATGATGTTAGACTAACTGATAAAAGTGATAATTGATTATCATTTTCATCGACTATCACTACATCAAATATTTTGCTTTATAGCGAGAGATGATAATATTATTGAGCAGTAAAAATAAAAATGATTATCATTTCCACCGACTATTACTACATCGACCATTTCTTAATATATTAATAGACGATATTATTAGACTGGATGATAATAATGAATGTGATTATCATTTTCATTAAATCTAATACTTCTCCTTTGTTATACATATATTTCAACTACTATTTCTATATTTCCTCATTACCAATATTATACGATAAGATATAAAGATAGTTGATAGTACTAAATTTAATAATAGTAATGATAAGTAATTATCAGTTCCATTCATACTTCCCCTTGTTTTGCATATATTGCAAAATTGCAATTTCAATATCCCTTCGTGCCTTTATGCAATAACGCAATCCATCTTTGTTATGACATTTGAAAAATTTTTGGCTATGAAATATTTGCCATTTTTCATGAAATTGCCTTTGGGATTTATTTGTAGCGAATAAATGGATGTCATTTTCGAAAGAGGGAAAGTCGAGAGTCGTGTAGTCAATCATACTATCACAATCATACACTATTATCTTCCTCTCTCTTCTTTACCATTTCAATCAAATCTTTTATCTTATCATAATATTGATAATAATATAATAGCTTAATTCGATAGTGCGAAAAATACGCAAGTAAAGATGTGTAATTTATTTTGTTAATTATAATTATATTATCAACAAATTTTAAAATTTAATTTAAATTTAATATCGAATCTTAAAGTTGGATTTAAAATCATATCTTCTTATTTACATACTATTTTCCATGAATTATTTCTCTATTATTCGCACAAAATTACAAATATTTATTAATATCTTACTGTATCAGCAATAGTGTTGCTATTTCTAATTTGTATGCTACTTCTTCTAAATCATCATTTCATAATTTTCACAATATCACTATATTTTCTAATATCTTATTGTTTCACCATTTCTTATTTCTTATTTGTATATTGTTTTTCATGCTTACAAATTATTTCTTTATCATCCTTATAATATCAATCATTCCTATTTATTGTATGAGTAATAATTTTGTTATTTCTTATTTACATGTTATTCTCCATATTAACAAGCTACGCTCTCACTGCTTTTATAATATCATTCATAATTACTAATTCCTTATTTTGTACCAGCAATAATTTTGCCATTTCTTATTTTCATGACATTTTCCAATAGCAATCAGTATATATATAAATATTTAGTTACACTATCTCCATAAAAAAATCCAAAGAGCAAAAAAAAAATGTATTTCTATGAAATTGAAATAGATTATGCATAAAATTTAATGAAATGGATTAAGTATAAAATTTAAATTTTAAAAAGTACTAATAATCCCATGAGGGCCAAGCAAGCCATTCAAATTTTCTTTGATCCACTGCTCATAAGGCTATTTATTTCAAAAATATATTTCATAAAAGATGAAAAGAAATGAAATGAAAGGAAATGTCGTTAGATTACTGCAAATAATTTGCATATTTAAGTTTAAAAAAGAAAAAAAAGTGGATGATATGTTGCAAGAAAAGATTGATTGCTTTTTTATTTAAATTTATTCAAATTTCATTCTTATCCGTCCTCTCTTTGCTTTTCTTTTTATTCAAATGAAATTTTCATTTTCTTTTCTATTTCTAATTCATTTGAGAATAATTTCAAAACAAAGCAAAATATCAAATATTATATTAAATTTTTAAAAAAATATTTTTAATTTATTTTTATGCAATAAATTATAAAGTTTAGTTTAATTTTTATTTTTGAAATTAATAACTGAAATATTTTGTTTTTATAAATTGTTTGTATATTTTTAATTATTTATTAAATAATTTAGGATCATTAACGGAAAATAAGTTAAACGAATTATCAAATTCTTGATAAGTCTACTGATAAATTTATCAATCCAATTTTGTTTTCTTTTCTATATATACATAATTTCTGATAAAAATGGATTAAAATAAATTAAATAAAAGATTAAAGCTTTAATTCAAAAATTAGAATTAAATGAAAAAACTATGACCTAATTAGAGTGAAATAAAATTATAAATAATTATTTACAAATTCTAAGCATTAACAAACTTCTTCTTTGTTATCTTATTAAATAATCAATAGAATACAACAAGGAAAAGGAAAAAAACAATGGATAGATTAAGTGATAAATATTTTATCAACGAATATTTTAGAATATTAATTGCTTTCACTTTTTTTTCTTTTGGAACAACCATACAGTTAAGATATCAATGATACCTAAAATATTTTATCATGTGAATGTATTGATCTATTCATTTTAGAATTCATTTATCAGTCTATCCATCTATCTTGATAAATATTGAGCTATCTATTAAGCAATCAATTTATCTGTTCATTTGTCTCTATTGATTACAATTCATTTATCTTAGAATTAATCCTTATCTTTTCATCTATTGTTTTATCAATCTATCAGTAATTAATTCATTTATCAATCATATTTCGGTATAATCAATTTATCAGATGCTAATATTACGGTAATATCAATATATCTTCTGACAATTTTATCGATTTATCAGTAATTGATTCATTTATCAATCACACTGATATGATTAATTTATTTTCACATCTTGTTTTATTATCCTATCAACAGCTAATTTATTTATCAATCGCATCGATATAATCAATTTATTGCTAATATTACCGTAGTATCAATATATCTTCGTTATTGCATTATCAATATGAGTCTAATTAATCGATTTATCTATATATGACCAAATCCATCTTTAGATTTTTTACTTCATCAATCTATTACTAATTAATATATATATTTATGATCAATTTATTTTCAGTACGATCAATCTATTATTTAATATTTATATGCGATCGCAATTTATCTTACTTATTGATTCAATAGTATAATAATTTTAATTGTCCATATGATTTTACTAAATATAAGAAAATAGTATTTAAGATGATGTATTGCTTGTGAAAAATTTTTTAAAGTTTTGATTTTTTCTTATGTTTTTGTATGATGAAAAATGGAATAAAAGTAAATAAATATTAAAATCAAAAGAAAATTTATTTAATATTTTATTAAGATATTTTTAAAAAAGAATTTATTTGATTTAAAAGATGTAAAAATGGAAAAAATATTGCAATTATTTTGATTATTTATCTCTTCAATGATAAATAATAATTTAATTACTTCATTTTTCATTTCTTATCAGTATTATCATATTTATCGAATCCACAAATGTTGTTAAATAGAAAAACAACAAATAGATAAAAACTGAGATAAGAAATTGTTATAAATACATTAATTCTATTTACTAAATAGTAGAATGATAAATTGGTTATCAACTGTTTACTGAATAATGGATACATCAATTACTGATTGTATTCATTCAACAATAGAATAATACATTGATTATTTGATCAGTAATAAATATATCAATGCTAATTGTTTCTATTTAATAATAGAATGATATATCAATTGCTAAATTCATTTATATAATAACAAATCAATATATGAAGAAGTAATTTTGTTTACTCGATGATAGAATGATACATGAAATACTAATTATATTTATTCAACAATAGATATATCAATTATTGAATTTATTTTGCTCAATAACAGAAAATTATATATCAATCTAATTGCATTCAGCAAATCAGAATGACATACTAATTACTAATCGTATTTAATTAGAAATAAAGTGACATATCGATTACTTAATATTTAACTTAATATGAAATATATTAATAAATTGTTGCCAGGATAATTGCTCAACTTTCTTATATTTCAGGAATGATAAAAATCCGCTATCAAAAAATTCGGTGAAAAAAGTGGATTTCCATTAATTATTTTTATTCCTACTAATTATTGTTGCCTTCGAAATTAAATTAATCGAAAAAAATTGAAAACAAAAAAGCAAACAGTGAGGACGAAAATGATCAGCACGATAACTGATAGCAATTGTAAGATGAAAACATTGCTTACACTATTATAAATAATCATTATCATCCGAGAATTTTCTCCAAAAATATCAATATCATTTTTAATACAATCAAATTTCAGTATTTTACAAAAGAAGCAAAAAAAGAAAGGTCCAAAGAAATTTCATTTTTAAAATTTCACCCAAAAATTTTTTCAAACTTTCGTTGATAATTATTCTCTCTAATCGCGAAATTAATTATCATATTTTGGATTTATCATGCAGTGTTTGCTATAGTAAAAGATAGAGTTTAACTCTTCAAATTGAAAAATATTCACCTTTTTTCAAATTTTATCTTTTAACTTTTTCATAAACAGTGGTAATATTTAAATTTATCACATATCACTTATCGTAACAAATTAAAATTGAAATCTTTTAAGTTAACGAATATTCATTTTCCATTTCTACGAAATTTTTCTCCTTTTATTAAAATAAAATTTCGATAAAAATTCATTCATCCAATTTATTGTCTTTCGTTTCTTCTTTTCCAAATTTTTCTCGTCAAAAATTCTAACTTTCTTCTTTTCTCACTCAAAACTAAAAATATTTTATGATTTCTTGGAAAAAAACTTTCACAATTTTTTCGTCGTCTTTTTATTTCCATTTTCTTTCTTTCTTTCTTTTTTGAAATAAAAAAATGGTCGAAGAAAATGATCGCTCTATTCTTCGTCTTATTTTATTTATTTTCTTTTTATTAAAGAAAAAGAAAAAGTATAAATATGAATGAATGAATTTTGGTAATTATTTCAAATTGAATTATCATTTGCTAGAAATAGCCTAAAATTCATTTTTCCTATCTCAAATATTAGACAATAAAATATATCATCTTTACATTTATCAGATAAAATTAAAAATATTTAAATTCAAAAAAGAAAAACAAAATTTTTATTAGAACTAAAAAAGAAAAAAATTTTAAATAAAAAATATTTTTCAAAAAGAAGTAAAAAGATAAACTTCCAATAATTGCTTAGAAAAGAAAAATGCTTCATGAGGGATTTAATTTCAAAAATAGGAAATTAAATTGTATTAAATGAGATTAATTTATGGAAATCGCATTAGATTTGAAATTGAATTGTATAATTTTTTTGAAATTTATTTTTCTTTCATTCATCGATTATTTTCTTCATTTTTCGCATTTTAATTGATATATTTAAAAAATTTAACAATAACTTTTCAAATACAATTAGTCAAAAATAAATTTATTTATTTATTATTCTGAAAATTCTTATGAAATGAAACATTTTTCATCGCTTCATAAAATCGCCAAAAATTTTAATTTTCCTGTCGAAATGAATTTTCTTTTTCTTTTACTATTCTTTATAAAATTTTATGATAAATGTGATATTATCCATTTGGAAAACGCATTTGACGGAAAATGTTAAGTACATTCTACGTAAATCCGTTGAAAGTATCAAAATATTTCACGCGAACAAATACTTTAAAATATAAAACTATTAAATATAAGAATGTTTTATAGAAAATTTTTAATAATATAAGCTCATTTCACGCAAATACTATCCTATCATTTATTTAATTACCTATTGGAAAAAAATGATTTATTCGTACATTGCATTTCAAATAAACATTACTGATTGCTTATATTGATAACGATACTTTCATGCATTATGCAAAATTGATTGCTGATAATGTCAATTTAAATATTTTAGTTTGTTTTGAAAATTGAGCTAAGCTTAGTATTTCAGTTAAATTAAAAGGATTGGTTTTATGGAAACGGAAATTGAAGCAAAAGTTTGGAAATTCAAAAATTCTAAAAAAGCATTAAATTCTCGATCATCCTTTTTTCTTTACCTTTTCATTTATTACAATATTTCCTTTTTAAATTTATGGATTTTTAATAATAAATTTATGTTTTATTTACCAAACAATTATGAAAACATCAAAAAAGAGAAAAAATCAATTTGAAAAACTTCAAGTTGGAAAAATAATTTGAAATCTTTCAAAGTGAGATATTCTTCATTCGAAAAATTCAATTACTTAGAAAATATAGGAATCTAATCTTTATATTGAAGTTAATGTAAATAAATTAAAAGTGATAATTGCTGTGGAAAATTACTAAGAACAAAAATAACTAAATAATATGATGAAATTTAACATCTAATTGATTATGAATAATACTGGAAGAAAAAGTAAAATATTTCATTAATTATCATTAACTAGAAGAAAAGAGAATATTATATTTGCATTTAAATTTTTTTGATAATTAATTACAAGATATTAATTTCTACTAAGTATGTATGTCTATAACAAATATTGATAATATCTTAACTAATTTAATTCAATTGAATAAACACAAAAATACCTATATTTATTCCTCCTATTCAATTTGATTTAAATGTTGATTACTTGTTTTAGTTTAAATAATTTAATCGATTGATTACTTGTCTTTATTAGCTTAGTTCAATTAAGTAAATATAAAATCACGTATATTTATTATTATAGTTCAATTCGATTTGATTATTTCCAACAAAATTTGATCATTAGTTACTTGTCATAGTTAATATAATTCAATCAATTTGAGTATTGATTACTTATTCTAATTAAAATATCTTAATCAATATGGCCATTTATTCATTGTCTTAATTAATTTAATATATCTATCGCTTAGTTCAATTTGATCTGAATATTAATTTTAATTATATTAATTAAGAATAGTTCAATCAATTTGATCATTGTTTACTTCTCATAACTAAATTAGTTTGATTAAATAAGTACAACGATGTATAACTAATATTTATTTTTAATTTATTTTTTTATTCAATTTATTCACTGACCTCCGGGTGCATTGAAATCGATGCTTAAAACACTGAAAACTGCGGCATACAGTAGTAGTAATAAATTTGGATATAATGGAATAGTTTTCTTCATAGCGTACAAATCAGTAAATAATCAATTATAAATTTTTAATTATATTTGATAACTGAATACTTCATAAATTATAGTTTTAATAGAATCCTTTAGCATTCTGTTTCGAAAATCGTATAAATATTAGATTCATCTCAATTAAATTCAAAACGAAAATTTCGAATTTAATCAGTCTCGAAATAAGATTTTTAGTTCAATTAAATCCAAATGGTAGTATCATTCGATTAAATCCGAGTAAAAAGATATAATCACTTCAATTCTGATGTAAACAATTTTGGTTTTGGTGTGAGCTTAAATCCGAAAAAATAGATTCGAATTCATTTGAAGGAATAAAATAGTATCAGTGAAATTAATCATTAATCAAATTCAGATTAGTCAATAAATAATTTAATCATAAAGATTATTCAGCAAATATATTTCGTTTTTCGAATAAAATAATTATTTCATTGAAAAGCAAAACTTTGTGTAGAAACTAATTGGTAATTGTATTTATAGTGGTAATGCAATTTAGTACAATAGTAAAGTGATATAAAATTATTGCAGCTGATATCTTGTAATCATCAATATCAATAAGTATTGATAATAAAAATTTATTAACAAAAATAATAATATGAGAAATTCTTCACATATCAAATAATATGATTAAATACATTTTTCTTTTTTTTTTTTGAAGGATATGATTAATTTCAACAAATTGTTACCAATCAAACAATTTTTTATTACTCAAAAAATTTGACCATTACTGATTTCAATAGGTTCAGCCAAAATTGTATAGTAGCCTAATAAGCAGTGGTCGTATTGGGAATAGTGTAGTAATAGTAGTAGTAGTAGAGTATTAGTAATAGTGGTAGAAATAGCCCAGCAAGAAGAGCCCAATAATGTAGCCAGAAGCAAATATATGGCTTAGAATAAATGGCATACAAATGTAATGAAGGCGTAAAAAGGATTTGAAGAAAGAAGAAGGCGGTACTTTTTTCTGTTTTCTTTTTTAAATTAAAAAAATTTTAATTTTTTTCGTTTTCATAAAACTTTTCATTTTTTTTGATAGAAAAGAACGAAAAAGATATAAAAATTTTAATTAATGGATTTATAAAAATTTTGCTTTTATTTTTTAAATTATTAAATAATATATTATGAAAGAATTTTCTTTTTCTCGATTTCTCAAGAAATTCTTCCTTTATATTTCTTTTTTTTACCTTTCTCTCTCTCACCTTTTTTGACCTTCGATTACCTAAAATAAATTATAATATTAATTAATTAAATGATGGATGCAAAAGTTTTGAGTGCAAGTAATAAAATAAAATAATGAAAATTAACAATAAATTGGACGATGCATATTTCGAGAATTTGGATGTATTTCGCAAATATAAATAAGAATTCTGCAGTTTATATATTTCTGAGGAAAATAAAGATTTCATAATTTAAACTTTACAGTAATAAATGGATAAATAAACAGAAAAAATTTTTTGCAAAAAAAAGTATTAAATTCAAAGAAAAAATAGAACGATGCAAGCAATAAAAAGAAATAAAAAACAAAATAAGTAATTTAAAAGAGAAGTGTTCATTTTGGGAAAGAAAAAATTTATAATTCGAATTCTATGAAGAATAGAAAAAATAATTAAAATTATTATAAAAATTAAATTTAGATTTCATAAAGAATGGAAAAATTTTTGGTTATTTATACAAACAATAACATTTGTGATGGCAAAAATGGCATAATAAAACAAAATTTATTAAATAATTCAGAACTAACAAAATTGGCGTTAACGCAAAATTGGAAATAAAAAGGAATTGGAAATTAAAGTTTTTGCTATGCAAAATGAAATGAAATGAGAATTAAAAAATGAAACAAACTGAGCAATTAAAATTTTTATTATGCAAATTGCTCAAAATGATAGATAATAATTTATTAAATATATATTTATATTACACATAAACATTGATAATTTCATTTGAAAATGAAAAAATTAATAAATTTACAAAAAGAAAAAAATGCGAATGTATTATGAAATATTTCAACATTTTTAATGTAATTTTAATAATTTTGAATTATTTTAAAAATAATATAAATTTTTCATTTAATAAATGAAAAAATGCGTTCTTTTAAAAAATTTCACTAATTATCTCAGTAACATTATATTTCGCAATAAGTAATTATAATTCAAATTTTTTATTCTTTTTTTATTCCAATTTTCAGACTTCTTCTTTCTTTTTCCTTCCCGAATAATAAAAATTTAGCGAAAATTCGACGACAATTTGATAGAAATTTACCAGAAGGAAAAATAGAAATTCAATCCTATGTTAACCAATAGATATTATACATTATGGAAAATATTAGATAAAAAAAGGAGAGAGGAATAATTTGAGGAACAAAAGGTATTAATTATTACCTTATGATTTATAATAGATCATAAAGAGATAATTATGTGACAAAATTCAGGAAACTATGAATTGTTCATATCTTATAAGAATGGATAAATATTTTATTTCAAAGGTCAAATAAAAGTAAATAATTTTGTTCTGAAGGTCAAATTAAGAGGAAAACAAAATGGGTTTTATTTTTAAATGAAAATTATTAAATATGTTATTAGTAGGAAAGAATTAAACTTTGCAACATGGAAATTAAATGTGCTAAATAAATAGAAACTGCAATTTTAAAGAAAAGCAAATATAGCATATATAATAATGAAAAAATTAAATTGGAAATGAAAAGAGCAAGAAATGAGATTCTGAAGGAATGAATTTTGCATTGCATTGCTTAAATTAATAATGTCATTATAATAAATATTCAAAAAAATATCATAAATCTCGAGAAAAAGGAATTTTATAACTTTTCTTTTTGGTTAGAATTTTTGCCTCAAAAATAAAATTTGATTTCGAATTTATAATTATAAAATTATCTTTAAATTATTAATTTATAATCGTAAATTATCTTCGATTTTAATTCAGAAATATTTGAACTTTCTCGAAAATTTTTACGATTTCCTTTTACTGAAAATTTTTAGATTTATGTAATGGACAGAGAATTGTCAAAAAATTTAATTTTTAATCTTAATTAGCGAAATAGATATCGCTATATATCAATAATAGTGAATAGTTTATGCTAAATATACTGATAGCAAATATATTATGTTATTTATGAAATTATTTAAAAATTCTTCGACAAAAATCATCCGAAAATTAAAATATTTGTGAAATAAATCATCCGAACAATAATAATCATCGCGAATGATAAACGTAATTATAAGCAAATAGTTAATTATTAATATGATGATTAATACTTGTAAAGGATAATGTAATGGAAATGATGAGAGATGATATGCGTAAGAATCAAAATTTATATATCAATAATATACGTAAATTATAAATATACATAAAACTATCAGTGATGGAAATGATAGGAAGTAACATGCGTAATGAAGTTAATATTTTTTTTGAAATGACATAAATATTTTATTAATTTGAAAAACATGCAAGTTTAGATTTATTATTTTATTTTTTGATTTAAGATAAAAATTAGCTGATTTTCTTTGATTTTTTTCGCAATTTTTATAACAATTAATTACGAGAAATTATCTTTTTCGAAGAAATCGTTTTTTTGCAAATCCAATTAAAAATTAAATTTTTATTTTTGAGTATTTCATTTCCTTCAATTTCATAATTTTGAATTTTCTATAGTTTTTTCTTAAATTTTCAAAGAAGAAATTGAAAAGAGACGCAGAATTTAAATTTTGATTTAGCAAAAAGTATTATATCTAATATGGTTTTATATTAATTACTATATCGGGTGATATAAAGAAATATGAATAAAATAATTACATTCAAGCATGAATAGATTTTGATCTATAAATAATCTTCCTTCTTATCATTTTCAAGAACGAGAAATTGAAATATTTAAATTATACACGACGAAATTAGATCATCAGGTAAGTAGAATGAAAAAAATTGGATCATAAAGTATACATTAAGAAAATTAGATCATCATTTCGATCTATAAAAAAATTAATCTTATTGTATTATCTTTCCTATCTTATCATTCGCTTTATCAAAATATGCAAAAATAAATATTAATTATAATTTTTAATTGTTTGCTTTTCATTTTCTAAAAATTGAAGGAATATTTTCATTAATTTCTTATAATTAACATATTACATTTAATGTAATATCTTTTATGATATTTCATTTCGGATTTTAATTAAAAGATGTGTATTTCAACATAGTTGAATATTTAATTATTTATTCTTTATTTACTAACCTATTACTAATAGACTTTAGTATTTGAAATTTATAATTTAGACTTAATATTCTAAAAAGAAATTTTGATTGCAAAATAAAGAGTATTGAAAAAATGAGACAAAAAAATGCATTTCATTTCTTACTAATCAAGAAACTAACATTAAGAGTTTTCCTAACAAACAATTAAGATAAAAAGATTTTTAATAATTATTTTACCTAATTAATTCATTCTAATAAACATCAAATTTTTCTCCAATAAAAGTGTTTTATTTAAAAAGAATGAAAATTTAAGGAATCAATTAGAATTTCCATACTAACTAAACGAATATTTTATTAATTAAAGACTTTAATTTGTTAATTAACTATTCATCATTTATTATATTATATGTGTAAGAAGAAATTTTAAAAATGACAGAAAAAGAAGAAAGAATGAAGAACGGAAATCGAAAAATTTCTGAAATTGTTTTACAAAATTTCATCAAATAAAAACCGAAATTGCGCAAAGAAAAAAGCAAAGGAAGACGAGAAGTGTACAGACTTTCCTTTTGCTAAATTTTAATTTATGAAATTTTTAAATTTTTAAAAACAAATTTATAAATATATTTTTGAAAATATGTAAATATATTTTCGATTTTATGATTTTAATCAAAAGCATTTGAGACTTTGATTTCCAGAAAAGAAAAATTTTTCGAATGAATTATTAAAATTTATTATTATGATTAAAGCCATGAAACTGAAGCATAAATACATATTTTATCAATTTTTATTGGGAAAATGAAATTTCTTTTTCCTTTTTTCTGTTGAATTAATATTGAATGATAATTGAAAAATCATTGGAAAAGAAAAGAATAATAATAATAATACTTAGATATTTCAATAATTATTCTCGAAAAAAAAGAATATTTATCGATTAATTTTTGAAATAAAATGCGCCTAATAATAAGAAATGGAATGAAATGAATGAATAATTTGATTATTTTTTTGATTAAAAATTTAAAAACATATGTAAAAGCTATGAAAAGAAAAATGATTTTTGAAAATTCAAATGCATAATGGAAAAGGAATTATAAAAATTTTAACCATCCATTCTTTTCATTTTTTGATCACAAGAAGAATATTTTACTTTTAATGGTATAATTTAAAATTTAAGAAAGAAAAGTTTGGAATGACTTTGAAAAAATAAACGTAAGATATGAGAAAATTAAAAAAAAAACAGATTTCAAATTATTTTAATATTTCTGCTTTTCCTTAATTGGAAATTTAAAAAATATCTTAAATTTCGAACAGTACGAATAATTTTAAAAATTTAAACGTATGATAGCCGTACGTCACAATTAGAATAGGACATTTTAAACAGCAGTATATTTTTTTTTAATTTTGATTGAAAAGAAAAGCATAGAATAGATTTTGAAAATTTTATATTTTGAAAATCATATAGACCGAGACATATGTATGAAATTAAAGATAAGATATGAAAGGAATTAAGGGAAAGGAAAAATTTCAAAAATTTTCCTTCCCATTTTGGAGCATTTCATATTTTACATTTTAAATTCTCTAATTCCTATCTATCTATATGATATATATTGAAATGATTGATGTCTTTCATTATAGTTTTGGCTGAATTTTAAAAATGGAATCAATAGCTTTAAGGCTTAGAATAAAAATTAAAACGAGCATTTTAATAAATCCATCCTTTTCCCTTTCCTTTTTCCTTATCATTTTCTCATTTCCTTACAGATAAAAACAAATGGATGAAATTCAATTAAAATTTGCAATAAAATTTTATTTTGGAATATCTATCTTTTCTTCTAATAACTATTTTAAATTAATCATTATTTGGTCAATTCTATAGTTCAAAATTCAAATTTTATAATCATAAACAATGCTTGGAAAGAAAATTTGAAATGATTTTATGGGATTAAGGAAAATTTCGATTAAATATTCAAACCAAAAATTGTAGCAAAATTTAACATTTATTTCGAATAAATCATTTTTAATAATCGTTTAATATAATTTTGAAAATTTAAATATTATTTTTGTCATCCTTATATTTTAATTTGAAATAATCAATCTTTTTCCAATTTATACTAATTTTTTTGAAATTAAATCAGTTTATTTCTTTTTTTATGAAATTATTTATTTTCTGTTTTTCCTTTTTCTTTTCGCATTTAATGAAATATAATAATATAAAATAAAAAGAAAAAATCAAAAAAAAAAGATTAAAATATATACGGAAGAGAAGAAGAAAATGAAAATTAAAAGAATAATTTCAAATTAAAATGTAAAAAAATGAAATTAATTTTGGCAATTAATTAATTTTCTGATAAATAATTGGTATATTATTAGGCATTTTATCAATCTATTTATCTTTTACAATGATTTTTTTATAGTGACGATAATATAATTTTATAATTAACTGTTAATAATAATTAAGAAAGTTCATATTATTACATATAACAATAGCAATAAATACAGTATTTCCTGCTACAATAACCACAACCATATATTATCATATATAATAATAGGATAAAAAGCAGAATGAAACGATGAGAAAACTAATAATGGCATAACTACATATTATTACATATAATAATAATAATAATAAATATATATTATTACCCACAACAATAACGAAAATGAAATACGATTAGATACAACAATAAGACAGTGCATATGTTATATCTAATAATGATGAAAAATATATATATCAATCGTTACGTACGACAATAAACGATCAACACATATTATCACGTAAAACAAATGTTAAGTACATGTATCATGTATCAATGCATATATATATGACAACAATAACAAGTAAATATTATCACGTATATACCAGGTAAATATATATCATCACGCATAATTAATAATGATAAATAAATATTATCATATATGATAATTATAGGAAGGAATAATTAAATATTTTTATATACAATAGATATATAGATAGATACATGCTATTTATTAATCGTAACAGAAACATATATTACTTCACATAATAACAATACTAGCGACAAAGATATATATATATATATATTTATTACGTAATTTTGTCGCAAAAAAATGCTGAAAAAAAGGTTAAGAGGAAGGTAAAAAGGAAAGATAGGTAGTATGATGATGATGATGGTGACGATGATGATGATGATAATGATGATAATGATGATGTTGATGATGATAATGATAATAACGGTGCTTGTAGCAGAAATTGTATTATAAAAAGGTTGTTGAAAAAAGAAAAAGAAGGGTGAAACGAAAAGGTAAAGTCATGGAGAGAGAGAGAGAGAGAGAGAGAGAAGAAAAAAAGGATCGTTTCGATTCATACCATCTGACAAAACCCGTAATAAAACTCGTATGAACAAATGAAAATTAATTTGTACATTTTAAAATTTTCGTATAGATTATACAGATGGGTTTAGATAGATATATATATGTGTGTATATATGTTTGTATATATGTGTGTGTATATATGTGGATGTAATTGAAATGAGTAAAATTTAACAATTAATTTTATCAACTGATAAACGCAGGCATCGCAAGCTATACATATTTTTCATCTTATCAAATTTCTCCTCCTCTTTTTTGTTTATAGTTAAAATTTATCAACTATCATCATTATCATAAATATTACTATCATCAGAAAATGGTTAACTTTTAACTAACATTATTATGATTATTAATATCAAAATGATTAACAAGTGATAATCATAGCGGAAAATGACTTAACAACAGGTAATTGTAGAGAATACATATATTTGTTGGAATTAAAATTTTTGTAAATGTTGATAATTAATTGCGCCGATTAGTAAAATATCATGGCTGTCTAACTTTATCATCTTATCAAATGTCTTCTTTTCTCGCCCAAAATTAAATATTATTTTTAATAAATCGATTCAATATCATTAATATGTTATCACAGCTGTTATTATTATTAACATTATTTTTATATTGTTATCAGCGGAAAATATTTTATAAGAGCGATTATAGAATTCAATGATGAAATTGATTAATAATTTATTTTGATTTCTTATTTATTTCCTTTGCATTTTAAGTTACAAATATATATCTGTTCTAGTAAATGAATTTACATATAAAAGAAATTACATCAATAACCATACGTTTTTAAAATATAATGAAATTACATCAGTAATTACACGTTTGATATTCTAATTTATTATCAATGCTGATTTATTTAAGCATTAAAAATTATTGAACATTATATATTTAATGTTTTAATGCCATTTCTAAGCAAGCAAAAGAATATTTGAAAAAAAAAGATATTAATAAAATTTTAGAATTGGAAAATTTTTGATTAAATTTTTTTGGAATTACAATTCTATTGATAATTCAATTTGTTTGTTTTACTTCTAACTTTAAAAATTTCACTCTTATTAAAACAAAATGAATTTTAATTTGGATATTTCGAGAAATATTTTGAGAAATTGGTTTAATAAATGATGCTATATTTGTTAACATTTTAATTATATACAATTATATTCAATTATTGTATAAAACTGATAAAATATTATCAATAAAAAACTTGTTTAACAAAATTTAACTTATCTATCAAAATTTAATTTAATTACTTACACTTATACTTTTCTCAAATATATTTCAATTTATTTTTTCATTTTTATTTTTATGTAGATCAAGAAATTTTTCTATTGGTGGATGATATATCCATCGAAATATATATATATATTTACGAAACTGCAAATAAATTTAAAAAGTTGAAATTCATAATTTTAGCTAAGCTATTAAATGATAATATTTCGATATGAATTATAACATTCGCTGATAATATTAAAATAAATATTTTAATATATTTCTACTTTACATATCATCATATTTATGCGTAGAGTTTCGGGAAATTTTCGCATTATTGATCGGTAACATCACTTTGAAAAGTTATGAAAATTTATATTATTGCGAGAGATATCTAAACATGATTACGTAGCTCTACATCCAAGTTTGTTCACTTAGAAAGATAAAATAACAGAAATAGATATATCTACACTTATTATTTTCTTATAATTGCATTATCATTTGTTTGCACAGATGATATGATAAAAGATACGCAATATAATTCTGTGATTCACCGTTCAAATTGCTTACTTTCGTAATAATTGAATTATTTATGTATTTATATTAGTAATAATTTCGATTTAACGGGTTCTTCTTATACGTCTATTTCTTTTTACCACATTATTAATAGAATATTTCGCAAAATTTTTGTGACCTTTTCCCATGACCCTTCATTGATTAACATATAATTGTATATATTTCTTTTATTATTATTTATTTGTTTTTCTTTATTGTCTGCCCAAATTGTGATGACAATAAAAAGGAAATTACTAAATATAATTTCCATGTGAAATGCATATTTCCTTATGTATAAATTTTCATAAAATTTTCAAAATTAATTTATCAAATAAGAATGTTTTCATCTTTTTCCAATTGTGTTTTTCGCATAATAAAAAAATTCGATGAAATAAGTAAAAGAAATTTGATAATTAATGAAAGTTTTATTTTACTTCAAATAAGAATTTAATAAATTACATTAATTAATTTCACAAATGTTTAATTAATTTAAGTGCCGAAACATATCATCTCCGTATATACATATAATGGTTTTTATGGACTTTTAAAATTATTTAATTTCTTGATAAATTAATATTAAAATTTTTTGAAAATATTTTTGATTTCTTACAATCATTGTTAATTATTTCAAAGAGAATTTTTATTTTTTTAGCACTCATTATAATAATTTTTTAACTTTTATTTTTAATTTTTAATAAAATACTGGATTATCATATATTTTTTAATTTATATTGATTTATTTTTGAAATATTATATTTAAGAGTTATAAGAAAAATGGCCCAGCATGGTAATTTATCAAAAAGTTGCCGAGATGGCAGCTCTTAAAATATTGAACATCTTTCTTTTCTCCTGAATTAGAAACTTCAAAAATTGTTAAATTAAAAAATTTTTAATATTATTTAGTTTAAATATTTAAAATTTTCATTTTCGGGTCAATTAGAGTTTTAATAATTTGCATTATCAGTTATTTTCTATATAATTTCTAAATTCTTGTTAAAAGTTCCTTAATTTGCAAATAGATCAAAATGATAAGATGTTTGATTTGATAAGTGATGGTAATTAAAACTCTAATTGATAATGCAAATTATTAATTAATTTCATTGTCTGAAAATTATGATCCAATTTTTAACTTGCATATTTTGCAACGATAGCAACTTGAACAGCCAATAATTTAATTAAACAAATTGAATAGTTTAAGGGATGGAATTACAAAATACGTAAAATTATATATAAAAATTGAAAATATATAAAATTATAATAGTTCAAAGATTACGCTTCACATATTTCTTATATATAATATAATGTTACTTTGCTACACAGCTGATAAGAGATATTTACCATATCATTAATGCAATTATAATTGTATTTCTAATACTCATTTCCAATATGCAATCCGAATTCATTTATGGTTATTTAATTCATAAATTTCTATTCTGTTTTTCAAAATTAATTTCATAAGTTTTTTAAAAATTAATAAAAATGGATTCTAAAAAAATGAAGGAAAAATGCAATAAAAATTAATCGATTTAATTATATATTAAAAAGCAAAATATTATCGATTCCTAGAAAATTATAATAATTATTAATTAATTTATTTTGATGAAATTTCAGAAGAGAAAAAACAAAATGCATACTTTTTATTTCTCGACATTCTCGTAAATATGCAATATGATTTCTAGCTGTTGGATACCGAAAATGAAAAAATTTCGAAAAAAACAAATTTTTTCTTCAATTTTGTTTAAATTTTTAATTTTAATTAAATTTATATACGAAATAATTTCAATTTATTCTGTGAAAAATTTTTGAATTTTTTCGTCTTTTTTTGATAAAGCAAAAGCAAAACAATTAAATTATAAATTAGCTTTTTCGAGATCAAAATAAAATAGGCTGATGGAAAACGAAATGGATGAAATGAATAGGATTATTTGATGGTTGATTGATAAGTTCTATTCCAGTTATTTTGATGGTTGATTGATAAGTTCTATTTTGATAGGAAAATTTTAGGATGAAAATTGCTACTTATGGAATTATGGTATCTTCTTTTCTTGCTTTTACATTTTGAAAAAATGCATAAAAAGCAAAGAAAAGAAGAAAAAATTATGTAAATAGTTATGCTTTTAGGATATGATTATGCATAAAAAGCATGCATGCATTGATTATGCATGCATGCAAATTATTTATACATGCATGCATTTTTTTGCATGTTAAAAAGAAAGAACGCATAAAATGGATATTAAAAATTAGAAAATCCAATTCAAATATTCCAATTCAAAGAATATAAATTCATGAAAAATTATTTTATTATGCAAATTATTATAATTTTACGTTTATGCACTTCATTTTTCATCTAAATTCTGCCGAAATTCTCTGATTACTTATCAAAATTTTATTTAGAATTATTTCTTTTTTGAAAATAATTTTTTCAAATATTCGAATTTAAACTTTTTCAAAAGAGATGGATTTAAAAAGAGAAGAATTTTATAGGTATATTTGATTTTATTAAAACAATAAGTTATTAGCGTTACAAATTATAATAAAAATAAAATGAGATCGAAATTAGAGGAAAATCGAAATTGAATAAAAAGATTACTGTAATCATTAAAATGTAAATTTAGTCATCATTTAAAGATGTAGATCATTAATACTAGAAATTATAATAAAACTAAATAAAAAGGAAATTATGAAAAAATTCAAAATTAAAATGAAAAGGTTACTGTAATAAGTAATAAATAAATTTCAGAATAATTTTTTTATAAAATTATTTTATTCTCAAAATTCCCGTGCATAAACCATTTTTAAAAAGGTTACCGTAAACGGAAAATATTAAAATTTTAAAGTTATTGATTATAGATATAATTGATTCAAGTTATTGATGTAAAATTATATCAAAAATAAGTAAACGAAGTAAAATTTAAATATTTTGAAATAAATTTGTGGATTGAAAAATTAGCATTATACCTAATTATTTGTGTGCAAAAAGAAAATGATAAGGAAAAAGAAATGATAACGATAAAAGTTAAATATTATTTGACAATGATTATCATTTCATATGAGTTAGATGAATTAGCCCCAATTAGTTATAGGATAAAATATGATAGAGTCAGATTAAATTAATTTTGAATTAAAAAAAATTATTCGCAGCAATTATCATTCTACATTAATTAACCTGAAACGAGTTCAAGGTCAAAAATATATCAATGTTAGCCTAAATTAGTTTTGAGTTAAAATATTTATATTTCTTTTAGCATATATCAAAATATTAGTCAAGTAATATATTATTAGATGAACTATTAAATTGTTAAATTCATTATTATTTAACGATTAAAAAAATAATTAAAAATTATATTGTTATTAATTGTCAATAAAATAATTCTAGATTTAATAATATGCATTATATTATATTGGTTTAAAATTAATCATTAATATCGGGACTTAATATATTAGATTATTGGAAGATTAAAATAGAAAACAAATTGAATTATATTATATTAAAGAGGATAATTAAATTTAAACATGCAAATTTTCGCTTCATTTATCATCAAAGTGCTGAAAGCTTTTCATCTGGCTGAATTTATTCATTTATTAGGCCAAGATATTATTAACATATATCAAATGAAGGATAATTACGGAAAACGGAATAATTTATGAAATGCTTGGCTTTATCTTTCATTTCTCTCTTTTATCGTTTATGAATATTCCAATTATTTTTTGAATCGAAAAAAAGAAACTTCAAAACTTTAAATTATTTCACATTTTTCTTGTAAAAGAAATAATTATTCTATGTAAATTTGATGGAAAAAGGCTTTTAATTCAAACGTATTATTCAAGCAATATATCTATCATCTAAACAAATTATTGAATTATTTAATTCAATATAGTATATTAAATCTAATATATAAAATAAACTTTTAAATATTACTTTTAAAATTTACTTTTCTTTGCTTTTCTTTTCCAATACAATGAATAAAACTTTGAAACTTTTTTCTTTGTTTTGAAGTCTCAGAAAATAATTCTGTTTTCATTGAATAGAAATTTGTTTAAAAACATACTAACAATATGAATAGTTTTTGTTTCAAATAAAATTTATTTAAAAAAATAATGGGAAGATTATTGAATTTAAATTTAACTAATAAAAATTAATAAATTGTTAGTAAAATTTTTGTCCCAAAATTTTATCCATAAAAAGTTAATATTATTTTTACTTGTGAAATGATTAAAAATTAAATAAATAATAAAATGGTAATGAAAAATAAAAAGTTTTGTTTTTACTAAATTTTATTTCTCTGTTTTTTCTTTTACCTTTCCCATGCAATAAAGAGACTCTCAAGCCTTTTGTCGAATTTTAAAATGTTAGACAACAGATACCTATCGAAAATTTTTTCGGTGAAAAAAATTTTTAACTTTTTCTCGACTTTCAAATAATTTTTTTTTGAAATATTTCTATTTCTATGCTTCAGTGAAAATGAAATTAATCAAAAATTTATTTTTAAATGGAATAAATCAAAGCATAATTTGTTGATTTGATAAATAACATTCGATAAATGTAAAAACTAATTTAATAAATAATTTTTAGCAAATGAATGTTAATAATAATTAACATTATGTTTAATTAAAATAAACAAAATTGTTTTCAAAAAAGTTATAAAATTTTGTGTTGTAATTGAAAATTGATTAAATGTCATCCAAATTGATTAAAATTAATTAACTTCAAATATCATTAATCAGTTCATTGTCTCATTCAATCTATGATTAAAGGAAACTTTCAAATCATTTTCAATAAAAATCAATAAATTGATTTTTATTTGAAATTGATTAATTCGAGAGTTAATTCAAACAAAAACAATGATTTTAAAATTAATTAAAATAATATTTAAAATGAGCAAAATCATTAATCAAATATTACTATTCAACAAGACATCATCTTATCGATAAATAAATAAACTTTGAAATCATCATAAATGATTTTTATTGTGAACTAATTAACTCAAACAGCTAATTTTAAACAAAAAGATAATGCATAATGTTGAAAAATTTTAAACTAACATGCTGATTGTTGATTATACCGTAAAATTGCATTTGGATCAGGCTTGCATTTTCCGGAATGTACAGTAATATCATCTAAGGCTAACCAAAATTGATTACCATCTTCTTTTTCAACATGAAATGTTATCTAAAAATAAAATCAACATATGCCAAAAATGTAATTCGAAAATTTTGACAGCTAGTTGGTATTATTCAAATCTGAAATTTAATAAATATTTTTTGTGATTTTTTAAAATTTTGTCATTCTTATTATTAAAATTTAAAAATGCAATAAAAATGCAATAAGAAATTTAAGAATCAAAAATTTTGAAAATTTTAAAAAGAAAGAATTTGCTTGGAATGATTTGCATAATTTAGAAGTCATTAATAAAAGTAAAATTTTGATTAATAATTTGCATGATGAATAATAAACCTGAAATTGATCATGCGAATTAATAAAATTCAAAAGTAGATGACGCCATTGTTCATTTGGTATTTCTTCTAATTTACCAACGTATAAACTATTTTCATAATTGTAATCCTTTAATTTACGCAATAATCCAACAGTAAATATGCCTAAAAGTACTGTCTTAAATTAATACGGTATTTTTCCCTCAATTAAGTTTTTAATACCGTATTCGCTAAATTTCTAAAAAGCCTACTTTTAAATTTTTAGATTTTGTGAAATTCGATTTTGTTTCGAAACTAAGAAATAATTTTAAATTTTAGTATAATTTTATCATTTGAAAAAAGAACTGATTACTGTAAGATGTACTATTCAGTTATGTTTCATTGCTTAAATATATAAATGTACATTTGATTTAATTAATAAAAATTTTTGAATCCATTTTTAAACGAATTTGAAATATTTGATTATTCTGAAATTTTTAAAATATTTTATTAGTTCGAGATATATAAGATAATACCAACCTTTGCTGAATTGCCTTATATAAATCCACATGCTAAGACAATAATTATTATCATTAAGAATGATTGGTGTTGATATTAATTGGCCGTAATTTCCATCCACTATTCTTGATTGTAAACTTGCGAAATGCTTTGCTGCAGGAATTTCGAATTATTTAAAACTACAGAACTATAGAATTTGAAATTCTAAATAAATGTTAAATATTGTATATTTTAATAATCATATTTTGTTAATCTGAAATGATTAGATATAGCCAAAAATTCCTTCTTATCATTAATCATTCTTATCATTTAGTTCAGAAAATATTTTATTTGTTTTCTATTTGGGTTAGTAATATTTATCAGAATATTCTTCGAAAAAATGTAACAATTCAACTTTAAAATACATTTATTCCAATAAAATTTAATTTTATTAAAGTATTCACAATTTTATTTTTATTTTAGTTCTGATGTTTGCTATATTAACATAATTTAGAAACATCATTTTGATTTAATTTCAGACTTCATTTATTTAATTATAAGTTCAATGGATATTTACCTCGTCGAACCTTTAATTTATTATTCGTTTCAATCATTTCCCATTGGAGTGGTGCTGATTGATCGGAATAGAAGAAACATCTTTCTGATTTTTCGAAATCGAATCGAAGTTCAAATAGCTTTGATCCTTTTATTAATGTCACTTAAATATGAATTTTTATAAAAAATGCCCAGTAATCAAAAAACTGTTTGAAATTTTAAAATTTTGATGTTTACTAAATTACATACCGTTTGATGATGTTCGAATAACTTCTCGATTACTCCAAGCTGATTCAATCCCATTTGGCATAATTACTTTTACGATAATTTCATATTCTGTTGATGGTTGTAAATTATTACGAAGCACATATGGTACCGTTGATGTTATTTTTTCCAAATTTAACGATTTATATTCACCGTATCTGAAACGTTTATCATATGGTATAAACACAGAATTATGGATATTATGCCAAGAAATACAGTACCTTGTACATATGTAGTATTGCTGATAATACTTTTTCCAAATTTAGCGATTAGTGCATCATACGATACCGATACAGTACGGTGCATACTGTATAAAATAATAGACGAAAAGGATGAAAATTAAAATAATAGATGAAAAGATTTTATAAAATAATTAATAAAAAGAATTAAAAATGAATAATTGTTTGCTGCACTATGGATATGATTAACAGATGCTATTAATTCCTGCAATAATTAAACGATTAATTTAACTTTTATAAATAATATAAAATAGTTTGAAAAATTCTATTTGAAAAGACATTCTAATTATACATACTGTATCACATATTTTCGTTTTTGAAACATTGATTTGATGCTTTCAGAGGGATGATCATAATAAATATCAACATTTGGATCTACCCATTGTATTGTAATTTCATTTGATGAGATAGTTTTACTTCGAGATTTGTTGGTGCTTGCAAATGGACCAATTGGTCATCTGAAATTTGTTTAAAAATTTTTATTAAAATTTCAATTCTTAGTTTGATCTAATTTTTCCTAAAGGAAAATTGTAGCTATAAAATTTTCTCTCGTTTATGAATGCAAAATAATCTAAAACATTATTTTATGGCACAATTATTTTTTGCTATATTATCATGAAATATAGAATTGGGTAATTAATAATAATTTGAATTAAAATAATTTGCTTGAAATGTTGCTTTTATTAATTAAAATTAAAGTAATCTTTGATTTAAATGAACGGATAAAAAGAAATGTAGCATCTTCTGACATTTAAATAACATTTATTTTGATAAATCATTCATATCAAATTAGTATTGTATATAAAATTTGATATTGCATATATAATTTTTAAGTTTAATAATACATATATATATATACCTTTCAACTTGCCAAATTAGTACATGTATTTGATAATTTATCGATTTATATATATTAATATTTATATTTAAAAATCAAGATCATTACCCACTCATAAATTTATGCACCGGAATTTTCTGGAATTTTTCTCGACTTTTTAAATTTAAATATTTTCTTGATTTTAATTAAAATATTTATTCGAAAATCTATTTTCAAATTTTTATTCTTTTACCTGAACCTTTTCCAATTTCAGTAGTAGCAGTAAAAATACTTTTTCAGAATCTTCACCATCTGCTTCATTATATGCAGTTAATGCAAAAACGTATGTTGTATTGGATTCTGAACAAAAAATTGGGGATGGAAATTAAATTTCAGTAATATAATATAAAATGATTGGAAAATCTAAATATTTGAATTTGATTGAAAAAGTATCCAATCATTGTATTAAACAATTTTCGATTAAAAATATCAAATTTATATTTTTGTTATTTTCAAATGGATTGATATTTGTAAATAAATATCAAACATTGAAAGAAAGAAAAAAACAAATTTTAATTTGATTTGCTAACTAAGTTTATTAATTGTAAATGCATTGGTATTAGCTCCTTCGATAATTACACGTCGATTTGGCGTACCGATACCGTATGATATCGTATAACCGCGCACTAAAATTTCATCAACTGTTGGTGGTGGATCCCACCATATCGTTATACTATCATCATCTGTTTTCCAATGGACATTTTCCGGCATATCCGGAACTCGCCATTCTTAATGAATTAAATAAATTTGTCAATTCAAAGAAATTATCCTTGTAATATTGTTTTTTCTAATTTATTCCATTTTATTTGCTAATTTTTCTAAATGAATCATAATCTGTGATTGATAATTTTACAATAAATTTCCATCCATATCATTTTGAAATGATATCATCTGTTATGATTTTTTTCAAAATTTCTAATATCAATAAATTTCGCTATTTTATGGAAGAGAAATTTATTAAAAATTTAAAAAAACTAAAGAAATAGGAAAATTTTTTCGAAAAAATCAAAAATATTTATTGAAATTTGAAAATTAAAGCGAATGATACCTTCTTGAGCGACAATTTGTGATACCCAATGAAATATATTTAAAAATGAGAAAAGAATTGGAATGAAATTGCTGAAATTTTGTCTCATCGCATTTTATTGCTACCGATTTTTCTAAAATATAAGCTATTTAAAATAGGCTTTTTTCATCAAATATAAATTATTAGAATATATCATTTTTCATTTAAATAATTAAGCAATCAATTTATTTGTATTTTTTTAATTATTTTGTAAGTAATTGAAATATATATATCTATAAGATGTATTCTTTTTCATTAAAATAATTAATTTAAAAAACGAAAATATTGCTACAATTAAGCGATTAATTAAATTTCCTGTTAATGCAAAAAGATTCGTTAATGAAAAAATATGCGTTATTATCATTTCTTCTAATCAATTGTTAATTAAATATTGAGAACAAATTTCTTGAAAACTTAAATTTTAAAAAATATTTAATCAATTATTGGTCAAAGTTTGGAAAATTTTTTTTTATAATATTAAAAATATAAGCTTACAATTATTTTATGGAGCGAAAATTAGGAAAATTAAATCGATCAATTTACCTTATGATAATTAGATAATCATACATCTTTTAGTGGAAAATGAAATTAGAATAATTTAACTTAAAAGAATTTCTCGTAATACTTTTAAAATTAAAAGATTTATTAATTTGTAAATTATGTTAGCAGAAATGCTATTATTCATTATCATAAAATTTTAATTTTAAGAAAAATAAATAAATAAGTATATTTTAAGTATGAATATCGATTTTAAAAATTTAACATTTAATTATCAGAAAAGCGAAATGATACTAACTTTAGCTAAATAAGAAAGCCAAAAATGGATCGCAAAAAAATTGGGACCAAAAGATAAAATGGATGAAGGAAGGAAAAATTTTGTTTATCAAATTATTTTAGATTTTTTTGCTTTTTTCATTTTTCACTTCTGCGAAGTATTCGTCATGTATTTTACAAAAAAAAGCCAAAATATTATTTAAGACTTAGGTTTCTTTTTTTTGTTAAATCGAATTGATCATTTCTGAAAAAATTATAAGTGAAAATGAAATGTTCCAGTTAGTACGGATGGTACTAAAAAATAAACCTAATTTGAGCTTTTTTTTTTTCTTTTCTTATTAACAAATGATGTTGTTTACATGTGAATGATTGTTATTTAGTAAACAAAAATTTGGAAAATTTTTTTTTGTTCTTTCATTAAAACTTCTTTTCATAAAATTTACTCAAAAAAGTTTGCTCAGAAAAGGTTTGTTTTTATTACAATAGTCTGAAAATTAATAGTTTGGAGGAATTTTTCAATTTTTTCCTTTTACTTTAAGTTATTTTTTTTTATAAAATAATAATTATTATAATTATCTTTCAAAAATAAAAGTAAATAAGAAATTATAAATTAAGGAATTGTTAATATTAAAAAAGGTTTTGTTTTTTTCTTTCGATTGACAAAAACAATTATATTTGATAAGAAATATTTAATTCAAACAATAGCATAAACAAAATATTTGTTATTGTTATCGTAAACAATTATGAAATAAAAGAAATGAATGAATAAAACAAAATTACAAATAATAGCAATAAAATTATTATTTCTTATTGTTACATATAATTTAAGTTTGTTACTGTTATAGCAGGTAATTATAAATATAAGAAGTGAACAAATAAGTAATATAAAGCCAATAGCTTCCAGTTGTACTATGTTAGTAAAATATTTGTTATTGTAATAGCCCAACAATTATGAGCATAATAAATAAATAGGAATATAAATAAGTAATAGATGATGATAATAGCTTTCATTTCTCATTGCTATGTTAATAGGACATTTATTATTGTTATGCAAAATAGTTATGAGCGTAAGAAATGTATAAGCATGCAAATAAATAATGTAGCAATAATAAAATTACTATTTATCATTGATGTGGATACATTAAGTTCTTATTGTTATAGCAAACAATTATGGGTAGAAAAAATGAATAAGTACGTGAATAAGATAAATAATATAATAATAATGCAATCCATAAATGATATCAATAAAGCTATAATTTATAATTATTTCAGTATAACCTTATTCATCCATGTTTACCAATCTCAATCATATCCGTCTTTTCGGTTCAATAATTTATGACATATTGAATTAAATAAAGGATAGCTAACCTTTGATCCATATGGAACAGCTTTACAAAGTTAATTATTAACACTAGGTAAAATAATAAATTCAATACCTAAATTTTCATATAAAATATATTTGCTACAATATAATCAGATATTTCAATTTCAAACGTTCAATTTACCTAATTTAATCAAATTTCATCAGAATACTTTAATTTAAGCAAAAATTATTTCAACAATTTCAGAATTACTTTTTTATTTAACATCAAAATTAAATAAATTAAAGCTAATTGAAAAATTACAGAATTGATTAATGAAAGATTAAAAAAAATTATTGATAAAGAAAAAGAAAGATTCGAGAACTATTGTTTTAATTTAATAAATAAGCATCGTAAGTAATAGAAATGGTATTACTTTTTTTTCGTGTAGATGAGAAAAAAATTAGGCCTAGGATTTGTCAAAATTTGATTTAGGATTTGATTTAACATCATCAATATCCGATTTAGTAAGTTATTAAGGAATGCATCGTAGTCATTTTCAAAATAATTATGTGTCCCGAAAAAGGCTATATATTTGTTACTACTTTTAAACTATAGCCATAAAATGATTTACTTAAAAAACAAATTCGTGATATTAATCTTTAAATTGATTCATTCTATATTACATCATATCGAATAAAATAAATTATCGCAATCTTATAATCTTTTCTTAAAACTCGATTAATTGACAGTATTCATAAATTTTGCAATTTAAAAATTCTGTAACATTCTGTAATTTCACTATTTCAACAAATTCACAATACTTATAAGTTTTACATCTTTAAAATTTACAATATTTGTAAATTATTCATAAATTTGTAATATCCGCAAATTTTGCTATTCCGATAAATTTACAATATCTGTAAAATTTTCTATTTCAATTAATTTACAATATTTGTAAACTATGCTATTTGAATTAATTTACAGTATTTGTAAACTATGCTATTTGAATTAATTTACAGTATTTGTAAACTATGCTATTTGAATTAATTTACAGTATTTGTAAACTATGCTATTTGAATTAATTTACAGTATTTGTAAACTATGCTATTTGAATTAAATTATTTTACAGTATTTGTAAGCTATGCCATTTCATTTAATTTAAAGTATCTACAAATTTTGAGATTATTATAAATTTACGGTATATGTAAATTTTGCTAATTAATTAACAAATTAATTCTAACGAATTTTAATCAAGGAATGATACAGACGAATCATGATGAAAAACAATTACTCATCCAATATCATAAATGCAAAAAGTAAATAGAAAATTTCCGCAATTTGCATATATCATGTATTATCAGACAATGATTAATTCACTTACGTATATTACGTATAATATTCTTTGTTTTCCTATAAAAATTTTGTGTAACGTACTTGAATAATTATATTATTTAGATAAATGTATACAAATAACAGTTATAAATAACATGCAAGTGAAATAAATAATAATACCAAATTATAATATTATTTATAAACGTGACCTGTCTAACGTACGTTAAATATCCGCCAAATATCTAATCTATAATACTAAAAATTTAGAAATAATATCTGATAAATAATTGTTAAATTAGTAATAATAAATATGTTAGAATTGAAATCAGTTTAATTTATTTTTTTGTTTGGAGTATTTAGACGAATTATTTTCATATATTTACATATTTACTTAATAAACAAAATAATTGATTAATTTTATTTTATATAATCTATTTAATATTCATTTCTTCTTACTAAATAAATTCTTTTTTCATTTGTTTATTTTCTTGTTTATTAATATTACTACTCAAATGTATAATAATTTAGTGAAATAAAACCAAAAATTAAAAATAAACAAGCAATAAATTTGTCATTTGTTTATTTATTTATTTTTTTAATTTTTCAAATAATATAAATATCTGGTAATCTTATATTCTTTAGCTGGTAGATAAATGCATAATAATTTTCTTGAGAAAATATCAGGATAATCGTTTACTGATTAATATAATCACTAGAATGTGTAATAATTTATTAGCAATAATAACATTAATTTTTGATATCGGTAATTATCTAAATACATAATAATCTTATGGGAACGGTAATGATTTATAATATCAATGATATTAAAGATATAACAGTATCTTTAATATCAATAATCGGCTAAATATGGTAATTTATCAGTAGTAATAATAATTTTTGCATCGATATTTCCTGAATATACGGTAATCTACCAGGAAATAATAATGATTTGTAATAATAGTAATCATTTAAATATATTTTACTTTATCTATCGATAGTAATAATTTCCAATACCAATAATTAATTAAATATATGATAAATTACTTGGAATAATTTCTGATTCCATAATTATTTGAATATATCGTAATCCATAGGAAAAATAATGATTTCCAATATCAGTAATCATCAAAATATATTTCAGTTTATCAGAAATAATAATGACACACATACTTTGATGACTACCTAGGTTATACATGGTAAATTAATCGATAATAATTTAAGGATTAAGTAAGGTAAAAGCATAGTATAATTCTTGGAATAATATTATCAATAATTTTGCGATAAATATCGCAAGTTTGTTACTTTAAGATGATGCAATACTTTGGCAATAGTCATTAATTAATAGTATGTTTTATCTGATAAAATCAACAAACGAACTTACCTTTTCTCCTATTATTTATTTATCAGTACGCAATTTTTTATTTCATATAGTGTAATAAGAAAGATGAGGATGAGAAAGATAGATAAATTGGCAATGCATCTGATAAAGAATGATATGAGAAATATTTTATATGTAAATATACATATATTAAAAGATAAAAAAATTTATTAATCAAAATTTGTTAAAATTCACAACTTTTTTCATCATATCATCGAACACAAAAAGATGAAAGAAAGAAAAGGTTGCAAAAATTGATGATGCATTGATAAAAGATAAGATAGAAATTATTCTGATAAAAGAAAACAATAAGAATCCATATCATTAATTATTATTAGATTAATGTGATTATTTTATAATTATATCAGATAATATCACTATTATCGTTACTACTAATGATAATATTACTAGTCGCAGAGTAATATCAGCAGTAATAATATTAATATCATTAATAATAATTATAATATTTGAAGCATCGACATCCTTTATTACTCAAATGTATCAACGATTTAGTTTTTATTTGCTAAATTGGTTGTTTCTGATGATAACAATGATGATGATGATGATGATGTTGATGATGATGATGATGATGATGATGGTGATGATGATGATATAATTCAATTTTTCCCAATGTTGTTATATGACATATGACATCTAAAATTATGCGGAAATTTTTTGAACGATGCTTCAACAAATAAGAGATGATGAGAATAATGCTATTGACAATAATAACGATAGATAGCAGTAATGATGATGATAATAATATAATATGATAAGGAAAAATAATATTTTGACGAGAGGAGCAAAATTAGACTAAGCTTATTAAGGAAATATAATCATCATAGACATTGTGTTTATAGTAAACTAAAGTTATCTTAATGCAAATATTTAGTTATTTACTCAATTCATTCATTCCTTTTATTTATTATTTATTTACATGAAATCGAATAGCTTTTAAACGTATCAAATATAAGAAAAGAAGAAAAGTTTTTTTTGAAAATAAATTTCAAAATATTTTCCAAAGCGAAATGATAATTTTTGCAAAATGTTGTAAAGGGCAAAAAAAAAAAAATTCAATTCTACTATATTCTTTACTTTTGTCTTTTTTGTTTAGCCTTTTTCACTTTTTTTTAGCTTTTCAATCTTTTTTAAGGCCAATTTTCCCTATTTCTCTACTGATTTCAGCAAATATAACAAATTTTTGAATAAGGCCAAGTTTATTTCTTTTATGTTGCTCTACTACTTTACAAGAAGATAAAAAAAAGAGCAAAAGAAAGGAATGTGAGATTGCTTTTTATAAACTAAATTATTCCGATTTATTTTTTAATTCATTTTATAATTGCAGTATACCTCTTTGATTTTAATTATATTCGGGTATTATTATTTTAAATCAATTATCATTTATTAATTAAGGATTAAATTATTGATAACTTAATTAGTAATCAATGGGATATACAGTGATATTATACTAATCTGGTTATTACTGATTATTATAGATGAATATATTAGCAATAATAATAGTTGATTTAATTTATTTAATTATTATTTATTAATTAAAGATCAAATTATTGATGACTGATTAATAATCAATTATATAAAGTGAAACATTATTATAATTTATATCATCATTAATATATCTTTTAAATATTCCATATTTATATCAATCATATTTATTCTATTACAAATGCATATAGTTACCATAATAGTCAATTTACGCATTCATCCTCACTGATAAAAATGATAATCGTCATCGAAATCAAATATATGTTATGAATAATATAGTAATTATCACAATATAACATAAATTACGATAATAATCAATTTGTGCTAAACCATTATCGTATAATTTATCTGCAATGGTAATAAGAATGATGGTTGTCAGAATGATAAATCGTTACTATATATTTATCGACATAGGTAAAAAAGTAATCGTTATCAAAATCAAACACGCATTACGATTAGCACAAAACTATTACATATATTATTCTAATAATTAATTTATTTATTCATGTAACGCTGATAAAAATGATAAACCGTTATCATAATCAGATGCATTACGAATAATCTAGTAATTACCATGAATTATTATTATTCTAAACTTTGCCTTAATTTACTTGGAATAATTCTTAATTTTATTATATTTTTACTTAAGTAATTCTTAATTTAACTTACTTTTATTTATTCCTACTTCAATGGACTTAATAAGACGGAAATTTTCGTATTACAATATAACTTTTATTTCTTATCAATAAATAAACTTAGTAATATTACGGTAAAGAATAAATTTTGCAATAATTTAACAATATATTTCCTAACCTTCCGCTTTAGCAGAAATATTCATCTTTCTCGTCTAGGCATTTCTATAATCAAAGTAGCATTTTTAAATTTTAAATTAAGCAGCATAACCTAAATTATCTATTCAAAAATTCCTTTTTAAAATACTGAATTAAATTGAAGGAAATATTCCAACATACATCAATCATAATCATTCCTTCTTTGCCTAAATTTAATTATCGATTAAAGAAAATTTTTCCCAATTGCATAATATTAAAAATCACAATAAGATAGAAGAAAGAAAAAGAAGGAAAGAAAAAACGAAAGAAAAATTTTTTTAAATGAAAATTTTATTCCTTGTAACAAAAATTTTTTCGCATGCAAAAAAATTAATATTTATTTTTTCTCAATTAATATTTACTGCTTATACTTTGTAAAATATTATTAAAGAAATTTTATCAATGATTTCTAATTATCGAGCAAAAATTAATTTGTACTTTTTGATCAAATAAATATTATCAAATGTTATCAACTACTGATTATTATATTATTAGTAATTTCGATATTGAATATTATCTCTAATATCAAGCAAATATCATTCGTAATTTTTGATTATTATGCAAGTATGATCAATTTATTATTATTATCATATATATAATAGATAATTATTGTTAGCAATTTGCAATCGAGTGTTATCAGTAACTGCACTTATCATGAGACAAATATCGTTCATAGCTTTTAGTTATTAAGTAAATATTATCAATTATTACTGGCCATCATATAATTACTATTAATGAATTCTAATACTTGATCAAAAATTATCAATAATTTGCAACTTTTAACCAAATTTATCATTAATTTTCAATTATTGACCAAATATCATTGATGATATATTATTGCTGGTGTAAATTGCAATATGCAGATGAAACCTAAAAATTATTAATTTGTTATCAGCTGTCATTCACAAATATGTTATCAGTAATTTCCGGTGCACAAATAAATATTATCAGTAATTTTTAATTATTTGTTGCAACAATCTTTTGGTAATAAAAATAAGCAAAGATTTGAAATAGTTACTAAATGTTAATTAATTAAAAATAGTTGCCTGAAAATGATTATCAAAATAATCAATTATTTTATATGCATCTTCCTTTTATTCAAATGATGGGAAACTTTTCGAAATTATAATTTCAAAACGACATAATGGACTGAGAAAGAAAAAGAAATATTTTCAAAATTATAGAAAGGAATTATTTATTTAGTTATTTCATAATTAAATAAACATTAATTTATGATTAATTAAATTGCACAGTTAAAAAAAAAATTCTAATAGTTTTGTTTTAATTTTACTATCACTTTCCTTTCAAAAGAACCAAAGAAAAATTTTTTACAAAAAGTTATGAATTTGTTAATTATTTTTTGAAATAAAACAAAAAGAAAATTTTGTAACAAAAAATTTTTCAAATTCTATAAAGAAAATTAATATTCCTAAAGTTCTTAATATATTTAAACGAAAGAAAAAGAAATTAAATTTGATTTAAGAAAATTTTTAAAAAAGTAATTTCAGTTAAACGATTCAGTGAAATGGCGAAATTTTTTCTTTGATATTTATTGATTCAAACAAAAATATAATTTTTTAAATATGCAAGAATTGTATAATTAATTATTGAAAGAAAGAAAAATGATAATAATTGATTTTTTTATTTCATTTCCTAAATTATTTCCCGCTTCCTCTTTTTTCTCTTATATTTCCTTTTTCTCGATCCTTTGTCTCCATTTTTTGGTATGAAAAAATCGAAACATAAACTGAAATATCAATAAAATGAAAATTCTATTGCGAAACAATCCTTTGGGAGAATTTATTTTTATTTTTGTTTGACTTGACGACATATAATTCGATTCCTAGACATTTCCAATTTTTTTTAAAATTTTTTTCTATGCTTTATTTTAGAATTACTTTATATATCATCTAAATAAAATATTTAAAAATTTTCTTATGCAAATATACATATATGAATATATTTAATAAATAAAAATTCATAATAATAATTAAGTAAATAGAAATTTTTATTGTATGCTTCATTTACAGTGATTCTGTATTTATTAAAATAAAATATTTGAATATTTTAGTATATAAATCCATATGGATTGGTTATATATTTGTTTTAAAATGGGAATTTTTGTGTGGTTTATTTCGGCATGAATTTATGCTTATTCAAATAAAATATTTAAGTATTTTAGTATATAAGTATACATATACGAATATACTTGTTTAAATAAATAAGAAATTCTATTTTCTTTTCCTTTCCCTTTAAGTTTTAAAAACAAAAAAAATGTAAAAAATTAGAAGTCCCAAAAGATTTTGCATGTTCGGTCTAGCGATAAATTTTATTTTCGTTCTTATTTCTCTTCTCTATTCAATGCATTTTTGTTTCCCTTTTCCTTTTCTCTCTCTTTTAATTTTATATTTTTCGAGAATTTATTAAATTAGCTTTAAACATTTATTATTGATTATAACACTTTGAATAGCACTATAAATTAGTCAATAAAGCTTTTAATCATAATCTAATTAATGAGATCTCTAGCAACAGTTGATCAACAAACCCCGAGCAATAATCTAAATTAGTTAGGATAAGATCAAAAAGGAATCTGATTTAATTAATAAAGCTTTGAACACTAATCTAAATCAACCAGTCTGAATTTAAATATGAATTCTAAATGACCAACCACTCATTATTTCCTTTACTGCTTTTATTCGAAAAAAAAAAGTAATATTTTCATAAAATTTCATAATAAAATTGATCCAACTTTAATTAACAAAATCTTAAATGTAATCTACGCTAATTAATTAATAAAGCCTTGTTGAACAATTTCAAAGTAATTAACAGAGCTCCAAATATTAGCATAGCAGGATTAATTTAAATTAATTAATTATAGTTGCCAATTATCACACTATCCATTTTTTTCATTCTTTTGTTTGAAAAGATTATATTTTCATAAAATTTCAAAAATGAAAATTATAGCATAATTTTTTTAAATTAATCTCTAATAAACGTAACATTTGCGATAATATCTACTAATTTATCATCATGAATTGATTAAACATCGGTTTGATTTCTAACATAAATTCAATTTTTTAAATTTAAAATTAAATCTAAACGGAATTTGTAATATTTTATCCTTATTAATTGATTAAAGATCAATTTCATTTCTAATATAAATTCAATTTTTAAATTTAAAATTAAATATTTGTAAATGAGAAAAAGAAGGAAATAATAGAACTTTTAATATTTGAGCATAAAAAAGGTATCGATTGGTGAGAAATTAATACGCCAAACGATAAAATATAATAAACTCTTTAATTTATAATTTTTTCTCGGCGCCAAATATTAAACAAATAAATTTGGTATTATTGCAATTTTTTTAATCAAATAAAATTTGCTTCTTCCATATGGCATGTATACTTCGTCTTATATGTATTAAAAGATAGCAAATATTGATTTATTTAAAATGAAATTATTCAAATCATTTTGGCAGTCAAAATGATAATAATATCATATTCTTAAGGAATGGTTTTAGCACTCAAAATGATATGAATAAAAGAGATGAAAATACGAAAGAATTCGATTCATTCCTTTATCATTTGATCAAATTTTGAATAAAATAAAATGCAATCAATCAATCATTTGTCAAAATGTTTTATTATCTATACTTGATAAACATTTGATAGTGATATTACGGGTGCCAAAAGTACAAAATTAATGATAAAAGATAATGAAAAAGTAAAAATGTGACAGAAATAGTGATAAAACAAGATTTGATAACGAATAAATAGATAGCTGGTAAAAGGAAATAAAAAAGGTAAATGAATGAAAAAGTAAAAAATGAGTGAAAAAAAGTGATAAAAAGTGCAAAAAGCGATAAGAAAAGTGATAAAAGATGATAAGAAATTATGGAAAAAAATGAAAAGATGATAAAATTGAAACAAGAGGTGCAAAGATAATAGGAAAGGTAGAAAGATGGAAAAGATTAAAAAAATGATGAAAAGTGATAGAAAAAATTGAAAAAGTGATAAAAGTAATAGCAAACGCAACGAAAAAGTAATAGCAAGACGAAAAAGATGATAAAAGATGTTAAAAATGATAAAAGGTGATAAAAAGATAGGAAAAGGTGAGAAAGATGGAAAAAGGTGATACAAGGGATAAAGAGGCGATAAAAAAATTAATAATAAAAGATGAATAAAAGAATGTTGATGAATAGAAGAATGTCGAAAAGGTGATCGAAAAGATAGAAAAGCTAAACAAGAGAAAAATGTATAAAAGGCGTGAAGTGATAATAGGAAAAAAGTGATAAATGATAATAAAAGAGAAGGGAAAATAGCAAAAATGTTTGAAAAAGAAGTGATAAAGGATGATATAAAAGAGATGCAAGGAATGATATAAAAGAGATTCAAAATGATAATAAAAAAAGTTACCAAATTATCACAAATAAAAATGGATTTAAATGGGATGAAAAAAAAGGTTCATTTTTTTTATTATTGCATTAGAAGATAAAAATATTGATTTATTCTGAAAAAATTATTTAAATTAATTTTTTTCAGGATGACCTAAATTTATCCTAATTAATAGATTATTTAACATCATTTAAGTAAGTGAAAAAAAAACAATTTTCCCAAACCGTTAATGATAAGAAACTTTCCCATCATTGCTTTTAATGCTTTTACAATAAGGAATTTTTTTGACAAGCATTTTTTTTATATATTAAAAATATGTTTACCTATTTGACCTTTTTATACCTTATACTAACGTATGTGTCTGTCGGCGTATGATTTCTCTATTTTTACTAACGTATGTTTATTCACACGTTTGATTCGTCTATCTAATTTGACGTTTTTATTAACATATGTTTATTCACATGGCTAATTCATTTATTCATCTGACGTTTTTTACTAACGCATATTTGCTTGTAAGTTTGATTTGTTTACTTAGTTGACCTTTTTTTTTTATTAACATATATCTGTTAGATTGTTTAATTCGTTTATTCAGTTAACTTTTCCCTCTCATATTTTAATTCATCTATTCGTTTAGTGATTTTTAACTTTTCTTAAATACTACTATTATTATAACAAGTTATTCGAAATTTTTTTCCTTTTCTTGAAATATGCTCTAAAATTATAAATTTGCATTTTTTTTCTTAAAATAGTATTCGCTATTTTATGCTAATAAATAATTCTATTGCATTTCGTATTTATAAAAATGATCAATACGCCCATTTGTGATTAAATCAAAGATTGATTTTTAACTTTTATTCTTTCTATTCCATTTTCTATTTGATTATTATTTTATTCAATTAATATCAATTTTACGCAAGCGTATAGCATAATTCATATTGATAAATTCAAAATTGATAATGATAAATTATCAATATTAATATTTTTATTGTAAACAATCAAAATTATTCAATTTCATATATTTCATTTTTATTTTATTAATTATCAAAAATGTCCGTTTCATTTACATCCTGTCCACAACTAATTGATATTTCGTTTCATATCTTTTTTTTTGTCAATGAATACATTTTTATAAGTAATAAAAAAATATTCATTTCATATTTTATTCTATCGATAATCCATTTCAAACCTTCTTTTTTAATTAAAAAACTTTGATTTCATATCTTATTTTATTCATTTCATATTTATATGATAATATCCTGAATAGTTACTCAGAATATTCATTTCATATTTTGTCGTATAAATATTTAAGAATATTTTACATTTTACATTCAAAATATTTTATTTCATACTATGTTTTTCTAAACTTACATATCAATGCTATCATTATCATATCATTATCATTATGTCGATCAATGATTTTGAATACTACGTTACTACAAAAAATAAATTTTCCGTATATATTTAAATTTATTTTGCGATAATTTTATTTTTATCTACTAATATATATTTCTTATATAGTTGGAATTTCGATAATTTTAAAAATACTTTAATTTACATCAGTAACATATCGAACTTTTAACAGATCACATCATATCCAATTTTAGGCGTTATTAATTAATATTAATTAATCAGCAAGAATATTTCATGTGTTGTTAAGTAATTATTTCAAATTTTGAATTGAAATTTTCTTTTTGAAACCTAGTCTTAACTTTGTAATTAAACGAAAGAAGCGTAATAAAGAGGAAAAAAGTTTGTTAGCATGCAGAAAAAAGTGAAAATAGTGTGAATTGAAATACTTAATAACTTGAAATCTAATTATCACATGAAAACTATTAAAATTTTTATATTTTCCCCAAGATTAATTCGACTATTTACACAGATTTAAATAAAACGTCAAATGTTTCTGGTGATAACATCTATTACAATGTTTTTCTGTTTTTGCAATTTTGTTTTTGTTATTAATCTTTATAATTTGCTTATTTATTTCTCGATTTTTTTTGGATATTTGTCATATTTTGTTTTCAAATTCACTAAATTATAAATTAATTGATTTTTCTAATTATATTTAAGAACGATCAATATTACGATTAAATTGATCATTAAATATGAACAATGCGAATATATCATGGACTTTATTTTGCATATCATTGATAGTTTATGGATTTCTCAAAGATTTCAAACCTGGTGGACCATTTCTATTCAAATATCAGACTAATTTTTTAAATCTTACCGAAAAACAACTCAATGGTGAAGTATGTCATTATTGATTCTTTTCCATAAAAATTTTATTGAGATTACACAGTGATTAACATGAGCAATTATTCGAATTTAAGCAAATATAAATAATCGATTTCATTCAACAAAGGTTACAAGCCTACTTTTACAAATTCATATTTTAATTATATTATATACAGTTGGGAAGCAACAAATAACTAAGGATAAAAGTAGCCAAATAGTTTTAAAAAGATTGAGCTTGAATTTAACAGCAGCTGTAAAAAGACTTGGCCGAATGATTGTGATAATTGCAACATTAATCATTAGTTTGAGCTGTGAAACGATTGAGAAGATCGGACCCTATTACTTATTGTAGCATTCTTGATTAAGTTCAGTTAATCATTTCGAATATGTTCAATATAAAATTCATTTCAGATATATCCATATTGGACATACAGCTATTTAGCTACGCTTATTCCAATATTTTTATCAACCGATTTGCTGCTTTACAAACCAATTCTGATTTTAGAAAGTGTTGGTTGTATGATTTTCAGGTAAATTCTATTTAAAATATTATTCCATTTTTTTCGAAGAAATTTTAAAGCCAACTTTTAATATCAAAATTTTCTTAAATCTTAAAATATTTATAATGAAATAATTAATGCGCGAAATGTGTATATTATCATTTCAAATTTTCGTCACACTATTTTATTAGTATTTGATTCTCATGTTAATTGTAATAAATAACTAATATATATAATTTGAAATGGTAAATATATATATATAATTTGAAATGAAATGGTATATATATGTATAAAATTTAAAACTGTATATATATATATATATATTTATATATACAGTTTATATATATATATATATATAGTTAATGTATAATATACATGTGAGTGCTTTTTTTAAAGATAAAACATTATAGGATTTTGTTAGTATTTGGTTCAGGAGTTTTATCGCAACAAATTGGAATGGCTGCTTACGGTATTGCATCTGCAACTGAGATTGCATTTTATTCATATATTTATGCAAAAGTTACAAAAGATGACTATAAACGGTGCGATTCTTCCATTTAAAATTTTTAATTTCATAAATTTGAAGTTAAATTGAAAATTTTTAAATTTAATATATTAAAAAGGCCAAAAAAAGAGGACAGAATGAAATAATTTCATCTAAAGATGAATTTCTGGTTTATTTAAATTTATTATTGTTATTAATATTCTCATAAAATTCATTCAAAGATTAACATCATGGACACGAGCATCATCAATGGCTGGACGAACATTTAGCTATTTATTTAGCCAAGCAATTATATCAATTAATATTGGTACTTATTTAACTATAAATCAGGTTGCACTTATTTCACCAATTATTGTATTCATTATTGGAATTTATTTACCACAGGTACAATGGAAATCACTATATGAACGAATGAAAAATAATAATGGTTTCAATTTTTTTCAATATTTAATTAATCAAACAATAACTTTCTTTAATTGCTTGTAATTTATTTTCGGTAATAGCACTCAAATACTTTTTCAGTTTTGTGAAATGATATGATGACATGATTAGATCAAATTTTATTCAAAATCTTGAGATTCTTGAAAAAAGTTAAAAAGAATAGTTTTCAGATATGAAACAATTTAATGAGCCAACAACATATTTACAATATGTAAAATATCGAATCAAAAAATTTTTTCTGACTTAAAACAAATTTATGCAAATAATTTTATACGAAAATGGTCACTTTGGTGGGCAATGACAACATGTATGTCCTTGCAGGTAAGATTTTTGAAAATATACCGTTGTTTTTACCTTTCAAATTTACTCTAACGTCAATGAATAGCAAGCTATAGTTACTATATATATGACAATGATAAATTTAATTGCTGAACAAATAAACAAATTTACTATGCAAATAAATTGATAACGTTATCATTACATCTTATCAGAATGAAATAATTTGAACATTTCATATTTCCTTGTTTCATTTACTGTTTATTATCTAACCTAATACATAATTCCATCAATTCATATTTAAGATAAGTGCTTATTCGCAAACGTTATGGGGCGAAGTTCAAAAGAAGAAACGACATTTAATGGCTTCGCAGAAGCGACTTATACCACAACTGGCAAGTGTTTTAAGTATTTTGCGAATTAAAGAATTATTTGAAATATGCCAAGCAACACTTTTTCCAACCTTTACCATTCTCATCTGTCCGTCCTTTACGATTCAATTATTTTCACTAATGTTGATTTGTATTTCATAAGTTTTCTCAAAGAAATACTTTCAGCAATTAATTAGTTCAATAGCTTTGGAAAAAGTCAGATCATACTTAGCAGATAATTCTATGTTTACAATGAGAAATCGCGAGACTTGGATATTTAGATTTTCAACATAGATTATTTTATTACAGCTGCAATAGCGATAATGTTAATGAATATGATATCAATCGACTGGGACAAATGGGGCGAAACAGCTTTGGTACTGATATCAAGCATTGATTGTGCTTTGCTATTGCTATTTAGCCAAGCCCAAACAATCTACGTGATGTATATTTGCTATATTTGCTACCGCACACTTTATCAAGTAATGATAACCATTGCACAGTATGTTTTAAATTATCACATTAAATAAAGCTCAATTATGAAAACTATTTTTTCCCTATGGAGAAATTTTTCGATAATCATAATTCAGCTAAGCATATTTCACTATTATGAATTGCATGTCATAATCGTTACCGTATCAGTTACAAAATAGATATTTTTTGTCTCATAAAGCAATATAGTATATATTGGATGATTAAAGAGAAAAGTCTCGATAGCTAAATATTGAATGTAATAACAATTATTTACCGTGGTTTAATTATTCAGATGGAATTTGGCTAAAAATGATTGGTGAAAGCTATGGACTGATATTTGGCTTGAATTCATTTGTGGCTCTAATTTTACAAGCTCTCTTGACAATGATCGTTGTGGACAAACGTGTATATGGTATGACCGTAAGGCCACAGGTCTCTCTAATTTCTTTATTTTTTATTTCAATTTTGAACATTTTAAACAAAGTGTCTTCAGTATTATCATTTTGTTTGTAGATGGATACACATAGAACATTAAGTTTTTCAGTGTTAATGCATGTAATTAATTGATATACGTGAACACGTTAAATGTAAATTTGTGAGTGTTAACTTTCCATATAATTAGTTGATATATGTAAATACGTTAATATGAATTTGTTAATGTTAAAGTTGCTTATAATTAATTGATACACGTGAACCGTAAAGTATAAGTTTGTCACCGTCACGATTGTATATAATTATACTAAATAGATATATTTACTTTGTATACGTATTTATTAACTTATTTATACTTGAAGTTTCATGTCTATCGATTAATTATATTAATTTTTCCAATCTAATTTTTAATTTCTAATCAATTTATTAATTTGTTTGCTTTTTAGCTATTGCATATTTTGCATGCGATAGTTAATTTCCTTCTTGTCATCCATGCGAATTTTTCAATTTCAGTTTTTCGTGTACGGTACCTGTCATGCGATAATTGCTTTAATTTTCCTATGTTCAATTGTATACAATTTAACAATTCGTTTACGACATCGATTCAATCTCACCCATCCTGCTGATTTAACTATTGATACTATGAAACAAAATGTTGTTGCAAGTAAATCTATTTTATGGATGGAAGCTAATCATTCTGAAGCACCTTCAGCTAATAATGATAATTGTAATAATGACAATTGTTGATAATAACAACATATACGCAATTATTTCCTCACTTACCATTTGCAAATGATGATAATTGTAATGATGATAATAACAGTAATTTCGTGGCAGATACTTTTTTGTTTACCACAAATGAATAGTTTGCATAAAAATTTTTATTGATTACCAAAAGATTTATTTCAATAGATGTTATAGGAAAATTATTAGATAATGTAAAGATTTCAAAGGCAATCTCAGAAATCAAAAATAATCGATGTCTCTAGCAAATGATCCTGTCGAAAGATCCTCAGTAGTCGTATCAAATAAATAACATCACTATAAAACTACTAAGAAAATAAACAGCGGAAGAATCTTTTACAGTTGGAATTGGGTTTTACATGCACTTGCTAATCCAAGACAAAGATGAGAATGATTCGTTGCGTTAGACATCGTAATATTCATTTATATTCATGAAATTTTGTTTCCCATATTTTATTGTCGAAAATAAAGCGTGCTTGGTAATCAAAGATAAATGTGAGAATTAGATATCTGTCATAATATTCATTTATTTTTATCATGGATGATGAATCATTTGGGAAATGTTATACAATGCAATGCTTTGATTAATAGAATATATTTATAAATTTATAATTTAAATTATTTCGATTTTTCCGATAGAAAATAACAAAATTGGTAATAATAATAATAGAAATAATAATAATAGTAATAATAATAATAGTAATAATAATAGTAGTAATAATAATAATAGTAATAATAATAATAGTAATAATAATAATAATAATAGTAATAATAATAATATTAATAATAATAATAATAATAATAATGATAACGAATATATGCATATATGATTACTTTGTCCGATTCATTATGTGTAAATAATGATAGAATAATGATAGGATTGCTAGTAATGAAGACGATAATTATATGAGGATGATAATAGTAATGACAACAACGATAATATATGATTACATTATCTAATTCATTATCTTTGAATTATGCTGATAATAGCAAGAATGATAGGGTTGACAATATTGAAGACGATGAATATAAGGATATCGGCGCTGATAATGATAATAACGATAACAATAATATGTATATATAAATGCTTATCTAGTCATCATTTGTATTCCCATACTGCTATTTATTGTTTTATATCTAAACTGATCACATGTACTGATAATTCTATTTGAATCTATTTGCTATTGAAATGTTTTCGCTGTATTTTTAAGTTCGATAAAGAATTTCTGAAATTAAAAAAATTCGTATTTTTTTCGTTTCGCGAACTTCAATTTTGATGAAATGAAACTTTTAGTCGTTTATTAAATAAACGACTAAAAGCGAATCAATTCTTAATGATTTGCAGCACTAAAATTGGTTTTTCAATTAAGCAAGCTGTATGATTTGCATTGCTGCCAATTTTTTATTTAAAATTTTAAAATTTAATCCAACAAATTCTAATAGAAAATGTAATTAATCATTTTAACACTTTTCAATTATCTTTTCACTTCTTTTCTTTGATTTTTATTTCTTTTATTAAAGTTTTTATTTATTTAGCTAACAATTCTTTTGTTATTTTTAAGTTTTTCAGCAAAGCTTTTTTCGGCTAGTAGAAATTATATTTTATAGATATTGGTTACATACTATAATCGTTCTTGAGTACTTGATTAATTGTAGGTTGTTGGAAGGGTTGTTAAATGGGTTATTTCAAGATGAAAATTTATGTAACACTTACTGCCAACATCGTACAACTAAATGCTCTCATTGGGATTCCAAAGAAGCGAAATCTGCAAAATCTTCCCATCTTCCCGGAAAAAGCGATTCGAAAAATCATTAAAAATCTATTCCAGAGTGGAGCAACCATTTCTGGCTGCTGTCAATATTAGCAATTTCTAATCTAATAAACCTTTTCAAAGATAATTTTCTATGAAGTATCAATTCGCTCTCTCAATTTGATTGAGGAAGAAAGTTTTTGTTTTTTTAGGACAACTTTTGCCATTAAAAAATTGACATTAATAGAAAAAAAAGTAGCAATTTAAGAGAAATTATCTTAAAAATAGCTGAATTTCGATTAAAATTTTTCTTTTCTCTTAATAATTGAAATAAATTTCTTTGAAATCAATTAAAAATAAAGAATTCGAGGAGGAAAAGAGGTGAAAATAGGAACGGAAAAGAAAAAGGGAAACGATACAAATTAGATCAGAAATCAAAAAAATCAACTGAAATTTTTTTGCCGAAGAAAAAACGTTAAAACGGAAGAAATCAAACATTATTTGATTACATATATATCGCAAAAAAAGTAATATAAAATTTGGAAATGGAATAAGGTAAAATATGCCGTTAGAAATTATTATTATTATTATTATTATTAGCTTAATTTTTGTGCAAATAGTATTTGCACAAAAATTAAATATCATCAAGGAATTAATTATTATCATCTTAATAGGAAATAATATTTACATAAGAAATCAAGTAATAAAAATTAAAATAAAACTATTAAAATGTAAAAAAAAAAAGTGGAAAAAGAGAGTGAAAATATTTGACTAAATGCTAAAAAAGTTTTATCACCATAAAAATTTCTCCATTTCCTTCTTTTTATCTCTCATTTTTTTGTTATTTCTTTTTTTTTTATAGTACTGTAAATTTTCTGTTAATTTTGTACAGAGTGATTATTTTTTCTTTTCTTAAATTATTATTTAGATAGTATGTTTGACTAATTGATTGATAGGAAGCAAATAATTTTGTAACATCTCTCTTTTCTCACGTTTTATCACAAAATTATCATTTCGTTCCTTTGAATCTCACTTTATTTAACCACCATCATTTTTGCCGTTATTTTCTAATAAATTGAAAATTGATTTTTTGATAAACTGATAGATTGAAAGTCTTTTTCGAAATATGAAAACTTTTAAGAAAATTCGCTGTCATATATTAATACATCGAGCAATAGATGGTGGTAATATCGTTATTTATTATCATTGTTGTTTACTTTATCTTTTTATATTATCATTATTATTACCGTATTACTTACTATTAATGATGATATTAATAATAATATTTTTACTATTACTATTAGTACAATATTATCACTGTTATGAAAAATAATATTAGTACTATTATTATGAGAATAGTGTAAAAATGCCAAATTTATCGGAATTTACTTTAAAAAATTTATTCTATGAAATTTTATCTTTTTTGAAATTATACTAACATATCAATCCTAAACTATCGATGAGCAGCAATAATAATAATATTATAAGTTATGATTATTTAGCATAATTTTGATTCATATATTTTATACTTTAATACTTTATTTAATATTTTAAACAATGCAGTATTAGTCAGTAATAATAATAATAATATAAATAACAAATACTTTTCAATATTATTATTATTCCAACTTCTTTGCATCATATCATTTTAACAAGTCAATAAATTCTCAAATGTTTGCTGACGTTTTACTGATTTGTCCTTTTTGATGTAAAGTATTTGAACGCGTGAAATTTGTTAATTTTACCTGTTATCAAATGAATACTATGAACTTTGTTTCATTCAATATTTTTCTTCTAATCCCAAAAAGTTCATTTTTTTAACATTAATTTAAAAGGAATAATGCAACAAAGTAATTGAATTTATTAATTAATTATTGCTACCATTCCGAACAAATTTTGAACTTTTTAATTCAAATTAATTTTTGAAAAATACAATAATTAAAAATGAAAATTACTTAAATATCGATTTTTTCTAATCTCTTCTTATTTTAAATTTCTTCCATTTTAATATAAATTTATACATTAAATTAGAATTTTTTTTTGATAATCAATTTTATGTGAAATATCCAATATTTGCTTAGTGTTAATCAATTTTTGCCATCCATTCACTATCCCAATAACTTGTATTAGTTATCATTGATCGTTGCTCAATTTTTTATTTCTTCAATGCATTTATATATATATATATATGCATATTCACGTGAAAAACTTTTGTTTATGACGTTTGCATACATGTGAGAATGAATTGTGGACGATTTTTTAGAGTAAAATTAAAAAAAAAAATTAGAGTACTTTTATTTATGACATGCGTAAACAAATGTAAAGGTGAATTATACATTATTTTAGGGGTAAAATAAAAAAATTTAGAACTTATAATGTATGTGTCACAAATATGTACACTTAAGGATCAATGTGCATCTCACGTGTGATATGTAAAAACAATACGTGTCAAATGTTTGCTAATTATTTATTTTAATCATTAAAAACCGCTTGAAGTGATTAATGTTGCTTTACGTGTAACGTTTATAAGGTAATTCGTTTAAAATGTTTAATGATTATTAATCTAAATCATCAAAAAGCCTAAAATGGTTGATGTTAATGCGCGAGATGATTAAAACCTACGTATGATATATTTTACGTATGACGTGTATAAGATAAAAATATATATGTAAAATATTTAATAATTATTCGTTTGCATTAAAATAAGTTTAATAGAATTTTTGCTGATGCGTAAGAAAAATAAAATCTACGTAAGATGCTTAACATTTGATAAAACATACATATATTGCATATGCTTTTTGAATGTTCAAATTATTAATAAATAATAATAATAATAATAATTATAATTTTAGGTAATTTGGCGTAAAAATTTGGAATTATGATTTGGAGTTCAGTGCCTATATTATTAATATTGTATGGATTTTTCAAGGATTTCAAACCGGGTGAACCATTCTTATTCAAATATCAAACTAATTTTTTAAATCTTACCGAAAAACAACTCAATGGCGAAGTACGTCATTATCGATTTTTTTTCCATTGAGATCAAAAAATTGCTTGATTTATGCAAGTTAATTGCTTAAAATAATTTAAATAAACATGACCATTTTCACTAGAAAAAAATTACAGAACTTTTATATGTGTTAGAATTTATGAAAAAGTCAAAGATAAAATTAATTTAGCCAAATAGTTTGAAAAGAATGAGAGCTTAAATTTTAATTGCTGCTAAAAAGATTTCACTGAATGACTGTGATAATTACATCAATAATTAATTGTTGGCATAGATTGTAAAACAATTGATAAAAATCAAGTATCGGAATAAGAGATAGATAATATTTTAAACATGAAGCAAATATTATGATCGTTAACAACATTTCAAACAACGAACATGGATGTTTGAAACATCTTAAATAATGCATACAAGCTTTATTAGCGGAATGAAAGATATATAGAGAGAAATAAGGATTGTTATACTGAGATTTAAGATAAATGATTATTCATTTATTTGAGAAATAATATTATATATTTTTGTTGTACAAAATTCATTGATTACATATTTATGATATATAACATCTTATATTTTCGGATTTTCCTATATGGATCTCTCATTATTTGTTAATTAATATATAGCACTATTAGCTAAATGTTCAGTTAATCGCCTCTGATATAATCAAGTAAATCATTTTTGATATCACTTTTGATATGTCTACTATAAAGTTCATTTCAGGTATATCCATATTGGACATATAGCTACTTAATTACGCTTGTTCCAATATTTTTATCAACCGATTTGCTGCTTTACAAACCTGTTCTAATTTTAGAAAGCATTGGTTATTTGATTTTCAGGTAACACTTTTTATTTATTCCATATTAGTCAGGATATCATAAGAAGTTATGATTATCATTAAAGAATTCGAAACTGATGTGAAATTTATGTTTAATAGGAATATTTTTGACTGAAGCTTAATTAGAATGATATTTCAGAATATTTTAAGTAATTATAATCATAACTACAAAAATCTCAACCTTCTTTGACACGATAATAATTAGTATATTAAAATTAAAATTCCGATTATAATTTAAATAGCAATTCGAATTTGCCTGAATTACATTACTTAATATATTATGATTAAACTGTAGCTATTAATTACAATCCTTTTTATTTCCTGTAGTTAAGGCTTTTAATTTAAGTGATAATTCAGTTGCAGAATATTTATTAATTAAAACTCTTTTTATTTTCTCTAACTAAGTTTTTAATTACAAGCGATAATACGATTACAAAATATTTATAATTAAATTATGAATGCAATTCGATTAAACAAAATTTCGTTATAGAATTACTTTGGTGTTTGGTTCAGGAATGTTTTTACAACAAATTGGTATGGTAGCATACGGTATTGCATCTGCATCCGAAATTGCATTTTATTCATATATTTATGCGAAAGTTACAAAGATGAATATAAACGGTAAAAATATTTACTTTTTTGATTGAATTTGTTTCTTTTTTAAATCAAAAAGAAATTTAACAAAATTTTTTTAATTTAATCACAGAAAAACAATTTTAATTTTTAAGAGATTTTTTCCAAAATAAATTTTTTGAATTAAATTAATTTTTGCTACATTTTGCAACGATAAATTTATTCGAATATTTAAGGTTAACATCATGGACACGTGCGTCAACAATGGCTGGACGTACATTTGGTTATTTATTGAGCCAAATTATTGTAATTACTGGTATTGGTACTTATTTAACCGTTAATCAAATTTCACTTATTTCTCCTATTTTAGTATTCATTTTTGGTTTATGTTTCCCACGTATACATTGGAAATTATTAGTTGAACGAATTAAAATTGCAACAAGTTAGTTTTTTAATTATCGAAAAATGATTAAAATTATAAAGTCTCAATTTCAAATTTTATAGTCACAAAAAAGGATTTCGATTTTAGGATTTCATACTTTAGTTTCTACTTCTTATTTTCATTTTTATTTTTAATTACAAAAAATGATTAAAGTTATAAAAATTTTTGTTTTAAAATTTCTTGATTGTTAAAAAGAAACTTCAGTTATATCGTTCGAAAAAGATTATTGTTATAAAATTGTTTTGATCATTCTGGAGAATTTATCAAATTCCAAGAAATTTAGCGAACACTTACTTTTTTATTCATAAAAATGCATCGGGAATTCTGGAAATAGCTGTGAGATCGAAAATCAGTTTTACATATTTAAAATAATTGTATTAAATGCATTAATTAACTAATGCGTTAATTATTGACTCGAGAAAAATTTATTAATTAATTTCAGTAATTGATAATTTTAAAAAGTAACACATATTAGATTATGCATTAATAAATATTTAATTAATATCATATTTATATATGTGTAAATGCATTGTAAGTTTAATTTTTGTAATATTCACATTGTATACTTCAATTGGAATTTAAAATTGAATTTTCAGATATGGAAAAACTCAATGAACCGACTACTTATACACAGTATGTGAAATTTCGAATGAGAAAATTATGGTCGAATACAAAACAAATTTATGGGATTGGATTTATACGAAAATGGTCACTTTGGTGGGCAATGACAACATGTATGTCCTTGCAGGTAAGATTTTTGAAAATATACCGTTGTTTTTACCTTTCAAATTTACTCTAACGTCAATGAATAGCAAGCTATAGTTACTATATATATGACAATGATAAATTTAATTGCTGAACAAATAAACAAATTTACTATGCAAATAAATTGATAACGTCTTAGTTCAAAATAATGAAGTTTGCATATTACATATTTTATTTTCTTAATTATTTTAATCATATTTCATCTGACGCTTTACTGCATCAGTTCATATTTAAGGTAAGTGCTTATTCGCAAACGTTATGGGGAGAGGTTCAGAAAGAGGAAACGACGTTTAATGGCTTCGCAGAAGCGACTTATACGGCTTGTGGTAAGTCTTTCAAGTATTTTGCGAATTAAAGAATTATTTGAAATATGCCAAGCAACACTTTTCCAACCTTTACCATTCTCATCTGTCCGTCCTTTACGATTCAATTATTTTCACTAATGTTGATTTGTATTTCATAAGTTTTCTCAAAGAAATACTTTCAGCAATTAATTAGTTCAATAGCTTTGGAAAAAGTCAGATCATACTTAGCAGATAATTCTATGTTTACAATGAGAAATCGCGAGACTTGGATATTTAGATTTTCAACATAGATTATTTTATTACAGCTGCAATAGCGATAATGTTAATGAATATGATATCAATCGACTGGGACAAATGGGGCGAAACAGCTTTGGTACTGATATCAAGCATTGATTGTGCTTTGCTATTAATGTTTAGCCAGGCCCGAACAATCCCTGTGATGTATATTTGTTATATTTGCTACCGCACACTTTTTCAAGTGATGATAACCATTGCACAGTATGTTTTAAATTTATTTTATCAAATTAATCTTAATATATTTAACACTAAAGTTGACTCGTATTCACTCATATTTCCATCAAGAAACTTTCCTATCATCACAATTTAACCAAAAATAATTCATAAATATGATTTCATTTTTCGTTATAATTGTTTCATTATACTGTTTCAAGTATCATTTTTAAACTATTGAATAAGGGTTGTATAAAATGAAAAATTTCTCTAATACATAGAAAATAAGGTATGTTAGATGATTTTAGACGATTTTTGATGATTAAATATCGGCTAATAGCGATTACTGATGATTTATCGCGATATTTTAATAATAAATTAATTATTCGAGATTAATTCAGATGGAATTTGGCTAAAAAAATGGTAAGTGAAAGTTATGGATTGATATTTGGTCTGAATTCATTTATGGCCCTTATCATGCAAGCACTTTTGACAATGATCGTTGTCGATAAACGTGGTTTTGGTATGGCTGTTAGATCACAGGTTTCTTCATTTTTTCTTTTTATTTCGAATCTGGGCGCTATGAAAATTCTCTGCTTTCATATTATCATAACATTGGATACAAATAGACAAATTAGTTGCAAATTCGTCAATGCTATAGTTGTCCTAATTAATTGATAGACATGAATACATCAACTATAAGTTCATTATTGTTACGTTTTCATATAATTAGTTTGATAAACTTTAAGTATAAATTTATAAGGTTACATTTACATATAATTAGTTCATACGTCTTTAATCTTTTCTCAAGGCGTTGTGGAATGAACCAAACGTTTGACCTAAAGCTAGGGTCTTGTGTCTCGCTCGGGTTTTATCCATTTTCAGGGCTAGTTAACTTAAAAATGTAAGCATAAATTCGTTAATGTTAAAGTTGCTTATAATTAATTGATACACGTGAACCGTAAAGTATAAGTTTGTCACCGTCACGATTGTATATAATTATACTAAATAGATATATTTACTTTGTATACGTATTTATTAACTTATTTATACTTGAAGTTTCATGTCTATCGATTAATTATATTAATTTTTCCAATCTAATTTTTAATTTCTAATCAATTTATTAATTTGTTTGCTTTTTAGCTATTGCATATTTTGCATGCGATAGTTAATTTCCTTCTTGTCATCCATGCGAATTTTTCAATTTCAGTTTTTCGTGTACGGTACCTGTCATGCGATAATTGCTTTAATTTTCCTATGTTCAATTGTATACAATTTAACAATTCGTTTACGACATCGATTTCAAATACACTCATTTACTTTGAATACGATAAATCAAGAACAATTGCTTGAAAAGCTCGGACAACCAACTGTAGCTAATTCAAATCCTGTATTTCTTCACTGTATTTCCATTCGATAAAATATGATGACAACAATGGTAGTGATATTAATCTAAATGATCAATGATGATTGATACTGATTGACAACGTTGCTTATGCATACATGATAAAATCATCAATTCCAATTTTCAACTGACTATTGAATTATTAAGTTTTAGTTTTTTTTTTTCAAGAACATCTTTGAATATCAATAATAGTTACTATTTGATAAATTCTTCTACGATTAATTTTAATAGGAATAGAATAATTTAACAATTTATTTAATACCTAAACATTGACAATGTTATTGATTTAAATTTTAAATAAATTATTTATTTTGAAATTGCATGTAATGCTCATTTTAGGTATTAATTTTTATTTTCGAAATAACGTAATTTTTATAGCAAAATATTTTCTTTCTCTTTTTGCTTTAACACAAGCATTTATAGAAATATTACCTTTCATGCATTTAAAATCCAACAACAGCAAATAATAATAATAATAACAATAGCATTAATAATAATAATAATACAATAATAATAATAATGATAATGATAATGATAATGATAATAACAATAATAATAAGCCATTGAAGCAGCTTTTTCGAACTATTACATATTGTTAACATATGAATTTCAAAAGATAGAAAAAAATTTCGAATAAAAAAGATTTTGTAAATAAAAAAATATTTTATAAAAAATTTTTCCTCGAAAATGTCAATAGCAAATATTAATAATCATTTCATTATTAGTGAAATAAATGTCAAATCTTTGAATAGAAGAAATTACTAAATAAAAAAATTGAGTTAGAAGTTATCATCATGTTATCGCTCAATAAGTGATAAAATTTCAATTTTGATCAAAAACTTTTCTATCAATAAAAATAATTCTTAAATTTTATAATAAAATGTTAAGTAAATATTCTTCATTAAGCGAGATTTTTTTGTCATTATTATTTATGAGTAATTAGATTCAAATATGTGTTTGATGGCAAACTTTACTACCAAGATGCGATAATGCGTTTAAAATTTTTATATTATCAATATTGAAATTTACTGTCAAATAACTATGATCGAAATTCTTTTATTCATTTTTTCTTTATGAAACTTTTTTTCAGCTTCCTTTCATGTTATGATTTTGATTCTTCAATTTAATATTTAAGAGCGATAAGAGTGTCAAACCAGGCCAATAATTATATTATTTTATGAATCTAAATTTACTGATATATCTTTTTATCACTTAGTGGAAAAAAAGGAAGTACTGATTGTTATTAATGAAATGAATATTAGTTTGCATATTAAAATCATGCTAAGAATCAGACGAATATCATTTAAGTATGTTAATATCAATGAAAAGAGAAATTTAAACAATTGAAAATTATAAACTGTTTAAAAAAGCTGTTTAATTGGGAAATTTTTTTACTTTTTGCTATAAATTATTCTAATTATTAAAATAAAATTGGATAATGGTTTTGCCTAATTACGATAATTGTTATACTATCAATAGATGTTTCTTTGATACTTTTAATCAATTTTTTCCTAATTCGATTGGCACATTCAAATTCAGTTTTTTCAACTGTTGCTTTATTGATGCTGCCAGTATTATTTTTTGAATCATTATGTTCAGTAGTTTTATATGCAAGAATCAACTTGGTTTATCAATAAAGAGTATGGTATCATCGGTAAATAGGTTACTGTATCATTGTTAGACAAATTACATAGACACGGTTATATTAATAATGATTGAAGACTTAGTTCTATTACTTATTGTAATACCATTTCTTATTTTACTAATTTATTATATCTCTAACAAATTACCTTATAAATATATACATATTCTTTTATCAAAGGGCTTAGCGATTTCAGCGACATTCCGGAGACGAGAAGAATTTAGAGGCTAGGCTTTCAGATCTTGAGATCTCTAAAGGAACAGATTCTTACAGCGCGAGTCAATCTTATGCCATTCGACATCTTCACGACTACCGATCGACAATGACTGTCTTTTTCCTCGATCATCCTTTCTACTCGACCCATTTTCCAGGAATTTCTGGGACCTTCTCCTTTAATAATATCAATTAACCATTGATTGGCTTTCGTTGTACACAACTACAAGAATTCTTATGCATTTTCCTCAATTCGTTCCTACCCTTAATTCTTTTAAATACTCGTCACAAATGTTGTAACTTTCTCTAGGTATTTTGGTAATGATAAATTAATTCTAGCTGATTGCAGTGATTTTGTACATAGGTACATTTGTTTCGTCATTCACGCGTAAAAATCTTATATTCCGATGAATTCCTCACATAATTACAGCCAGGCCATATAAAATCCCCCAAATAAAGTGGAAATAATATTTGCTCTCAGTTCCTCTCATATCGTACCAATAGTCTTTTACTAAGAATTCAGTTTCGGTTATCATCGTGGTGAATTCGCTTTCTCCTGTGAGGTTCTTCTGCTTTCTGTAAGGTTCCTTTACAACTCCAATCATCCTTTCGTATACACCTTCTTGCCACGGAGCTCTCGGGTAAAGATTCCGGGATAATGGATTACCACTTCATTGCTCTTTGTTCTTGCATCATGCTATTCTCTTGAATTAACTTAGAAGCTAGAACAAAGTTCTTGGCATTGTCAGACAACACAAACTGTGGACGTAGTCTTCGGCTGATACATCTGAATGCTTGTATAAAAGTCACAGCAGACATTTTGTTCATGACTTCCATATGAATGGCTCTTGTGACTAGACACGTGAATAGAGCCACCCATCGCTTTGACACTGTCCAATTGTCCTTTACTATATAGACTAAAAAGTCTACCCTGATTTTGTTGAATGGTCTGCTCGCGATCATCCTTTCTGATGAATAAAGATGGGAATTCTTATTGTTTTTTTAAGAATGGTTTTGACGTATACTCTTCCATGAGGTATCCAATATGTCCTAGGAACTTTAACCCAAGCTAAATTGGCAGAGGCGTAAACATCCTTGAAAACATTCTCATAATATCTTCATGTTTATGAAATCAGAGAGTTGAGTAATTATCACTTCCCATGCTAAAAGAAGTTATGTTAGAGGAAGCATCATCATTTGTGATCTATGAAATGACTATTCACATTTCAATTGTACAGAAAAGTAAGGCCTTCTGAAATAAGTTCTGTTATACAGAAGCAACTATTTGTACTGCCATCTCATTTATGAATCTATTTTTTGCCTTTTGATCAGTAGCAAGTTTTCGTAATCATTCCAATGACATTTGACTGGAATTCCTACTGAATGGAAACTTCTTGAACAAATATTTCTGTTCTGTCCTTTTTATTTATTGTAATTTCAAATTGAAATTATAGAAATTAGGCGATTAATAGCGTAGACCTTTGCTTTCAATTAAATTTTAGTATGCAAAAAAAGAGGAAAGAAATATTGATTTGATGGGGAAAGTAGAGCGAAAGGAAGGGATTAAAGCCAAAAGGAAGAAGCATAAACTGTCCAACAAAAGATGTCCTTATCATATTTTGACTATAACTATACCTTAGCCAGCTTCTTCTTGATTTACTGTTTCATCAATCAGTGACATCTCTTAAGCTCATAAAAGTAATTCTTTAAAATAATATTAATCAGCGAACTGACGGAAGATGAGAAGCGACAGTAGAAATAGTATCATTTCCAGAGTCGACTACTGTACGGCCACTCCTCATATTACTTTATCTCCTCATATCGCTTTCGTCGCTTTAATATTTCCTTTCGCAAAAACTTGAGTGCTATTTTTCAGAAAGGCACCAAGTAAAAAAATGATTTATTAAGTTTTCATGTCCTTTGGTAGCAGGAGTGGATGACACACTCAGTATTGAGAGAAAAGGTCACGAGAAGTGATATAAAAATAAAAGGACCTGGTTGAAGAACAATTTAACATTATAAATTTTGATGAATTTTGTGATTTTTTCCAAGTATAAGAAAAGGCTGGAGTAAAAAATAAGCGAAATTGATAGAACGATACTGACAATTGTACTATTACTGTCGTTGAGAGTAACAGAATAATAAGAAGTTCGAGTTAAAACATGCCTTAATTGACATTTTAAATTCAATATTTAAATTCAATAGAAATTGCTGGATACTTAATTAATATGCTTCATCGATTTCCTCTGATGCATAGCTCAGAATTGCAGATGCGACTTATTAATATGTCACTTGTGTTGATCTTCTAGTTGAAATACCTTCAAGGAATCGAAATTTATAATTTGATGATAGTTTACTAAGAACTGCAAATCTGGAAAGTACACTTCCGTTTTGTTTCCACTCGTATTCATCTTTAAACATCATTTCTTTCCAATGCGAATATCATAAAACTGAAAGTTTATGAAAAAAAAAGCTGACAAGGACTATAATTTTATGAGAACAAAAAAACAATCTAGATTATCGAAGCTTTTTCCCATAACTTTCATTTAAAGAGTGTCTAATCAGGTCATGTACTAGGAAACTGAAATCCGAATTGTGGCTTTAAATGTCACATCCAATCAAAATGGTCATATTATTATATCTATAATAATGCATATATACACATACGTATTCCTGTTGATCAACGTTCTCAATTTTTGGTATGGTTTGGTCTGGCTTTTCCTAAGTTAGTGCTTTCACTGATTGATAAATTATTGTTTTCTGTTGTGAGGGTGCGTTTTTGTGTAAATGATAATTAGACAGAGTTAAATTTATGGTGTAATGAATTGTTCGATTTAACCGACTTTATTTGTCGCAACTACGAAATAATTGATAGATATCGACATCAATCGATAAAATGTATTTCTTTTTTGATAGGAGAATTATCGATATTGAAAACTAATAGAATTGATGAAGATTGGAAGTTGAATTGGAAAGTGCCCCTGTCGAATAACAATCAGAGCAAAGTAAAGACAGAATAAAAGGAAAGATAAAAGTAACTCCTTCAATAGAAGGAGATATATTTGGTCATTATATGAGAAAATCTTAAATATTCAGACATTACGTATAAGCTAACTTATCAAACCGGAAACATTCACTAGTGAATCAGTTTTCGGAATTTTGCTTCTTTGTCTTCCCGTCTATTCTTAAACTTTGTGCACCTACAATATTAAAAGATTCAACAACATCTTATATATTTTGCAAACATGTACCATCATACATTTCCCAATTATAAAAGCAAAGATCTAATTTGAGAAATTTTCTTCCTCCACTACTTTGCAAGATGGAACTCCATTCTTGATCATAATTGATGTGCTCGAAGAAACATAGCGAAAAAAAAAAAGAAACTGTGAAATTTATTGATCGCTGTTTGTAACTGAATCAATAAGATTATTATCAGTAGTAATGTTGAAGTTAATAATAGCAGATAGATAAGTTTTATAATTCTGGAAGATGTAACAATTACGAAATTTATACTTTCTCCATCTTGATTTTATATGGAATAGTTGTAATTGTTATTAATAATTTGATTGTCGTTCTATGAAATACATCAAGTCATTCTATAAATTCTGTAAAATTTATTAAATCATTCTATAAAATTTTTAAATTATTTTGTGAAATTTTCAACTCATTCCCTAAAAATTATTAACTCATTCTGTGAAATTTATTAAAATAAGAGGAATAAATTAAAAATTCGTTGGAAATTTCAGTTTTCATACTTAGTTTTACTTTTAATTTAATTTGAGAGTAAAAAAATAAAATTAACTGATGATAATATATTTACCAGTTAAGAATAAAAAAATGAAACAATAAACTAAATGTATCTAATAATTAAAATTCTGTGTAATTATTAACTAATCAATGAAAATTAAAAACTTTTAACTTTAAAAGAATCCATATTTTTATTACTTTTTTTCTTGTTCATTTCGGGAACTATCAAAATAACAATAAATTTTAAAAAAGAAAAGATAAATTAAAATACGATTCTATTAAATTAATTTTAATAAAATCTCAAATTTCAATATATATATATATTTTCGATTGTGTGTTTCATTTTTTTAATTGGACATATTTATATTGAAAGATTCGAATCAATCGAATTTCAATATATTAATGCAAAAACTTAATTTTGGTTTATGAAATTAAAAATCTACATATTGTTGATTCATTTAATTTTTATAAATTATGAGAACAAATATATCTAAACATCATACTTTGATTGCATTTTCCAAAAGACAAAAAAATATTGTTGTACTGCTAAATGGTACAATTGTTTGTTAAATTCAGTTGTTTGTTAAATCTTTTGTTATGCATAATCCCTCATCACCTTTTACGTTTCAATATGATATGGAATCACCGTATTCTGCTGTTATAGAATTTATTAGAAATTTCAATCCTTCCACTTTAAATTCCATCCAAACAAAAAAATTAATGGCAACATAATTCATGATAAAATTGATCAATGAAATCAAACTGAAATTAAAATTATACATAATTACCAAATAGTCAATAATAACATAAATAAGATTAAATCTGGAATTTTTAATTTCTTGATAAATTCTTTAACAGAATCTATGCTTTTTATTACTTTCTTCCTCACTATTATATTTAATAAAGTGATGAATCATACTGGACGAATCGAAATAGAATATATTTTGATATACTATCGACGAAGATTTAATTTCATTTGTGAAATTGATCATTTCCTAATCTGCTATCGATAATCAGGAATTCACAAATTATTAATTAATTTATTAGTAGATCACAAAAATTAAATTTAATTTTTCAACAATACAATGAGTTGCACTTTTTTTGATTTCAGAATTAAAAGCAATTCTAAAAATTCTGATTCAATTTACTCGTTTACAGAATTCATTATCGTTCCATTGTAACGGAGAAATAATCATCGTTGCTTGTTCCGAAAATTTCTATACTGTTGTTATATCTTCTTGTTACGGCATTTCCGTAAAAGTCATACTTATATTCTGATATAATTTTGATACATCTGTAGTATTCATCAGTATTTGCATTTCCAAGTTTTCTGTTGTATTCATCGTTGCCTCCTGAGTTGATGTTTTCATCTCTGGAGTCACTTCATCACTTGATTCTAGCGCTTTCGTCGAAATAATTGTTACTTCTTGATCTAATCCTGATATCGTTGTAATAGTTGTTGTTGTTTTCTGACTTGTTACTGATATCTCTGTAGCAATCTCTGTTTTAGGTAATGTTACAGATTTTGTTGTCAGCTTTTGTTTGTCCAATTGAGTACGACAATCTTCAGGACTTCGGAATTTGTAAATATTTTGTTCCAACCATACATTTTCAATTTTTTCTTGCGTATTACAGTAATCGCCTTTGCAAATGCAAACTGGTAACAAGAATACACTTCTTTGATAACTATTATATCTTGGATCCATAAAACAGCCCTCTTTGAATGTTTTTATGTTGCAGTCTATTCTACTTCTCAGCTGAAAAAATATCATAGAATTAAAATTTTCATTTGAGTGATATTTTATAGGGAAAAAATGAATTATTTTTCAATCGTTATCGAAGACAATATTCATACTGTAAGAAATACCATAGATTACAGAATTTTTGCAACTAACACAGTATTCAAGTGTTATACACAGTATTCAAATATATACTATAATATCATAGTATATATATATATTATAATAATAATTAAAATAGGAATGATGGATACAATCAATTTTACCTCGGTAACAGAATAACATTTTTATCCAAAGGTATTGCTCGAAGGAACCAATTATCAGCATGTCGATCATACTGTAAAAGAAAATCAGTTGAAAAAGAAGAACGAGATAATTCTTCAAGTTAAAAATTTTGCTACGTCATCAAAGATGACAATCATACTGTAAAACTATCAATTAAAAAATTTTTTTATATAATTCAAATTTTTAAGTACGATCAAGACAAATTCACAAATTACAAAAGAATTTAATTGAATAAATTAATCTATTTTAAACTAAGTTCAACAATAACGGTGTTAATTGGACTCATTCTTTTAATTTATTTAATAATACAAAAATCTGCAAAAAGAAAGAGAAATACCAAAGATGCACAAAATTCTTCATCGTCATTGCATTTATAAGCTTTCTCGACAAATGCTGAATATCCATTCCAGTGTACCATATAACAGGTTAAAGATAGAGTATAATTTATAGTAATAAATAGTAATAACGTTATATGAATAACTGAATTCATTTTCCTTATTCTTAATCTAAATTAAGGAATTTAATTGAAAATAAGTACTTCTATCATTTAGACATGATAATACTATTAAACAGTATTTAATCGCGATATGATAGTTAAGATTTGATTAATATATTGAAGATGGTAGAGATAAAGTAGCTATGATGAAATAAACAATAAACGATGAATAATTATAAACGTGTTATGAGTGATATATGAGATGATTGTCAGGAAAAAACTTTGAGCTATCTAAAATACATAGAGCGATAAAAAATTTTTAAAATAAAATAATTATAGTGGCAAAAATAATTCGAGTATTTAACAAATTGAACTGTTTTATAGACAAATTATCACATTTATCAGAATCAAATAAATTAAGCTGATAATATTCTAAAATATTGCTACATTATCAAAAGTAGAAATAACAAAATTTGAATCCATTTGATTATTTATAAGTTATACATGTCTTCAAATCTGCCTGCGGTAATGCGACATCTCCATAGAAATTAAGAAAAAAATATTGAGGAAATGTAGAAAAAAATTTTAGAATAGACTGTTCAGATGATTGTCATTTCTTATAACAATTTTGGATAGCATATCGATTTAAAAAAAAAAATTGTAGCAAATATATCGGTTGATTTTAATTTGCTCCCCATATTGTAATTCATTACAATTAATTATGTCGTAAAAATCTATGGAAAAAATGGAATAATTTTTATCCAAATAATTATTTAAAATTACAAATTACAAAAACAATAATCATATATAAAAGTTAAATAAATGTATGGGAAATTAATCGATTAAAAAAATTGAGAATTAATTTTATTATCAATTCATGTATTCAATATCTAATCAATTTCAAATGAAAAATAAAATAAAATTTCAAGCAGAAAACCAATCGAAATTTTGGTCCTACTTATTTCGCCGTAAAAAATATGAATAAATAAACAAATGTTCATATATTTTCATTTGAAAAAATATGCATTCCTTAAGTAGCTTTTTTAAATAAAGTTTAAATAAGGAAAGAAAAAAAAATTCTTAGGATCAATAAATGTACAGCGAGAAAATGAACGAAGTATTTTCATCAATTTGTTATCAGAAAAATCAAACAAACACTGTTAATCTTTTCGTTTATTTTCTTTTATTTATTTAATTTTTTCAAAAACTTTTCTTTTACTTTTTCCTTTCAAATGATGAACAAAAGGAAAGCTTTAAGCAACATATAATATTTTCGTTAGATAGAATTGGAAAAACATTATATTAAGAAATCATAAATTCAATCAATGAATCATTTCGCTTCAATTGTTTTGTCTTACATTTCGTTTGTTCACTTTTTTTTTTCTTTTATGTTGAGATATTCGTAAAATTTTATAAACTTTTTTTTACAACGAGACTTTTGCAAAATTTTGCAGAAAAAAATTTTTTTTTTCAGTTTGAATTATAAAGTAATACTTTTTGTTAACAAATGCTAATAGGTTGGTAAAAAAAAACAAAGAAAAAATGATTTATTAAATTAACAAGTTTTGATGAGTGTTTAAAGAAATTGATAAATCATAAAGTAAATTATAAATGAAAATAGGACAGCTCTAAGAAAGCATTGATTAATTGTTGTAAAATAATAAATGATAAGATATTGCTTAATTGATAATATTTATTTTGAATCTTTTTCCTTACTTTTATTTACTATTTTTACTGCATAATAATGTCTGTGAACAAGAGAATAAAATTTGAAATTTCAAATATATATAAGCAATTACTATAGCAAGTCATATTTAATTGAGTGTATGGTACATATTATCAATTTATAATGCGAATGTATAATTAGTAATTAAGGTTTTTAAGAAATAATTAAAGAAGGATTAAAATAATTTTTGATATAACTTATTTGTCACACATATATCATTTTTCAATATTTTCAATTTTGTCTCATTCGTAGAAATTTGAATTTCGTTCTTTTTTTTCATTATCGATTTATAGAAGTGTAAAACTTAAATATTGTTTTTAGAAAAACTTAAATAGTAAAAAGAAAAAATTTCAATAACGATTCAAAATTATTATATATCGTTTTGATTTAAAAGTTTATAACTTATGCAAAAAGAAGTATTTTTGTTGGAAAAAATTTGTTCATAATTTTATTAAATTAGAAAATATTCATTCATTCATTCAAATTATCCTCTGTAAGCTTGAAAATTATATTTTCAAATTAAACATTTTTATAGAACAAAATTCTTCAATTTTATCGACAAATTCAACTTAGCGAATATATTTATTCAATTTTTAGATTAAATAATTTCGAGTCATAATTTGTTTCACTGAATATTTTGATGAATTCGACCTAAATTTAATTTTTTAATTAAAATTCATGCAATCATGACATGATTTACAATCTCATTGTTAGTTTTAGATATAATGGGTAAGATTATACATCCAGTGGTTTACAGCCACCACCCACGAGAAATATAGTATTAGTTTTTTTGTAAATTTGTGTTATCATTTCTCGTGTATTGCATTTTGATCCCGCGCACCAGCAAAGGAAAAACTTCTATAATGAGCTTTATCTCGATAACAACCTTCTGTCGGTGTTTCTTCATCATCGCTACATGCTAATTTTTTGCGTAACTGGAAATAAATTTCGCTAAATTTACGGTACATTACAAAATAAATCATAATATTGAAAAATAAAATTAAAAATTATACTAGAAATAAATTCGAGAAATTGATTATCTTCTTACAATTTTAATCAACTTCTAGCATTTAATAGATATAAAATAAGAATAATATAAATTATTCAAATCAAAATTTTCAGAATCTTAAAAATTTTTATAAATTAAACTAAAAAAATCGAACATATTGCTTGGTGAGGCATTTATTTTCAGTATGAAATACTCGCCAGCAACCAATCATACGATGATAATATGCTACAATTGGATTGTACTGAAAAATAAAATGAAATTAAAACTTTAATTAAATTTACAAAATATATATTTAATGTCATATATAAAAAAGTAGCAAAATATGATATTAATAAATTTAGTTTAAATAAAAATAAAAAATTTTTTCATGGATGAATCTATACTGAATTTTCTTTCAAAAATGAATTAATTTATAAAAATAGACTCGAATATTTGAATTAAATCCTTTGGAAAATTATTTCCTAAGTTATTTTATTTTATCCAAAAATGAAAAAACGGAGAAAATGATCAAATATTTTTAATCAATATCATTAAATTATTCATTTTATTACTTTAAATTTTTATAAATTTATTTAGGAAAAATATTTGGCCAAATAATAACACTAAGTCTTACGCCTGAAAAACAAATTGCATCTGTCTCACTTTCTTTACATTCATCGATAACGTCAATCCAACTTGTTGGACTAGTTTGGCTGGGCCGCGAAAAATGACATTTTGTTGCTAGGATCATTTCAATTTCCATTATGTATAATATTAGAAATGTAATCGATGTAATCGATGTAACCGAAACAATGTCGAGCATTATTTGAACCAACTTTATTTGCACCTTGAAAAAATATTTTTGAAAATGCCATTAAATGATTAATTTAAAAATAATCATTTAAATTTTAATATTTACTAACTTGGCATGATGAATATCAATTACGGATAAATTTTTCGTCTATTAAGTTGAACAAAATTTGATAACAAATTACTTTTGGCTCTTATTTTATTAATATTTGATTGAATATTATCAAATTTGAAGAAATTTTAAAATTATAATTCATTTTAGCTTTCAATAAATAAAGTTATTCGACAAATATTAGCAATAATTTGTCAGTAAACAAAATACAATAATACTAAAATATAGAAGTGATAAAATGAATGAATGATAACAATACAAATTATTGTTCAAATAATTATTGAATTGTTTGAATCAAAGTATAAAAATTTGTTCGAATTAATATTTTCTCATTGATTTATTGGTTTAAATGATCTAATATTAGTTCATTCTATTCAAAATTTATTAGAGTTTTACTCCATTCTCAATTTTATTTTATTTTTCTATTGATTTAATTAAGATTTGAAAATGGAATGTTTTTGTCAGAATGCATAAGCTAAATAAATAAATAAAATAATAAATAAATGAACAATTAAATGGATAAATAAATAAATAGATAAATTAATAGAGTGATAAATAAACAAATGGAATAAATAAAACATACAGATCAATAAATAAATAAATCCAATCAGTCGATAAGTAGATAAATGAATAAATAAACAAATAAATAGATAAATAAGATAAATGAATAAATAACTAGATTAACAGTAAATAAATACATTTAGAATTTTGTTTCTGATATTAATTAATTAATTGATTAATATTAAAAAGAAGAATCAATTAATTAATCCAAAACGCATACCAATGCATTCAGAAGAACAACAGTCCATTTTTGAGCGGTTAAATTTGAAAATGTAATAATAGCATATTGATAATACAAAATAATAATTATAATTAGTTAATTACAACAAATATCAGAAATAAAAAAACAATAATTATAAATAATTTATTATAACGAATATTAATAATGCAAAACGATAATTATAGTTAATTAATTATAACAAATCATAATTAGCAATCGAAATAGTAATTTCAATTAAGAATGTACGAATTCGACAAATAATTTTTGAACGATACATATTGCCAAAATTATGTCGTACATTTCTTTAACAAAATGATACTTCGCTGAAAATTTTAATTTAATAAATTTTAAATTAAAATAATCCCAACAACAAAATTTATTTTAAATAAAACTTTGATTCACGACGAAAAGAAGAATATCAAAATTGTCTTACAGATTTTTCAAATATTAGAACAAATAAGTTCAAATTATTTGGCTCAATTAAAAAATTTTATTTGATCTGATTCCATTCTAATTTAATTTTAGGCTTATTTAACTTGCAATTAAACAAAGAAATCTATTAAAACTTCCAATGATTTGAATTAATTTAAAACTTTGTCTAATCTGATTGATTTATTTAATCTATTCCAATTTAATTAAAGTCTTATCATATATATATATATATGAGAAATCAAATAAATATACCATTTATAGCAAAAGAAATTCCATTTCGAATAATTTCCTTTATTGATGAGAGCATTACAGAACTATAGAACAGGTGTACAGAATAATTTAACCTATTTAATTAATTAATTCAAATATTTCGAAATTATTGGCTTTATGAATTTCACCTGTTTTCATAAATAATTGGCTTCTTCCAAAATAATAATAATGATAATATGATAGAATAATTTATATGAATAAACAATGATATTCGTTGGCGTCTTATATTTTATCTAAATTATCGCCTAATCGTCGATAAGAATAAAAAAGTTTTATTTTCTTAGGTCAAATAATTAAACTTCTTGGCTTAACAAATTCAGTTAATAAGAAAATTTAACGAATTTCATGAATATTACAGCACAGCATATGATTTGAAATACAAAATATTAATAAATCAAAATTGAAAAGCCAACGCTTATTAGCAAAAAAATATTACTTTTGTTTTTATTTTTTGTTATTTCTTTTTAAGAAAATGGATTTAGCTAAGGAGGATTTATCACAGAAAATTGATTTGTTAGATGTTTTAATAAATTTTTTGTCTTTTTATAAATGATAGCGAAAAAACAATGAAAAAGAATGGAAAGAATTTTTTAAAGTTTATTTTGACATTTTAAAAGACTTTTTTGTTTCATTTAAAAGTTTGAGAAAGGAAGAAAAAAGCAATGTTTATGCTTATGAATAATCTGATGATTAATTCTTGCTTTAATCAATCTTAACAGTTCAAAAATGTTTTGATATTAATATTGATTTATATTTTTAAGCATTGATGTATAAGTTATGATTTATCGATGCCTATAAATATTATGTATTATCCTTAAATTAATTTTTCCTTTTTTTGGTAATCTATTTCAAAATTTGATATTATTCATGAAGTTATTATTTTATAAGTATCAATATATCATGAATTATGTAAATCGTTCCAAAATTTTATTTATGAAATTTAAAATTTTTTTGCTAAACTTTAAAAAAATAATTGAAATGATTCGATTTACAAAGGAAAAAAGAAAAATTAAAAAAATAATATCAACAAATTTGCTATTACTTTTTAAATTACAAAATTAAATGATGATTTTTGAATTTATTTATTTAACGCTATTTTTGACCAAACTTAATTTCAAATAGGTCCACGCTGATATATTAGCAATATCTTCTTGACTATTTGATTTCTCACTTAAAGAATATATTTCATAATATTTTAATATTTGCAGATTACCACTACTTTCTGATAAGAACTTTTCTCGTGACTTGGAAATTCAAATAAGCTTTTGATAAGGTTTATCGAAATTTATTAATAAATTTTGTTCGATATTAAAGAAATATTTCATGTCCGGATATGGCAAATATTATTTCAATTATAAATTTTGATTGGAATAAAAGTAAATAAGAGGAAGTTTCGAAAATTTTGATCTGAATATTTTATTGCATTACTTAAAGGGATTCTTTTTTAGAACAAAATTCCAAGATCTCTAAATAATTTTTTTCTAGTTTTCAGGCCGCAAAATCTCATATAAGAAAAGTGAGAGGGAAGCAAAACTGGTATTTCTTGGGAAAATTGATGAAACTTTTTTTCAATTTACGTAAGTAATTCACTCAAATGGAAAATAAAAATGATAAGAATTAATAAATCAGAATTTGAAGTGAACTTAAATACCTCATTTTCATTCAAAATAAAATCAAAATAAAGTAATACATTAAAAATCATTATCAAGAAATAAAGAAATTTCTAAATGATAAAAGTGTTGATCTAAAATTTAAAATCGAAAAACTGTAGCTGTAATTAACTTAAAGTATTATGCAGCAAAGTTCAATCATTTTAAGCTAATAATTTATTGATAATAGCGTAAATTAAATGACTGAATAGATGATAATGTTAAATTTGCCGAAATTTTTGCATATTCACAAATTGAAAATTTTATGATTTAAATTTTCAATTTCGTGATTTTCTTTAAATGATTTAAAATTTTCAATAATATGATTTAAACAATTTAAATTTTAAATGAAAAAACTTTCAATAACATGATTTAAACAAAAATTTTTATGCATTTATTATATTATAATGTGTTATAATATAATAAATGCACATAAATTTAAATTAAAGTTTATTTATTGAATTGGAAATTTAAATCATATTAAAATGCAAAATTTAAATTGTTTAAATCATATTATTGAAAATTTTAAATCATTTAAAAAAATCATAAAATTGAAAATTTAAATCATAAAATCAAAAAAAAAAATCAATACCGAACCTGAATGATTAAGCACTTTTAATTAATGAAGATCTAGCATTACTGGGAAAAAGAGAAGAAAAAATGAAGTCGAAAAAATTAATACAGGAATCTTTTTAACTTTACTATTTATTACAGGTATGCAATTCGTTTTAGAATTTTTTTCGCAGAGGATAAGCTGCAAGTAATTATTCTATAATCAAATCAACGGGAGAATATGCCGTATCAAATTAATCATTGGCAAGTTTATCAGGATGTACGATTTGACCAGAATATTAGTTACGAAGAAAGAAATCATAAAAAGTAAAAATATAAGCTAAGATCGAAGAATAAAAATAACATCAAACACTGCTTAATAATGACGTTGATTACTAAATTTCTTCTCATTTTCCGTCTAATTGCTCTGATATTTGGTTTATGTTACTATGACATTTGGTTTATTTTACAATGTTATTTGAATTACATGAACAGAATTACGATTTTATCTCAAACATATTCATGGAAAATTAGTCATAATAGTATCTTTTTATAGAGTGAAATGAAAAGTAATTTTATTACTATTTTTATCATATGTTTTCATAAAAATATATGGAAAGGGAAAAAGAAATTTATAGTATATCTTGGAGACGATGTATCATCTGTATCCAAAACTGTTGCGTGGAAAAAGTCTGAATTTTAACTTCGTAAATTTAACTTGAAATATTAGAAAAAGAATACATATAATCCTTTCGCTCTTCAAGTTACTTTACGTGAAAAAAATCTATGCTTAACCTTGTAAGTTCAATTTGAAACAGTAAGCATGAATCTAATTGTCTAAACTCATCCAAATATTTGATGTATATACCTTAGTTATCAATTCTTCATATTCTTCACATAAATCACATTCATACCTAGTTTCTACATTATATGATGTACGTATGCATTTCTTTTTTTCCATATATTATTCTTTGCGCTTGCAAGATAACCAGAAAGTAGCTCCTGAAAAAATATTGTATTATTTTATTACATTAGTTTCGTTGCATTAAATATTATAACATTTTATTGCGTAAATTTCATTATTTTAAATATCATAACAATGAATGGATCACGTAAAATATACATAGACTATTTGGGAAAAAATTTCCTTATTTTGTTTCAAAATAATCACGCTGAGATTGATATTTTCATAAGTTGCTCGCTCGTTGGTTGTATGTTTTTCAGGTTGGCCTCGGTTTTGTTGATAGATGGTAAGATGTTATCGGTATCGAGGGAGGTGGAGTTTTCTTCTCTTTTCTTCAAAAGATTAGAAATTGATAATATAATGAAAGAGCAATGGTTAGATGTTTAGAGTAAAACGAAATTGTGTTACGTTTTGAAGAGATAAAAAACGTTGATGCAAATTACGATGATATATTTATTATTTTAGAAATTGAGAAAAATTGCAAGAAACTAGTTTGTAGTTGTATTGGAAGAGAGGGAAGAAATGCATATGTTAGCAAATTTAATATCGAGGTATGGAAAGGGTTGCGAAAATAATTAAGTAGTAGAATGTTGTTGTTGTAACAGAAAGTGAAAGTGATGGAAAATATAAGGAATCGGATGTAATTTAAGAAAATCATAAATAAATATTTAGCAAATGAATATAGCTGAAGTGAATATAAAATAGATCGGATCTTTGATTTAAACTTTATATAATGAATAAGTTATTAATTTAAGTTAATTTAAAATAAGTTGGAAATTGCATTTCTGGCATTTTTGTCGTGTACGGATAAATGTATCGTGGATATGAACACCAGTCCACTGATAGGTTAATTCTGAAGATAATTGTAGGGATGTGGTGATGAAATACATTGACTCAAAAACGACTGCTTGAAAATCTTATTTACAGTCGTAATTATCGTGTAATCGCAATTTTAATTTATGACTAAAACCATAGGTGTAAAAATTGTTATCCAATATTTGGGATTTTTTACTGAAATTGTAAAATCTTATTTAGACCATATGTTGATAAGACAGGAGAGGATTGAAAGATAAAAAATTTTGCGAAGAAATTAATTTTAATTAATTTTTATTACTAGCTTTAATCGATTTGCTAAGAATTAATTTGCATTTAGGAACAAAAACGAAATTATTTTTTCTTCTTTGTTTCAGGTATTTTTACATGGAGGAAAAAAACTGTGAATAATAAGAATGGTTCAAACTTTGGAAGGTACAAATTTTTGTGATTATTTTATGAGAATAATAATGATTAATCATGTTGAACTTATTAATTTATTTATTATTCCCTTAAGTGAATTACAATGTAAATAAATAGATTTATGAAGAGAAAAAGTTATAATTCTCTTACGGACTTATTTTATTTCTATTATTTATCGTATTTATTTATTTTCACCAATTCTTAATTTACTAAACAATGAAAACTTAATTTTCAGTTATTTATATTATTTTTCACTCTTTTTCCCTTTTGTTGCCGATTACATATGTTTTTTCTTCCTCTTAATCAATTAACTATTTGCTTATTTATTCCCTTTATTTTATTATGGAATTATAGTCTTTATATGTTAGATATGTACTACTAGTCGTTTCTTATGCTTGTAGTTGATTAATTGTTTATTATTTATTCTTTATTATTTACTTAACCTACTTGTTTGCTTAATTATCTGATACTTTATAATTCTTCATTCAAATCCTTAATAATGAGGGATTCAATTCAACATATCTTTATAGATTTGATAATGGCAATGTTTGATTGTGCGGTAACATTAAGCAGCACTGAAGGAGCTCGAGAAGATGTCGCCGAATCACTGAGTAAAATTGGAATTGAACAACCCACGATTTTCCTTTCCGCTGCATATACCTTTTGATGCAGCATAGCAAGGTATACAGAAAGTTTTTGAAATCTAAGTTCGCCTACTTTCTCACGTTTTTACTTTTTACTTGAGCGAACTGTTATTTACTTATTTTTTGACGCCATTTAATTTCTTTTAAAAAATTCTTCAGTTTTAATAAGTTTATGATGTTTAGATAGGTTTTATGATGTTTTGATGTTTGCAAGTTGTTTTAAATGTTGTATTCATGACTAAACATTTTCAAAGCAACTAACATATATAAAAATACTATTCTCTTATTTATTGTTCATTAATATTTATTTGTTCACTAATTTTGGTTCGTCTTTGAATTTTGAATTTTGGTTAGTTTTAGAATTTGAAGCTTGAATTTTGTTCACCTCGCAGTTTTTAGCTCACAGGGCAAAATCGAGCTTTTGTATTGTCGACAGTAAATCGAGTTCTTGAACAAAATCAAACTCCGCAAAATTTAGATGAGCAGCAGGCATTACTGATCATAAATCTTGCCACACAAGAAATGACGCTTTCGAAGGTTTGTTTTGAAATTATTTTCTAAGCAATAATTGTTAATTATCTTGGAAATCATTGCCATTTTCAGAATTTTAATAAGATTGTGAATTTAAATTTTCTTCAGCGTCATAAGTTATCAAAATGAAGAGTTGAATTTTTAATTTTTCACCGACTCTATTAAGAATGTATTCTTATAATCGCATTATGCTGTTAAAGCAGTTTATTTATTTTAGTAGGTGATTAAATTTAACTGATATATAGTGTGCTTGGATTATATAGTGTTTCGAATAGTAAATTTGCTTCTGAGCATTTTCGTTTTACTCAGGGAATAAAAATGTCTCTCTTATATACATAGTGGAACATTTTGAAAAGTCTAATAATTTTTCAGATTGAATTGTTTTGTAATCTACTAATTATGAATATATTTTCCGTTACTTTAATTGAGTAAGTTTTAAAGTAGTTCTGTTCAAATTTTGATTATACAGGAAAGTGATGATTGGCCGCAGGCTGCTTGTAATGTTTTGGTCACTTTGGCAAAAGAAGTCGATTCGTTGGGCATGTAATGGAAGCATTACTTCAGAAATTTCCACCTGGACAAATTTCTTCACCTCATCGATACATCGTTTTGGCATTAGCAAATGTTGCCGAACATAATGGTGAATTATGCATTACAAAATATAAAAATTCAATTTTTGTTTTCTGTTTTTATTTATTCAATCATATTAATCTGCTGAAATTTTCGAATGTCTTCGTTTTTCTTCATTCTTTTCAAAAATGAGTTTTGGCATTTCATCGAATTACACTCATATATTGAATTCTAAGAATCTTTGCAGCAGTCGGATTCGTGCCATTTCTCACGGATATTCTATCACGTGCAATTTCGGTTTTGCCTCACATCAAAACAGATATCTATCGATACGTCTGGGCACATGCTTTGCGAGCATTTTGTGAATCAGTTCGTGAGTATGTTTCTGCTTCAGCTGTCACAAAAATCGAATATTATGGAAATAATGATAGTAACCATCATGTTGAAGATGAGCAGGTAATTCTTATAAGCATTTCTAGAAATTGAAACATTTGTAGCATATTTCCTAAAACAATTGTAAATAAAAGTATATGTAAATCTAATCTTATGTTAACACATAATATTTTAGATAATACAAGCGTTAAATCAATTTAATCGAACTGTGTCCAAAAGAAATATGGATATCATGTATTAAAATTGTTTTATTTTCAAGAAATCTATGAATCAGACATGTAGTGGACCAAAAGTTGTACAAAAGAATTATGCTGATCAAATGGAATTGGCTTATGATCCAGTATTCAGTTGGTTGAGTGCTAAAGATGTTAAGGTAGTGTAATTCATTTTTCGAGATGATTTTTTCATTGAAAACGAATGAAAGTTATCAAGAATAATGTAGTTTTTATAATGCTAGTTGATTCTCAGCTTGATTATCAAATAACTAAATTATCGATTGCGGATGATGATTTTCTATGAAGCTTTATAACAAGAAACTTTTTGTTTTGTCACGGAAATAAATTATAAAAAAAAAATTAAGTTAAATTTAGGTCCGAGCTGAAGCTGCTAACTGCATTGGAGAATTATGTCTAATGATTTCGCCAAAACGTTTAATAGATGAAATGAGAAAGTTGATACCAATGTTTTTGAACTTACATCGAAAAATTAGTACTGATCAGCATCTTGTAACACAGGTACTTGAGTTTTTATTTATTCGCATTTTGTTTGATAAAGTGAATTTTATTACATAAAAGATAAATAATCTCTGATATCTCTGATCGATATTCCGATTAAGCGTGGCACTTCAATAATACGAAGTGTCATGGTGTATATGATGTATGTATATATATCTTTTTCTTTATTCCCATACCTTAAGTTACATGCTTGCATAATTATGTAGAATTCTTTTCATTATCAGTCCGTTTTGAGTATAAATCAAATCGAAACGTTTGCATCAACTTATTATTCACAATTTTTAAATTTATTGAATTCTCACCAATCTTTTAAATTTCTCAACTTCCATTCTTTCTTTACCTGTGCTTTCCCTTCATTCTTTCTGTTCCTTTTTTTGCAATATTCCGATTTCTGTCGTTCTATAGGGTTTATGTTGTTTTCTGGAATCAGCATGTACCGATGAAAACTGTCCGTTAGATGCATATTTGGAAGATATCTTGAATGCATTATTTCCGCTGATATATTCCATTCCTGAGCAAAATATCGTTTCAAACATTTCAATGCGTAATCAAAGCGAGGCATTTCGTTGCTTTCATATTGCTGGTTAGAAATTATTATTTTCATGTTTTACTTCAATAACTATCATTTAATTGGAAGTTGTGGTTTAATTCTGCTTTGATTGAGATTAATCTTTTGAATTCAATTAATTTTATTGGTTTTGTTTTCTTCAGTTTTAACAATTTGTCATTAAGTATTCATTCTTTTTCTTTTGCACTGTGCGTTTTGTTTTTGAATTCGTGCGGCATCCTAACCATCTAATTCTTTAAATCTCACAAAACATTAATACCTTTTTGCGTGAGAATTGCTTATCATTTCAGATTTTCTAATCAGCTTCTCAAATAAAAGTTTCATTAGATTTTTCTTATCTATTTTTTAGCTTCTGATTAACTTCAAATTGGAAAAGTTTGCATTAAGTGATCTATAAGAATTATCGGCTATCATTTGGTAAAAAATTTTGTGATAAACAGAACTTCCGAATTGCCTTTTTTAGTACCTTCATTAGGAAGGTCAAGAATTTACACTTAAAGAGTTATCACTAAAATAATAGAAGTATTGATGCTAAATGTTAAATAGTTATATCATCATCCTCATATTTCTATTCTCACTGTTTAGGTTTGTCCAGTGAAATTTCATTTGTACAAAATTAATTTTATTGTCGTGCTATATAACATACGATAATTCTTGCTTTGATATTTCATTTCTAGAATCGCATCCCCGTTATATGAATGAGCGCACCCTATTCCAGATTGTTCCATTATTATTCTGTAAGTAGTCGACCCCTATGAGGAGTTTTAACACATTTTTATTCTTTACTTTTTGTATATTATTTTCTTTGCATTGATTTCATTTTTAATTTCAAAAAATTAATTAGTAAAAGATTAGGAAATGAATTTTGAAAAGAAGAAGAATTTGACGCTTTCTTTTTTTCTGTCACAATTTTCAAACCCATTAATGTCTCATTCGCAGATACAAACGAAAATGAAAATATGTATTAGAGGGATAAAAATTCTATCTAAAATGCTTTTTGAAAAGTATTTTATTTGCATGCATATCTTCTGCTTGGCTTAAGTATTTATCTGTTCAATTTTCTTATTTGTTTTGTATGTTTCAGCATCTCGTTTTGCCGACAAAATTGTGTACTATTTGTTGCATAAAATGCAAAATGTGCAGGATAGTTCGAAATTGGGTGCTATCAATGTTCTAAGACATCTTCTTAATTCAGCTGGTAATTTTAATTAATTATTTTCTTAATTTAACCAATAATTTCAACTCGATCAAACACAAAAAAATTAATGAAATTTCGAAGACTTATCAAATTAGTATTTGCAAATGCTGAAAAAGACAAACATTGAATTGTTTCAATCAGATTAAATTTTTTTGATTGTCTTATATTACTTCATCTTTTGGACAACTTTTCATGATTATTTATTGAAGAATGTATGATTTTGGATGTCGTAATACTTTATATCTTACATTTGGAATGGTTGATAAGGGAAAATAAATTAATATTAAATAAGTATGATCTAAATATTTTTAAATGAGTCTAATTTACTGCTGAATTAAGTATATTTAGTAGCATTTAAAATAAATATGACCAAATAATTGAGAAAATAGTCGCTCGTAATGAGTGTCCTTTTGCAATATTTGGTATTATGAATCATTAGCATCGTTAGTTTGAAAATGGGATATTTATATATATTATTTTAGTAATTTTACCTATATGGACGGATTTTTTCCCAAATAGTGTCTGATGTTTACTTTAATGTACACTTTTTGATGGTAATAAAAGTTGTTCATAAAATGTATCAGAAAATAATGTTATTTGAAATAAGATATTCTGAATTAAAATGAAACAAGAAAATTAATTTAAATTTATCAACAAAGCTTATTTCATGGGATTAATTTTTTTATAATCGAAGAAGGAATTTTCAAGATATTTCACTCGCAGAATTTCTATACAATATTTTTCAAATTTCATTAAATCAATTGAAATTAAATTTAGGACCATATGTGGAAGATAAACGTTCGCTGGTAATTCTTGGTTTAAAGCCAATGTTACTTGCTGGTAGTGAAGGGTTGCTAACTATTCGGGTTAAAAGGCATTGTGTCAATTATGTGTGGCATTAGCTGATCATGAATATATAGACGTGGAAGGTGGTAATAATGTGATCATGTTCTTGGTAAAGAATCTCATCGTTCAAGAGGGCGAAACGGTAAAATTTTTGTATGTCATCGTTTTTATATAAAATTTACTTATGTAAAAAGAATAAAAGGATTATTTCTGATATTAGCCGTTATACCATTGATAAAAGAGGTTGATTATTTGGGAAATAAAATTTAAAGAATATATGAGGAAAAAAAGTTAGTATTTTTACAGCTTCAAATATAGCAAAGAAGGTTTATCTTATCTGCAATGCCAGCTTGATTAACCGTTATCATTTAGGTCTGATTAAATCCGCAATTCTTTCTAGTAAAACTAATAGTTTAACCGTAATTCTTTTAAATTACTCATTTTTATGCGTATTACATTAAATTATGAGTAGATAAATTAATGCAGACAATTTGCAATGTATATATTGTTTCATATCTCATTCAAATAGTAATATTTAATTGGAATAATAATCGAAGATGAAAAAATTAAAGGATTCTATATATTACGAATTTCTATCATTATAGAAATAAAGAATATTTTAGTAATTGATAAGAGTAGTATCTTAAATTTCAAAAAAATTTTCCTATTCAAACAACATTGGATTAATAATTTTCAGACTAAGAAAGCGTTTTCTCATCCGAGATAGAAGTAGACAGTGCGGCACATTTACGGGCACAATGTGGACAAGCTTTGCAAACAATTACAAAAACATCGTCAACAGCTCATAGTGTTAGTTAAATGGATTAAATTCAGATATTATCGAGAAATCGAAAGTGGAATGAGAAATGATAAAGTTATAAACGCAATTAAATTACATTTCAAATATTCTTTGTTGAATATTCTATCAGGATATTATATTCGTAATAATAAGTAAAGTACTTTTTCAGCATCTATAGTGTATCCTTCTGTAAGGCATTTCTTTTACATTCTCAGTAATAGCTGGAATATTTATATAATGGTAACGATAAATTTTATATTCAGTGTCGAAAAATCATCAGTTTCCTAGAAAAATCATTTTGTGCTTTTGTGTAAACCATCGTCCGCATTATTTTTTCAGTTGTTCAATTTTTAATATGAAAATTTTCAAAAGTAATTTTTTTATGATCTTTTATTTCAGTTACTTTGGCCATATTTGTTTGAATTTATTTGCGTTCAAGAATATAACATAGCGTTAACGGATATTTTTAAATGTATCAGGATCCTTGCTGAACGAACGATCGAAGCAGGCGAGAAACCGGATTTTGAGACGGGTTTTGATAGCCGTAAGTAATAATAAATAATTTATTGTATTTGACATAAAAACGATTAATTACTGGGAGTAAGGAGAACTGAAGAAATATAAATAAGAAATATCGATATGACAAATAGAAGTAAAATTTATAATCAAAGATTTTATTGCTTTATTTTATGTATGTATCATATTAATTATGATTGTTTTATAATTAAGAATTTTTATAGCACACGTTGCTGGAAATCTCCAAGTATTTTCACGACTTATTACATGTACGAATAATGCACCACTTAATCTGATACTTTCAAAGCGAACTACAGAAGCTTTACGACTGCTAAGTATTCTTGCACCATGGTTTCATAATTCACTGCGAGATATCCTACCAAAACGTTGCGATGAATTACTTGTTGTATTGAAAAATAAGTCCTTTATGTAATTTAATTTAGTTTTGCGCTTTGAGATGATAAAATCGCTTGCTTTTAAGTAATTTAATAATGAAACTGAAAAATTTGTAAACTCTTAATTTAAATTTTTATTACTTGTTTGTTTTCCAATTTCATCGTGCTAATTTTAGGTTTATCACCGCCAGGTGCACTCAACAATACGTTAGAAGGAGGTAATAGTGCAGTCTGTGAGCTTCGTCTTGCACGTATTGCACGATGGCATGCACACATACTTGATTTGTTAGATTCGTGTGTGAGAAATGTGAACGATGGTGAATGGAGATGTGCACTTGCAGCTGCTATGGGAAAACAATTCAATTTATATGTTGATGCACCCGAAGAAAAAGTCAATATTTCAGAGAAACCTTGGGAAAAACATTAAATTCCTAATCTTACTATTATATCTCTATTTTATAAATCCATTCACTGAATTGTCATCTTTTTATAGATATTACTTGAACAGATGATGTCTACCTGTCTCAGGGAACCATGCAAAAAAATATTAAATTCTAAATCTTATTATTTTTCTTTTGCAGACCTATTCATTGAAATTTATCTTTACGACTATATGACGTTTACTTAGGTAATATCTATGAAAAAGAGATGATATTCAGTGAATAGTTGGTATTATAGCAACGTACTTTTTGAATCTATAATTAGATTGTTTAACTGTAGGGTAAATTTGTACATGGTCGACTCTTCAAATCTTTTTTGAATTTTTTTATAATCAGTTTTTGAAATTGCTGATTTTTAGGCATTTCTAATGCGATGTCTTGGTGGTGCTTTGGCATTATCAACAAATACAAGTTTTGTTGTTGATCATCTTATTTTGCTGTTTCGTTCAACACTGCATGCACAACAAGTTGAACGTACAGGTTGTGCTCAAGCGATTGGTTATTGCGCTACGACGCATACTGATTTGGTGCTTACAGAACTTGAAAATATTGCTAAGTGGGAGAATTTGAAAAAAGTTCCGGATTATTTGGATTTATTAAGGTAATAAAATTTTTAAATCTTTTGTAAAATATTTTTTTGAAAATTTTTTTAAATTACAGTTATTTCGCATTGTTTATACTAGAATATTATTGATTTTTCAAAATTTTCTTTCCCTCTTTATTTGAAATTCAAGACTTTGGTAATTTTACGTAAATTCAGGATGCTATGCCATACAAACAGTACACGGATCAGGAAATGATTAATTTGCGTGCTACGGTCATGCTTAGCTATGGTTTGATTTATATTTTAAAATGTTTTATCAGAAAAATTAGAAAAAGAAAAACACAAATTATATTGTATGTAAAAATGTTCGAAATTTTTTAGGTCACGTAGTTTATCATTGTCCAGTCGATGTAGTTACACAAAGACTAGAACAGACAGTGCTTGTATTTTTACGACGATATTTGGAAAATCCAAAAGTTAGAGTTTCACATTGCTCGTGAAAGGGAATTTAAGTAGGACTAGTTTTATAAATAATTTTCTAAGTGATCGCCTGATTAGCATTACTTTTTGAAATAGATTTAGTTTTAAAGTGACGACTAATAAAAATTAGATAATCTCTACCGCTGATAATCTTGCTAATGATCTAATTAATTAATATATTAAATTCTAGCATGTATACTTTTCTGCTGATACCTAATTAATTAATATGTTGAATTTCAAAAGATTTGACGCTGAAATTACGATGATTTTCTTTCGAAATAATGTTTTGCTAATACTGGGATTGCTAATCAGAGAGTAGAATTAAATGCAATTTTTCTGAGAAAGGAAAAAAATGTGAAATGACAAAGGGGATGGTAATTTCATCTGAATAAATAGAATAACTTTTAGCAGGAAGTGGTTGTTCGAGAAGCTTTACTGGAAACAATATATTTGATTGCGCTCTCAGTCGGTCCAGGGCATCTCGTGACAGAATATCATTTGGAATGTCGTACGGAACTTTTGAATCATATTAAAGTTAGTGATTTTCTTCTCCTTCCTTCTCTCATTTCTTGCCACAGCTACTAACTGTTAATAGTTGAAATGAGCTTCTCTTAAGGAAATGTTTTATGAAGAGTTATTTGTTTTTGTTTTTCTAGAATTACAATTTTGTGCTTATCATACTTTAAGTTCAGGATTATATTGAATCCGAATCACCGGAAACTTTATCGAATTCCATAAGGTTACTTGCTGGTAAAGCAGTTGCTGCTTTGGTGTTAGTTACAGTTTTATTCTTTTGGACAGTTCCTCGATAATATAATTAATATTTTAGTTTTTACAATCATTAGCAATATTTATTATTAGCAGTGCTTATTATCTGTAGGGAAATATTTGATTGTTATCATTATTCCAGTTTTATTCAAATATTATCTTCAATAGTAAAGATAAAGTGATTACTTCTGGAAATTAGATAAGATGTTTTTCTTAAGATGTGAAGATTGACATTTTTTTGAATATTTGTGAATTTCTAATACTTTTTATGATTTTAGTTCATTGGAACCAGCTATATCCGATGATGATATTTGGCAAATCGGTTATGTTTTAACAAGTTACACAATTCCTTTATGTCGTGAACGAAGTGGCTTAAAAACTGTTAGCTTTTTTGGCATTAAAAGATTATTCAATAGATTTACAATAGATTATTTTTACATATATTAGAATTATAGTAGCTTATTTCTGAAAGGTAAGCTTATATTTTAGGAAAATGCAGTTTAAATAATGCGACACCAATTTTAATTGATGCTGCAGTTAATAATTTTGATATATTTGATAAAAGGATAGAAATATTTGAGTGCATCGTCCCAAATATTTCTATCTTTTTATATTTTTTGGAATTCTCGTACTTCTTCAGATAATATGGCCTTCTCATTAGTGAAATAATTTGAATAAAGTAAAAACGAGAATTCCATTTTATAAGCAATATAAGCTTGCAAAATTTTGTTTAGTTTCTGGAATGTTTTTATTTTTGGAAATCTTTATATTTTTGACAGCATTAAGCTGCTTCTTGCTAGTGCTGAAGTGATTTTTTTATGATACAAATTTTTCACATATAGTTTACAATTTTTCTAAGAAAACGAAAAAAACAACCCGTTTCCACATTAAATTACGATGGAAAATTTTGCAAAAATAAGTTCACTTGTAGATTGACGATGATGAAAGTTCAACAATGATGGAAGCTACAGTAAATCAATACCATATGGCAATCGAGCAAATAATTAAGAAAAAAGCAGTCGTTGGAACTGTCACGCATTTGTTAAAGGTATATCTATTGTCGCTTTTATATTCAAATAATTTAAGCTGATGATTTAGAATAGCAAAGAAAAGTTAATGCAAACAATAAATTCATGTTCATAGATGTTACAAATTGTGTTCTTGATTGCTATATGATAGCGTAGTAATTACCGATTAAATGAGTCCTTAGCAATCCCATTTTTTAATTAAGACAAAAAATGAATTTAACATGGCAGTGATATATATCATTGTCATACTGAAATCTATAGTTTTCCTTGTAAGGACAAAATCAGTAAAAACTTTGCACTCGTAAACATACTTCGGTATATTATATATAGTTATAGAAAGAAACGTAAACTGTGGATGAACCATAATTAAGTCAAGCAGTTTGAATTGGAATTCCGATGTTTGAATGAATTCCGAATTTGTCTTTGTTAATTATAATCGAAAACAATAGGCGAGCTAATTGTTAAGAATTATAGAATTTTCAGATTTCATTAAATTTGAAATTTCATTTCGCTCAAAGATACATATTTATTTAAAAGCTTAAATAATTTTGACGATATTTTTGCAGCTTTTTCAACCATATTATGCTTCTGCTGCTGACCATGAACGTTTACGGGCTGTCGATGCTACATTACGTGTACTTACGGTTTATTTTGAACATGCTACAGATTTTGCCCTTGGTGTAAGTATTTTATATTTGTAGTTTTAGATTATAACTTAATTTCTTTGCCATTAGAAACTTATGTAGAAATGATATGATACAGCGAAATGATAAAAATTTAGATTCTTCCCTTTAACGTCATTACTGATAATTGTACATTGAAGATGGATATACATATTGCTAGGAATTGCTTGTTCTACCGTGATAATTATTAATGAAATGCAAAAGATGATCACTGATGTTGAAAAAAATTAGAATTTATTGTGATCTATCACATTAAATCATTTTTAAATTCCTGTTAATTTGTTTAATTTTTTATTTAGCGTGCAAATGAGTTTGGCCCTATGTCATCACTGTTAGCTCGGCTAGTACCACGAATTGCCGATTCATTATGTGCTGTTCGTCATGCTGCATTGCGAGCTGTTTACTGGACATTTCGACTTGCTCATGTCTATAAAGGTCATTTAATATTCAGAAAAATTGTATGAAGGAGGTAACTATTTCGACTTAATTTATGGAATATGTTTCCAATTTTTGAAAACATGATAGCTACATTGCAGGTCTTGCACGAGACAGCGTTGATAATACCTTATTTGATCCGACTATATTCATCAATAAGTATCTTGGTGACGAGGGTAAACTGGAAGGAATGCTTTCACGGAAAGCTATTAAGGTTATGGCTGATGTAAGTAATCTTTGGATTTTTCTATTAATTTCTTATTTCATTTTATAATACAAAAAATGTCCATTAATGTATTAGATATTAAATGAAGTTCAATATTTTTCAAAATAATATCAAAACAAGTAATCTAAAGTGATTCTCTGATTAATTTCTTGACCTTTGTTTTTTCAATTTTTAATTTGCATTTACAGATTACTGACAGCCGTTTGCCACAGTCCCAAATACAAACATATATATCAGGTTTATTTGGCATGCTAAGTGATCGCCAAAGTCAAGTTAGTTCAGCAGCTGCTCAATTACTTACCAGTATGCTTACACATCGAGGCGATACTCTTTCTGCTGAGGTAACTTATTGCTTACTTATTTATTTGATTTGAATTTTGGTTTCGCTTCTAAATCCTTTTGCAGATGCTGACATTAAAATTCGAATTGCTGATGACTAAGCAAAGGATAATCCTACTTTATAGGCTGATACTCTAGTGACAACGTTATTAAATAAATTACCGGATATACATGCATGCGTTCAAACATATACCGATTTATTGGCAGCTTTAATAGCATTTGCATATCATCAGCTTTATGCTTGTATCGATGTCATGCTGGTCAGACCATTACCTTATTCTTTGTAAGTATTCAAAAATTTTGAATCTCAAAAATATCATATGTTTTCAAAAAATTAAAGTGCGGTTTTATAGAATAATAAACTCATGTGATTGGGAACGGCGGGTATGCGAGTAGAATCGTTTTGGTTTATATCCTTTAGACTAAAAGATTTGAAATCATACTTACAATTGGTTTATAGATGCAGTCAGAGTGAATTGTTACAGTGCAAAGATTTGGACATTATTTTCTCTTCTCTATAATGTTTCGAAATATTTTTGATCTTTTTTAATTTTTTTATTTATTCTGTCCATTCAGATCAATGATTGATGCATGGCATACAATGTCGCATGATCATTCTCTGTTCCCACTGATTGTTGATTATTTGTTGGATTTGATATCAACTGGATGTGGTTCATCGGAAACATCCGAGGTGCCGTTCGAAATTCTGGATACTGGTGCTGGATCATCAGTGAAAATTGTGAAACCTGAAGTTTGTACACTAGCAGCAGCAGTTGCAGAAATCATTAAAGTAATGTTTTTATTTCTGCTTTTTTCTTTTTAATTTTTGTTTTTGTTTTTGAAATTTCAGCATTATATAAGTTATTATCTGATGAAATCGGATATAGTTTATTGTATTGATGAGTATTATTCCTGTTTTATTATGTGGTAATGTATTTTTCCATTGACAGCTGAAGGTTTTCTGATTCTTGCAACGAAATGACGCATAAGAAAAATCTGCCATAGCTGTAATATTAAATAAATGCATTTTAGTCCGCAATCAAATTCTCAGCTACTTTTCTAGTCTTCAGAAATGAAAAAATTGCTAAAAAGTAAATAAGAATTCCTACATTTCAGGCTGGTGAGCCAGAAGTAGAACTTTTCAAGCGGATTCCAAATATTTTAGCAGCACTGGTACAATTTCTTGCAGCTGTTATTGATACTCAATATCCAGTATTGATGAAGGAAAAAGATGGTAGAATTTCTGAAAAGTTCATAATTTTTGCTTAGATCGTAGATATGTATGATCTAATCCTCCTGTCTAATTTCTTGATTGTCCTTCCAAGCTAGTATATATTCCGTGCTTTCAATTAGGTGTCTTTTTTCTTATTGTCTTTTTTGTTTTTTACCTTCGCAAAAATTGTCTGAATATACTATGATGTTCAGGAATAAAATCGTCGATCATCACTCCGGAATTACGTCGACTATCATCTACACCAGCTGCTCTGGCATCTCAAGCTTTGCGAAATTTGTTTCTTCGAACACTCGATGATGCTATCGTTGAAAAGATGAATTCAGAACGTGCATGGAGTGATTGTATCGATACACTGCATTTTACGAATGGTGTTGGTTCTCAAGATAAATTTCTTAGCATATATTAAGGATTACCAGTAATTTCTTCTGAAAATAATTATTTACTCATTTTTGTTTTCTTTTATTTATAATATTATTATTCTTTTCGCCTGAATAATCCTCCACTTTTATTTGATAATCATTTATATACTGTTGTTACTATTTATGCAATATTTAATATAGTTGCATTTCTATGCTTATCGTTTTTGCAGATAGCAGTTTTAACTCGTTCATTGAGTGAACATCGTCCTGAATGGATACGACCACTTGTAACATTGATGATACCGCGTATGCAATCTCCCAGTGATGCATATCGTATTGCTGCAGTAGCAGTTCTGTCTGCTTTAACTAAACGGTGCGTGTCAACACTATATAATCTTTTTTCTGAAAAGTATGAAAAAGAAACGTAGAAGCATTTTGACTGTGTAACGAATAATATTGCATTTCTTTAAGTTTATAATGTCTCGTAGTCACTGAGTAAAATCATTGAGATATGACATATCTTTTTTTAGATGTCCGAATGAAGAAGGAGAAGCAGATAATAAGCTTCTTGAGGACTAATTACAAACTTAATGATGGCATTGGAAGATCGTAATTTAAAGATCCGAAAAGTAAGCAATGGAAATTTTTATATGAATATATACGGGTGATAATAATATATGTCTATTTTTCGTACGAATATAATTTGGAGTTTTTTAATTTGAAGTTAGCTGTACGTGGACTTGGTGATTTGGCTTGCTGTAGTGATTCCATTTTAAACAAATATTCGTCGGATGCAATACAAGCGGCAATGGCCGGATTAGATGATAGTGGTGATCGTCGGGATGAGGTAAATTACTGTTTTTATTTATTACTTTTTTGTTATTAAAATTTTTATTATTAAAAAATTGTCTTTTGAAGAAAATCTGTTTGTATGATTTCTAGTTTTTCTTCTTCATTGCATAATTACATAGTCATTTTCGTAAATTTTCAAAGTATTTATTTCAGATTGCAATGGAAGCAGTTAACGCATTGAATAAACTTTCTACACGTGTGCCGAATACACATCTCGAGAATATACTATCGAATGTACTGTTGAAATTGCGACCATGTTTTGAAAAAGTGTGTAAATTTTATTATTCTTTTTTAAAAGATGGAGTATTATTCACAAAAAATTGTGTAAGGTAATAATATTAAATTAATATTATTACCTTACACAATTTTTCCAAATCTGTTTGGAATTTTAAGCTTCATCGAATAAGCGATGATATCATTAATGCTGTTATTTTTAATATCTAGATATTGGATAAGCTAAATTTTGAACATTTTTTATGATGTTCCTTTCTCAATTAATTATACCTCCCATTTTCTTCATTCAGTTAGTTTTATACTAATTTTAGGAAAGCAGTGCATTGCGTGCTGTATCATTTAGTTTACTTGGTGAATTAGGTCAGCGTGTGGGTAGTTGCGATGCATATCGCGAACAGTTACTTATAAATATTGTTTCAATTATTTTGCATTTGAATGATGAGGAAGATCAAGTCAAGCAGGTAACAATTTTAATTTATTTTCTGAAAATTTTTCAAATTCTTTAGATTTGATGATGAATGTATGAATTATTGATGATAACCTGTGAGTTGTTGAAATTCATTATACTACAGATTTAGGAATTATTTTATTTTACTCTTTATTATCATTAGAAATTTATAATACCAATTATCAGAATGCTGGTTTAAGACGTCAGTACTATATGGTTTTCTAACAAAGCTTTATGATGGTAGTTGACCTAGCTCCATTTTTTAATCTTTGATTAATTAGGCTAATAGTTAGCCTCATCTTACATAACTGAAACTCGTGGTAATTCAGTTATTTCCTGATTTTCACCATTTCTGATTTGCAGTAGTACATTAAAATTGATTTTTTTTCTTGAATTATGTTCAAATAAATTTTGCGAATTTGCTTTTACATCATTGGAAATATTTTAATTTGAAATTTTTCTCTCACTTTTATGAAAAATTTATTTCCGATGTGTGCACGATGCCTTTTGTCGGTAAGTTCGCTCCTAAATTCCGATCGATTGATGTCGTTAATTGAACGAGACTTGAAAATAGATGAACAATGCCATAATTATCGTCAATTTTTGAAAGAATTTAGTGTAACCTTAGTAAGTCATTTTTCGTGTAATTTATGTTTGTTTTCTTTTGAACTACTTATATTTAATATTTGTGCGGTAGGATAAGAAGTATTAGAAATCCTCTTTCACTGATATTATCGTCTGATTAGTTTTTGTGTTAAAAACATGAAAGATTTTCAATAATATTGAGAGTAATTTTAAATTCGGATGCTTTGCGAAAAATGGTAGAATATTTCAGGATAATTTTCCGCAAATTTTTAAATTGATAACTTTAGTAAAAATCCATTTTTAGGCTTTTTCATTTCCTGATCGTATCAATTATTATGCTTTGAATTGTAATAATTATTTCAAAAGTGCATCGCCTCGTATCCGTTCCAATGCGGCTCACATGACAGGTTTTTATTGGGTGAATTAACACCAGAATTACGAAGCACTGTTTCGAAAGAATTAATATTTGCAGGTCGTTTTTAATTTCACTTTAGTAAAAATCCATTTTTTGTTTCCTGATCGTATTTTGGATAATAATAAGATTATTAATTTGCTTGTTAACCTAATTTTTATAAGGTTTCGTGAAATTTGATGGAATAAAAAAAAATGTCTCTAACGGTGAATTTGAATGAACAATGATTTTGTTCTTTTATTGCTTTACATTATTTTTTTCGATTGATGGGCTTATATGTATTAGTTACTAAAATTCAATTTTATAGTTTATTCAGAATATTCATACGAGGGTTTTCCTTCTTAATTAAAAACTAGATAAAATAGATTTTAATTTTACAAAACACTGAATAATCTAGAGTTTTCGTAGTGAATATTTTGATGTAATAATGGTGATCCATCCACTCGAATAATTCCACTAAAGTGAGAGAAAATATTCGATTATTTGAATCTTAAATCTTGCAACGAAAACATTTCTTCGAAATCATATTTCTGTCTAATAAATTTTTAAGTTCGATTCAATTATTTATAATAATGCTACTCGAGAAAATGGTTTTGAATTATGAAACTGTATGAATAATTACTTAGGCTTATTTCATATATGTATTATTATCCAGGATTGATGTTACTACTAAAAGATCACGATATTGATGTGCGCTTATCAACTGCTCGAGCTATATCATGTTTACATCGTTATACATAACTATGGTCTAAAGTAAAAGCTATTGTTTTGTAATATTTGTACATTCCTGTCGCTTTCATTATTCGTGTAGATGTATTTTTGGTCTTAATTTTAAAATTTAAAGTGAATTTCATAGGTAACTTGCAATACTTTCGATTTTTTTCGATCTATCAAAAATCAATTGATAAGTGAAAGTAAATAATTCATAGATATATACTAATCGAAATGAAAACGATTTCGTGTCCTTCTTTTCATCACTTTATCGCATTATTATTTTCTATGGATTAGTTAGTTAGTGTTAACTCACCATCTTCTCCAGAACTACTGAATGATTTTGTGATTCACTAAAACTTAGATTTTAATTTAGGTTTTTGGTACGCTACTTGATTATAAAGTCTCTATTATACTGGATTTCTACTGAAGGCAAGTCATTCTTTAGCTTTTTGAAAAGCTTAGATAAATGAAGAACTTCATAGAAAATTTTTGAAATAAAGCCTTTTTTTGAATGCACTTTCAAGTAGCTAATTTTTCTTTCCGTATTTTTTTGTAAAAACCTATACTTTTCCTTTTTAGTGTTGTTGTTTTCAAATGATATTTTTGTATTATAAATATTGCTGAAGTTAATAGTTTATCTTTTTTAGCAGTCTTTGAATTTTTTTATTGTAGAAAGTAATGGGAAATAATAATAGTAATAAGGATATTTTCAGAGCAGATTTAAAATTTTGATAAAATTTTAAAAATTTTAGTAGAACTAATGAGATCGCGTTTGTTATTCATGACATCTATTCAGTGTTAATAGGACGAGAAATATTGCGATTGTTACTATTCATAATGTACATTCCATCTCTCTACGATTATATTTAAAATGATGAGATGTTCTATTTTTTTAAATAGGAAAAAAATTTAATGTTCCACTAAAGAAATGATCAAAAAGAAAAGAAATAAGTTGTACTGAGTTTCATATTTTTAACTTAATTCAGCTGATTAGGAGATTGGTTCGAATATGTAAACGAAAAATCTTTTATTACTCGAATCTTTTTATTTATTTCATTTATAATTATCGCAACTCGCATATTCCTTTCTTTTAGCAGCTTTAACTCAATTATAATTGATGTTTAATTGTATTTTGTTGGCAAAATTTTTTAATTTTATAAAAATTTTCTCTGATAACATTTTTAACTTTTTTTTCCTTTCTTTTTAACATTGCGACGGGTTATTTGAATTATAATATTTTCAAATAAAATTTTTCAAAAATATCAAATGTCTGACAGTTTAAAAGAAAAAGAAATACCTTTTTCAAATTTTAGAAGTCATGCAATTATTTTATATTTACATTCTAACAGCTCTTAATCTGAATATTTTGTTTTTTCGTGAGAAGGATTCGATTAGGTCATAAACCAAATGAAATGTTCCCAGATGTCGACTATGTGATGAAACGCGTAGAGGCGCAGTCGGTAAATAATGTATGTGGGAGGTTCGAGTTTACACCAAAGACCGATGATGATAAGACTAAGTCAGTTCTGCTACTGAATGTAAAGTGATCGACAATTTCCATAGATCCTGCCGAGGTCCTTGGTGTCACGAATAAATGCTAAAAAATTCGTGATAAAAGAAAACAGAAGTGAATGTGTTAGAGACGCATAATTCGTAAGTGATGATATAACTCGATTCATATTAGTAATCATGTTTATGTGCTCCACGTAGAGGGCGATGACTCTTATAACCTCAGGACTGATATCTGGACCGTGCAAAGGATCCTAAGTAACAAAGCCATTTTTAAAAGATGTGGTCCACGAATTCCGTTGGATGGGCAATATCTCGAGGTTCATATTAGGATTAGGTCTCTTTCATATTACTATATTAATTTGTCTTGTCGAAATCTTAATCGTTAGTTCGTTGTCGTGTTAAGAAATCTTAGAGGTTTAATTACCACTAATGGCGTTTTGGATTTTATTTTTGACAGCGTTTTGAAGCCTATCGAAATTGCCACGATGGGTTTTGTAGGAGATCTATCAAAACCGAGAAAAAGACGTGACTGTAACAAAATTGAAGAAGCAATTAGAAATAATATGAAATGAAACTGTGAATCAAATACAGTAAAAGATGAGAAGATCGAATGAGACCTACACAAGAAAAGAATCAAATAAAGTAAGGAAATTAAGTCGAGAATATCACATACAAACTCAGTTGTATTTTCTGCTAAAAAAAGCTCTGTTAAGAAACCTTGCGTCTTCTGTTCAAAAGATCATTGGAATGATGAATGCTGTGAATACAGAAGAGTCGATCAAAGACTTGTCAGAGCTAGAGAACTGCATCTGTGTTTCCGATATTTGAGAAAACATGACAGCAGAAAATGTAATTACAAAAAAGTATGCTTCCATTGTAGGAGTCACACAATTCTGCATTGTGCAAAACATCTCAAAGAGTTGAAAATGACAACACAGAAAAAAAGGAAAAGAATACCGTAAGTGAAAAAATGAAAAATGAAACTCCAGCAACTGCTGTTGCATTAATAAATTAAAAGAATAGTAAAAGGACAATTATTTTGCTATGTGAAGATGTAATAATTATCAATCAAAAGAATAGTAAGAAGCAAGCAATCGTGACAGTTTTTTGAATGCAGAATCACAATTATTCCATATCGCCAACGAAATTTGTAAGCAATTGGAGCTGAACGGAGAGCAAAATGAAGTGTTAAGAATAGAAAGCTCAAGAAAGAGTTAAAAACATCAAATGCGGTGTCGCTTAAGTATAAATCCATGAAATTGAAACGATGGAACACCGCACTTCACACCTACAAAGAATTGAAATATCTAATTACCAGGCGAATGAATTGCTAAAAAATAAGGAGATCGATCGGACAGAATTTCATAGAAAAGGAGAGAAAACAAAGCTATTAATCGGAGCAGATTATTTCTTACCATTGATGATTAAGAAGCCAACGAGTGGAGTTCGGCTTATCAGCACATCAATTTACTATATCATAGCTGGAATCGGTATTCTGAAGGATGTAAAAATCAATTCAATCGCATTATGTTCAGTCATTAGTCCTGTAACAGTAATGCCTCTAATTAAAGCAAATAACTGCATCATTACTGAGAATAGATGAGTCACCAAATGAGGACAAAAACGAATTAGCGATCCAAACAATAGAAGAATATATTCAAAGAAATAGTGAAACATAGCGTAAGTTGGCCATGGAAGAGTTCCAAAATTAAGCTGTCATCTAACTTTGGACTTTGTTTAAGTAGACTTCAGTCAGCAATTAAAGGGTAATGAGTTTAGCCTGAGGAAATACGGCAATATAACAAAAGAATAGCTAAAACTCAAGTAATCCGAAATTAAAGAAAAAATCCAGTCTTTGCTGATATTTTTAAAAACCTAATTATGAACAATCAAGGAAACAACGATTCCAAGAAGTGAATTTCTGGCACTTTCAATGGAGTAGAAACAATTAATTTTGTAACATATCAGCTGGAAATACTAATGTTGAAACATTTCTTTGGAATGATTCAGTTATGTTCTGAAATGGATAAGAAGTGAAGCGAAACAACAACGAAGACTTATTCAAATCTAGATGAAATAAGGAAAACCAAAATAAATTCCAAAATGTGCTTACAGCTGACAATTCTGCAGATGTGGCCAGTAAAAGAGCAAAATCAACGAGCAAAAGAATAATTTTTGTGTGGAATGGACCTAGTTAATTGAGTATTCAAATTTATTAAATTTATCACCACAAACAGACATCACTTATCAAGAATATCTCTAAAAACCCATATATTGGCATTAAAGAATCCATAATTTCTTCTTGTCAAAGAAGCTCAGAAGAATGAAATTGCAGAAAAGGAAAAGGCCAATAGCAATTAAGAACTGATAATGACGGATGGCTAAGAACCCGTAGACGTAGGTTTAATCACTCAAGTTTGAGATTAGTGCCTTTGGACTTTATTTATGGCAACGTTTTGGAGTTTAAACTGAAACACTTTTTCGGGTGATAAATTGAATAGATTGCATTCTATCCAATTCAAATTCTATTATGAAAAGAGACCCAGTATGACCGTTAATCTGGGTCCTCAAACTGACCTCATGGACTACACCTTTCCAAAATGACATTGATGTTTTCGCACAATACAGAAGCTAGTTCTGAGATTATCGGAGTCATTGTCTTTACTTGGAGCACATAAACATGATTACTAATACGAATCGAGTTACATCTTCACCTACAAATTATACACCTTTAACACATTATCTTTTCTTTTACACAGAATCTTTTTGATGTTTATTCGTCACTGACAGCGAAAAAAAAATGAAATTTGAATTGATTAATTTGACAAAAGTTATTTGATTTGTTCCATCCTTCTCTTCTATTAAGAATAAATTTTTCATATGGGAGAGAACATGCCAAACTTCAACTTAATGCTGATTTGTGTTGTATTTTCCGCTATAACCGGTCCGAAAATAACAGATACAATAAGCTTAGGAGGGTCCAGTATCAGGAAGCATTGACTTTATCCTTTTTCTTACTTCTAGATATCGGCGAATGCGATCTTATTAATTCCTTTACCTTATTTACATTCTTTTATTGCTTTAAAGTTAGGTGCAGTGTCACTCACTATTGTTTCTGGGTGTTCCATGACGTGCAATAAATCTTCGTAGCACATGTGGAAGGACACACTTAAATCTCGCACTCGCACTTAAATCCTGTACTACTTTAATTGTACTGCTCGAGTAGTCAAAAACAATGATATTCGGCTTTTGGTAGTCAATAATTGTCATTTAATGTTAACTGGGCTAAAATAATCCAATCTAATATTCTTAAAATGCTCTTAAACGCTGTACACATTCTTTTGGATATGGAAAATAGTTCGGCTGGTTTACTGTTCCATTATTTATAAAACATGCAATTTCTCTTGTTCTCTTGATGGTATCTTTCATCGTACTCCTTCCTTTTCTCTCCAGAAATTTTGTCATAATTCAGCTAGTGCTTGATTTATTCTTTTATGGAGCATTTTTTCATGTACATTCATGTTGATCACTGATGTTATCCTGAACCCTTTTGGGCGACAAATTGGATAGATCGTTTTTAATCCAATTCAGATTCTATTATACGTCCACTGAGCAATCCGTCATTATCGGTTCTTAGTTGCCATTTCGCCTTCTCCCTTTCTGTAATTTCATTCTTCTGAGCTTTTGTGATAAGACGAAGTTATGGAATCTTTAGCGCTAATAGATGAGTTTTTAGAGATATTCGATATTACTTATCAAAAATATGATTTATTTCTTCAATAATTGCCATAAACAGTTGTATTCCTTTTTTTCTTTCTTTCTTTTTGTTTCTCTTTTTGGTTTATTATTATAATGAAATTTATCATAAACAATATAAATGTAGATCAGAAAAATATTCATTCCTTAAATTCTTTTATTAATAACATAGGTCTATTCATCTTTCTTTCATTGAAGCCGCTATTTATGATATAACGGTAATAAGAGAATTGAAAAAAAAATTGGCGATGAATTAATCAATCAATCTCTAAATGTGAATTTTTCAAAATTAACGGATAAGACCGAAAGCATAATATATGCCTATGGCTAATGGATTATGTCTCCTTTTCAGTCTATAATGTCATTGCATTTTACAGTGTCATCGATGATGTCTAGTTATTTAGTACGTCTTTACAGTACCATCAGCAGTACTTGGCATATTCGATTAGCAAACGGTTACGTTATGACATTCTAATTATGATGAAAACATTCCAACGGCAAAAAATAGAAGAATAAAACGATGGTTAAATAATTAGCCAATGCACATACATTTGTTATCCCGATTGCAATTTTGGATATACCCGATATTGTCACTGATAGATCATAACTATAGTGGAAAGATGACATGTGAGAGAAAAATAGTTAAATAATGTTACCTATTGAATTCTGATATATTGGATACTGTCAGCGATATTGTGGGAATATTTTAATTGTAATGGAAAGGTCTTAAACGAATCAAGAGTGATATGATAATGAAATAATATGACTAATTGAAGTCTTAATGTATATACGGAATACTGCTGATGACAGGACTGTGGAAACAGTCCTGTTATTAACTAAAGCCACATTCTTACGCAGTATTTGCAATATTTCCCGAGATCCAATACTGTATAGCTACCGTAACTGAAGAGGATTCTATTCTTATTCCCAGCTAGTAGAAATATGCATCGCTAATGCACAATGGGTAAATCACGGCTTGGTATTATAACATTACTACGATAATCTTTCTCCATATCTGTGTATAATGGTTTTATTTGGGATTATTTCGGGAGACAGGTTGAGAGATAAGAGGTGTAGTAAGATTTTACTTTATTTTATATTTATAATGGAAATTAATGTATTTTTTACTACTAATCTTCATATTAGATAAAAATTTTAAATAATGAATCATTTATTTACCATCAATATTTGTTACGTCTCTTAGTCTCTTAGCTCATATAATTGTATATAAATTAACGTATATATTGATTATGAAATAGTCACGTATTTTAAATAATGAATGCACGGGTATACATTGTACATTCGTTCTTTTTTGTTAATAATTAGTACTTACTTATCAAAAGCGATTGTAAAACAACGTGAAAATCTCGAAGTTCGACCAAGAATTATCAATGAGTGTACAGTGCAACGGTGATTTAAAAAGCATCGCAAACATGGAAACATTGAGAATAAGATGGTATTGACGATTTTCAGAAGCTGACAATGTTCCAATTTAGAATAGTCATCAAAAATGTCTAATCTTACGGTATTATAGACAAGTTGCCAAAGAACTTAGCTACAATCATTCGAGATTTGCAACAAATGGAAATAGATGTCTTTTAATTAATTGATAATGAAAGAAATTTTCTAAGATTTTATTTTTTTTATCGACGTAGCAAATGACTTGTGAATCAAACTGCGATGTATAATGGACAGTAACTGTGGTGAGCTCAATAAATCAGCTATTGATCAATAGTTGATTGGTCTAATACAGCTCTTTTGAATCTCAAAACTATTTATATTGAAAAATATGCATAACAGATGGATAGAATATGCTAAAACTGTAATGTCTGGAGATTGATATAGATTGACACAAAAGTTTTAGTCATTTCTTACAACAATCCTTGAAGATAAGTCGGGAAACGAACGCTTCGAAAATTGATCGAATTAAACTGTGAAATTTCTATCCCATCAGTTGATCATTTTATACTATATTTTCATATTTTTCTTAGCAAAAAAAAATTCTACAATCAATAATATTGGACAAGAATTCGTTAATTTTAAAATATGAGTTTTTCCTGCTATTAATGATGAAAACTACAGAATTTATTTCTCTTTATAGAAATATCTTTATTGCTATATTTTTATTCTCAATAAGTAAGATATATATTCAGGCTAACGTATCTAGTATTTATTGTCCTAAGTAGCAGTTATTGCATCAATTGAAATAGTTCATTTGTTTTTATTTAATTTTTTTCTTTTTAAACATCTTATATGTATTAAATGTTTTGCAGAATTTGCTAGCAAAAATATGCGGTTTCACTTTTTCGAATGCTAACGCTAATGACTACGATGACGATATCAAATGAAACGAAATTTACTTTAAAAGACGATGATAAATATGAGGTACTGTCAGGTTTACATTCGGTTGAAGTGCACTTAATTTGTGTTTTCTCTTAAACATCTAATCTGTTTATTTGTAAGTTTGTAGTTTGCTATGACATCATGGTAGCGTTATTATCATTAGAATCTTTTTCCGAATTTTTAAAAAATTTTTCCCTTTTCCAGGTATTTTATTATCAAGTATATACTTTCTAAGATATGGTTGCAATACATTCGTTTTTCAAATAATGCTTTTTGTCATAATTCTTTTTTTTAAAAAAACAACACTGATTATATCTAAATGTCCAAGAATAAACAGCAATTAATATACTTCTCTCACAAACTGTATATGTTTTTTGGGTAATTATTTCAAACTTATTGAAAATTATTAAAAATCAGTTAGTAGTGTTTAACCTTTTCCATTTTGTTTTAATTTGATGACACAAACTGTTCTCATAGATTTCACATGAAGGTTTAGTAATTAAGGTACTTACAGCTTACAACATTACAAACGATACCTGTGACGATTACCAATAGAAATTTTTCTATGCTTTTGAAATCAGATTTACAAAATACTCCAAAAATTAATCGTTCTGGAAATATTGACCCCAGAAATGATGGCATTCATTTCGGCAACATAATGGTGAATTCAATCGAGTATCTGAAGAAAATGCTTGGTTTAACACCGGATTGCCACAATGGGGGAGTGAGAACGTTAAGAGGTAAGAAACGTAAATCATATTATAGAAAAACAATTATAATATAAATTTCATAGAAAAAGTATCCCTTAGAGATTATATTAGGATTTTTGCAGTTTACAAGTCTGCAGTATTTCTCATCATTCCTATGAGTTGAATATATTAAAAATAACTGGAACGAATATCAATTTATCTTTTAGTAATATTTGCTGATCAATTTTTCAAGGTCAAGCTTTCGATTAGAACTTTCGATGTGGTTTTATTTCACTACATTCACTTAATTTTCAGGCGAATGTATTTGTCCTAAATTTTATCGCGGTCATTTGTGTCAAGAATTGATTTGTGTAAATAATGGTACTTTAGTGAAAACATCCAAACTTGCACAATACACATGCAGGTTCAATTATTTTTAATAGGCAAATGAGTTTTTAATAGGAAAGTAACGTCCTTTATATAAATTGTACATAGTTAAAAATTTTCGAATGAAGTAAACTGCAGAGCCAAACTTCGAACTTCTAAATTTTTGGTTAGATTGTTTCTTGGATACAGTTCATTTTGATTAATAATTTGTTATACTAGTACAATCATGTTATAGATGAACGGAAAATTAGGTTATGAAATATCAGGGTGGGAGGAGAATGAAAAATCAAGACAAAAATTCGAGTGAAATTTTAGATGGAAAAAGGAAAAACATTTATTGAGATAAATAATCGTTTTAGAAAAATAAAAATTTTCAGGTGTCCCCATCCGGAATACATACATGGCCAGCATTGTGAACATGTAAAATGTTTAAATGGTGGTCGTCCGATGGATAATGGACACTGTAAATGTTTGGATTATTGGTATACTGGGCAGTTTTGCCAGGTCACTTTGCTAAACGTTTTATTGGAACTTTTTTACGAAGCAAAAAATTAGTCTTTGGAAATTTCTTTTATCAGTTTCGTTGTCTATCATAAATTTTTTTGTACTGCTCACAGAAGCTAATCATATTATTTCTGTAGATAGTAAAGAATAATAAATACATCCAGTTACTAAACCATGTTTCATATTTGTCTTGTAATTTTCGTTTCAGGAATACGCAGCATCATGGAGTATTGTACTTGGTTTGCCTTTATTATGTATGGTGATTATAATTATTTGTTGTGTTGTTTGTCGTCTGGATTTGTTTCCAAGAAAACCTGTGCATTCACGAAGTACATTTTATTTTTGTAATTATGAAATGTATTATTTAAAAAACAATATATACGGAATAATTCAATATTTTTTTAATATTTTTCAGCTCGCTATAGAATTTCTCAGTTATGAAATTGAAACCACTAAGCAGATTTTGAAAACAAAGCAAAAATAGCTTTTCAACATAGCAATGATTTTTTTATTCAGGGCGGCAAAGAGCACAACTAAATGGTGTATGCGATGAGAATGTAAATCATCGACGTCATGGATTCGATATGGAAAGAAGCAGTATCAGGACTGGCAATGAAATTTGTCTACGAATGCAGGCAGTTTTATCGAACATTTTCTTTTTTGTGTTAAGCTTAAAAATTACTTTTACTTGACAAAGATTAATTGTAATACATTTTGGCATTCTTTTGTGGATTACACAACTTTCGGTTCTTTTTATTTTAATTAGGCTATTTATTGAACTACTGAGATTGTTACCGAGATGTATCTAACTGTTACCACGTATGCATTTCTTATATTATAGGAGAATTTGTTAAATGATAATGGTGAATCTGCTCTAGTGCTAAGGCCTCGTAGTTATTTTTTGCCATCGTATATAATTCACCTTGATGCAATGCCGGTTTTGAATCGTACTTTATCAACGAATTCAAATTCGTCAAAACCTTTCGATCCTCCACCCTCTTATGAAGAAGTATGCTTTTTTACTTTTCCTTACAGTGGTCTTTTTTCTTACTTAAAAAAATTGTATTTTATATTTTGTTTTCCTTTTTCTTTTTTTTATCAATGGAACAAAAATTTGTGGCATAAAAATCTGTTTGAATATTTAGATGATTATTAAAGAAGAATCGATTTCAGATGACGAATTGATTTTTTTTTTTTGAGATAAATGGGGAAGGAAAGTCCGATCGTTTAGTATTACATAAATTATTTTTCTTATTGCCTATACCTTTTCAATGCCTGTATTGAATCGTTTTTCCTTTTGAAAGTGTATTATTCATCCATCTAATATCAAACATTTTAGTCGATTTATGACGTATTTCAGGCAGTTGCGACATTTTCATCATCACAGCAGCATATTAGCAGAACGGACGGAACAACTCTTCCACCTGAATATACATTTTATTCATCCCCATTGTTGCCATCTTCTCAGTTTCCTGATGTTTCCCGAAACAGTTAATACACCATTAGTGCTTCTAACAGATTTAATGTTAATCCATTTTGTCGTTTAGTTGTAATAATACTTCATACGAAATTATGATATTTTTTTATGGAATTTAATAAACTTTGCACTTTTTATGTAAATTCTATTCTTCCTTTCTCTTTCTGTGTCATGTATTATTAATTATTACAATTTGAAGGAGTAGCAAATACAGTATATCCATAGGGATAAATTTCTTTGATTTAAATCTGTCTGTCTTTAGCTTGTGCTAAATTATTTTTGCACGAAATATATTTTTTACTGTACATTTGTCTTTTATGATAATATCTCTTTTTGATCTTCCTAAAGCTTTATCAGAATGCAAACTGTTTAATGGTTTATTCATTGATTAGATAAAGATTTACATTAAAAATTTTTATATGAAACAGATTTCTTTAATGTCATCTGCAGTATTTACCTAATACTTATTCATTGTGTTAAAATATGTATCCGTTGCGGAAATGTGAGATACGTTTGTGGTCAGAAAAATTGTGTTAAAAATACATGTTATTAGCAAGGTTTTGAAAATTACTCTTCATAACATGACACAAAGTTGATATGGGATTAATCTAAAGACAGCATGAATATATTTCTTGAGTTCTTGATCTTATAATCTGTCTAAACTTTTCAATTTTATGATATTTACCCCTCAAAATTGCTTCCAAATAATCCTGGGAATTATTCGGATTATCCGAAATGTTTCGTGCGCTATGTCTTTGCGCATAGTTGATTGTATGTTAGTTTGTTGAAGATTTTATTTTATTCAGTTCAATCAAGAATGTTTGCCAAATATTGATGTAAATTAGAAAACTAAATTAACGCCATGTTAACTTTTAAATCTTCAAGGGATTTTATCGCTAATGCGTTACCAGTACATGAGCAAAAAGAGGTAAACTTTCTTGATTTGTATCATCATTTAGCATGCCTAAAATTTATTTCGGAATGAAATCGAAATTTTCCAATTCATCCATTTCTATTTAGGATTAGTATTAAATGAGAAGAATCTAAGCAGCATACACCTGTTTATTGATTATTCGATTGTTTACGTCATTCAGTTTATGATAATTTGGAAATGCCTGCGTATGAAATTACTTTAATTACCCGATCTCTAGCTAAGGTTAGAGCGCTGTTTTTTCTTTTTTTTAATCTGAATTTCTTATTGTTATTTTGAAATTAATTTTAGATTTTACAATAAATTACATTTATAGATACTACATTTTTAGCCAGAATTATTTACCACAATACGTCGTGCTGCAAAAGTTTTGCTCGATAATGGTGCTATCATCGAAAAATTGGAGAGCCTTGGACATCGTGACCTTCCCTTCAGGCGAGTGAGAAAGCAAACAACGGAGCATATATACACGTCAAAGTAAATTCGCTGGTTTCATTGTATTAATAGGTAATAAGTGAGATTAAGATATACGTCACATTTTTTTCACTGAAGAACATTCAGTGAAATATTTTTTAAAATTAATGGCATGAAATTTCGATGTATCATCTCATGTTTCAGCTACTTCCTAATTAGAGCATTCATGCCACGTGAAGTACGCAATACAACAAATACAATATTGCGTAACGATCTCGACTTAGTTCATGTTATCTATGTGCACGAGAAGCCGCAAAAACCGATTCACTGTAATCTAGCAGAATTGTTAAAGCCGCCATCAGAAAGGTAATTTAATTTGGTTTTTTATTCTGTTAAATTGCTTTGATTGATTCGGATTTTCAGTTTTCTTTGCTATGGAATTAACATTCTATTTAGTCTAGAAGGTAAGAATTGAGTGCTAGTATAAATCGATGATTAATATGGATATCAAATACTTCTTTATTAACTTGTATGCATAAGGCAGTAGATAACTAAATAGTCTTCAAAAATATAAACAATAGCAAATTAGGTCTAGTCTGAGTTGTATATAATGAAGTTTCTGTTTTTTTTTTTTTTTTTTTTCAGAGAATCGGTAAAAGCTTTACGAGACAATCAAAAATTGGGACATTATACGCGACAAATGATTTATAAACGAACAGAGAAGGAATGGAAGGCTATCCCAAAATCTTATCCAATAGCAGAACCGGAAATTATCGGTAGACCCAAACCACGCAAATATGAATAGCTTAAATAGATCCAGAGGATGCATGAAGGATGGTTTGTAAAATTAAACTGTTGTTTGGTTGTTATTTCCCGATTCCTTCAGCACTCCAAATATCAGCGGTTTCTTTAGACTTATTTAGATGATATTGCGTATTTTGCTAAAAATATTTTACAGTTTACGTAGATTCTTATTTTTTATTTCTATGTAATGTTTAGGTTCGTCATTCAGAAAAAATAATAAATACGATTGGCACAGTTATTGATAGCGACCAGCAATAAATCTAGTTTAATATAGTCATAAAATTATTAGATAAAATTTAGAATGAGGTATCAGAAACAATTCGATTTATAGCTAATTTGACAAATAAAAAAATTCACCTCTGTTAATGTTTCGTGTTTGCTCTCTTCCATCTTTTTCACCATTTCCGTTGCTTCATTCTTCATTTTTTCCAATTTTTCGAGCGTTACGGATTTGAGTGGGATGAGCTTCGGTTTACAGAAAACTGGGCTAAGTTCTTCTTCGCAAAATAGAAGCCCATTTCTGGCATTCAATATTTCTTTCAATTCACTATCCATTATACTACAACATTTAAAATGTTATCAATTACAACTTTCTTCAATCACTTTTTCGGACACTTTGAAATATGTCATCATTTTAACACTTTGAAATATATTACCGGATATTATGAAATGTATCGTGATACGGGAATTCTATGCCGAATTCTTAACAATCAAAATTTTCTTTTTATCTCTGCAATTAAACAGTTAATAGTTTTTGATTGCTTTTTCATTACTTTAAGACCTCCCAGAACTTTTGCCTAAATACGCTAAACTATCTGTACCATCATTTATTCAACCGGTTGAAATATAAAGTTTACAGAATGCGAGAGAATTAAGACGCTCAAATGATTATTCCATGATTTGTTTGCTTTAAAAACTAATATTATTATATATTATGAATCAGTGTCTGTCAAATATTGCAAGCCTTGTAATAATCTACCAAATAAAACGAAATTTAAAAATGATAAATTGCAAGATAATAATTGTTATATGTTTATTGACTTTCGTTGCCATTGACAACACGATGCATTTAATGAAAATATATTCTGCAGTTTTAAATCTCGCCAATGTTTAATTTGCAATTCGATTTCATTGTAAATAATTCTTTCATTACCTGAATACAGGTCGATCAGAATTGGCTATATTGATAAGTAAATAAATTTTTTAAATGAAATGAGTATTAGGCAAAATCCGAACTTAATTTGTTAAATTATTAGTCGTTATTAGATGATGTAAATGCACCTGCTCTAGTGGGACTTTGTCGAACATATTTCGATTCTTATTTCTTATTTTATAGCTTCGAATGGAATTTTAACAATTTGAGATTTGTCAAATTTTTGAAGAAAATCTACTTCCGAAATATTCCTTTAAAAAAATTTTCCAAAGACTAGAAGAAAGTTTCGCTGGGATTAATTCGTACGTCCATTCTCT